>NHNY01000023.1:0-386162 GCA_002786065.1 Microcyclospora pomicola | reverse complement strand
TCGCCTGTGTGAGATGGCGATGAAATCGATTTCAGTGATGGTAATGTTAGATTAAGACAATGAGAAATGACTTGGTATTCCCAGATTTACTTTTGAGTGACTCGTCGTGACTGGTATGTGTAAATTGTGATATGTCTTTGCCTCCTTTTGGAGTGAACTCTTCTTTCGAGAATGACGGCGCGGAGAATATTAATGAATATGGTGCTGTTTCAGAGATGGGCTGATGCACTGATGCGCATGAAAGGAAGGAGAAGAATTTACATTATCCGATAGAGTAAGAATGACTGATTATGTAGCCTAGTTACTGCATGCACTGCCTGATGCACCGCTGCTCATGTTGCCCCTGGACCCTAGCCTCGTATGAATATGCTTCGATACTGCCCACTGCCTATGCCAGGTAGTATTATGCTATGCCCGACCCCAAATGCTGACCTTTAGTAATGGCACAGCTGCCTCATCCCATGACTAAACCGAACGCCGATATCGCTGGTACGGAAAGGAAATGTGTGGTGTGAAACCTGCATCACGAACAGAATTTGGAGAATGCTGGATGGCGTTTGACCTGCAAAAGCCCGAATGTATAACTCCGTTGTGGAGATAGAAAGCTCGGAGATTCTAGTCGTCTGCTATGGCGTCGGGCGGCACCGCGTCTAATCCGGTGGACTTCATCGCGGAAGAAGTGCGTGTCAGCTCGGGGGCGCGGTCTCGATCATTGGTGTTCTTCGATGCATCGTCATCCTTCTCGTCATCTGGTACGCCGACAGGGTCCATGGCTCCGTCTAGGCTCATCATACGATCTTTGCCTTTCGCACTCTTCTCCCTTCCTCGGTTCTCCGGTGAGCTGATCTCAGAAGCTGATTCGGCAGCGGTGGTGTATCGCTCTAACTCATTATCGGTGCTCTCGTCCGTCGTGGGAGACTTGACGTTGAATCGGCTCTGTGAGTCGAACCAGATAGAGCTGCGTTTGCTGGGTGCTAGATTACTGCTGTCCTTCTCTTTGACGGAATGCTCTGGATGGGCGTGCAGCTCCGGTATTTTGCCGTCAGCACCCTGTTTGCTTGCGAATGCCGTTTTTGGGTGACTGTCTGCATCGTCGCCACCATTCACATGTTTGCGCCAATCCCCACTCCGAAGGAACTCGTCTTGTTGTGCCATATCTTTCACATCAGACCAATACTCCAGACTTTGTACTTGCTCATCTGCCGCTTCTACGGCGTGCATAAGGTTCTCTGCGTGGCGTAATGCAATGTCGTGTTCATTCTGGGCGTCTTCGTGATCGTTGTGTTGATGCTCGCGCAAGTCATTCAGCTGTTTCTGCGCGTCATCGTGATGACTGCCAAGTTCAGACAACAGCTGCCGACGGGACGATTGATATATGAAAGTGGCCATGATTTCGGGCATTCGCTGTGAGAGGTAGAACAGCTCTTCACCACTGCTCGCGACGAACTTCCGAACAGCTACGAGCTTTTCGCGATCAACGGCCGACCTTCTCAACACACGCAGGAGCGAAGCAATGTCGCTGATTTCAATACGCTCAATATCTTGTTCTTCTTCCCGCTTCAACCGCAATCGTGCTTGTTCGTTGATCTGCGCTTTGCTAGCACCATCATTGCCGGTTCTGATTGTTCTTGGATGAATCGTGAAATATTCTGGTGTCAACTCATGCGCCTTGTCTTTGGTGAGATGTCGCGATGTATCCTTCCGCCGCCTCATTCGAATCCACCTTCGACGTCGCACAAATGAGTGCATCCACGGATGATTGCCATGCCAGTTGAACCCGGCTTTGAACATAAAGCTGTACTCCCAGCCCTCCTCATCCACATCCCTGCTCATATCAACATACCAACTGGGCCACACCCACTCCCAGTTCGGATCAGGTACTTGTGCATTGCGAATGTCGACGGGTGATGTTCGAAAGTGGGCATTCTGCCATGGTTTCGGGTCGGACGGCAGAAGGCTGTTGGAGCTGTATCGAGGAATACCAAAGAAGAAAGCCCCGCGTTGGTTCTCGTAGAGAATATCAAGAGCAGTATCTTGCTCATGCTTTCCCTTGCCAATACCACGTTTTCGTTTCATCAGAGTCTTCGCTCTAGCGCGACTCCGGTCGAGATATGAGGCCTGGCTTGCCGCAGCAGCTTCTCCTTCGCGTGGTGCTTGCGCCGAAGTCGCCTCCGAGCCATCGTCCAAGTCATATCGATCTCGATCATACTTGGCGTACTTCTGTTTGGCGAGCTGCTGACGGACCGACTGTGTCAGATTGAGGGAGTTGTTCGTGAGCTTTTTATGCAGGGGAATCTGCGAGGGCGTCCGTTCGATGGTGGGCGTGCTGGCTGCAGTAGCTTCACTGTTGTTACGTTCAGCATCACTGTCGCCATCTTGACGGTCGAAGGTTCGGGTGAGATCGATCAGGGAGATATGAACCTCCCCGTTGAGGGCATCGGTGGGAGATTCGCGGATGGGGTTGAGGAAGGAGGCCTGGCGGGACATGAATGATGCTCTGGGAGATCACCTGTCAAGCAGAGTTATGCGCTTCTCTTCGGAGAGACTTGATCGATCGCGGCGGTTGTGTTCGAAGAGACGCGAGAAGCTTGGAAGAGAAGGGAGACGACGGTGGCTCTGGTGAGTGGAGATGGATAGTAGAGTATTGCTTGTATTGGCGCCGTTCATGATCTTTGTCGGGGAAGTTTCTGCTTTAGACTATGAGAAGGAAGTAGAAGGACGGAATGAGGAAAAAAAAGAAGAAGAAGCGCCAATCGATACTGGCAGATGCTATTGGAAGTAGTTGTGGTCGTGGTGTATACACGACATGCTGCTTGAGTTTACATCATCCATCACCACGTGAGGCCATTGACTATCCCGCTGCCGTCTCGGGTCTAGCCTTGCGGGATCCATCCGCAGATCTAACCACAACAGTACTGGTATCCGACGTCCAGCACAGTCCAACTGCGTCATGCCCACGCGCTGTCAGGCTGACGTCGTGATTGGGCGGCGGGCAGAAACCTGGCAGCCAACAGCTGGAGAGAGGCAGGAGAGCTCCAGCCTCTGATCACATCACATCACGTTATACACTGAACCTCGGACCTCTTGAGCTTCTCTACCACACATCTTCACCGCACTCACACCTCCATCTCAACCAGCTCCATCTCCATATACCCATCCTCCGCCAATCTCAAATCACCTCACCCACCATGTCTGCTCGTGTCTGGCAGTAAGTCTCTAGCCGAGCGCAGCGGAAGCCCTCACCGCGAGCTGCAACACCAAGAGTACAAGAACACATTACTGACCACTGTGTCCGCGCTGCAGAATCTCCGGTCTCGCCGTCGCTGGCGGTGCCGGTTACTACCTCTACAACGCCGGCGGCAGCCCCAAGGCCGCCGAGAAGAGATTTGAGGGTGAGTCGACATGCGCTGCCCCAACAGCGGTTACCCTACAGCCCTCTTCCATCATCTCTACAAAGTCCCCAAGCTAACCATCTCTCTCCCTCCCTCCAGCCGATGCCGCCAAGCTCTCGAGCGAGGTGAAATCGCACCTCCCCGGCACCACCAAGGAGTACAAGAAGGACGGCGAGGTGCTGGCGGCCGACGCGGGCGCCAAGCTCGACCAGCTGAAGCGCGACGCCAAGGCCGGCATCAGCAACGCCGAGGGCAAGCTCGAGGCGTACCGGAAGGAGGCCGCGGCCAAGATCGAGAGCGCCGCGGCGACGGTGCAGAAGGACGGCAAGGCCGCGGTGGACTCGTTTGATAAGAATGTCTCGGAGGTGAGTTTTGTGTTGTCTTTTTCTCAAGGGAGGAGGGGGGCGGAGTGGAGAGGGAGTGGGTGATGAGGTGACACGCATGCTGACTGAGTTTGCGAATAGGGCGCCGCAAAGGCCAAGTCTGGTCTCTCGGGATGGTTCGGTGGATCCAAGTAGACGCGTTGACGACGAGGACGGATGCGAATGTGATGGATGAGATACCGATCTGCAGATGATCGGGATATGTCGAATGGGTCAATCAGATTAGCCAATGTAATAAATCCCCCTTAATCACAGCTTTGTACGTGCTCAGGACATAACAATGCGTATTATTTTCTCATGCCTCCTATGCATCATTGATCTCATGATAAAAGAGCTCAGGACAGCACCTTCCAGTCAGCCGCAACGGTCACATCCCTCCCATCCATCTGCACATCCCACACTGGCGCCCTCACGCCAACGACACACCCACGCTGCAACACTGCCTGCCGCCGTTCACCACCATCGCCGGTACTCGGCATAAACATCACCTCCCTCCCCTCCCCACCCCCAACCCTCACCACGAGCACTCCCGCCCCACTCCCCAACACCTCCTCCACCACCACGCGGAGCACAAACTCCTCTCCTCTCGTCTGCCCCGGACCGCGCCGACTGCGCACCGCCGCCTGCCCCGTCTCGAGCACCCACATCTGCAGCGTCGCGGCCATGCCGCCGGGGACGAACTTCTGCCGTCGTCGGTGCGGTGAGAAGGTCTCGGGGAGGGGCGCGGGGGGATGGTCTAAGCCGCTGCTGTCGCTGTTGCTGTTGGGTTGGATGGAGGGGAGAGGGCGGAGGAAGGTCGGGGTGTGCGACGGGGGCGGGAGATTGGGATTGTTTGTTGATGGGGTGGAAAGGTGGGCAGGTGGGCTGGGAGGCCGGAGAGAGGCGAAACGAGGCGGGAGGGAGGGTTTGGCGGGTCGGGATGCTGGAAGGGCGGGGTGGGATGCTGGAAGGGCGGGGCGTTGGAAGGACGGAATCGCCGATGGGGTTTGAACTTTGGACTCTGTGGATGGGACATAGTGGTGTTGCGTCTTCCGCCGTTTCGGAGAGAAGGGCAGCGCGTAGCCACTTTCTGCAGCGTCTTCCATGATATCCCCTGCTTCGTGTTCCGTCGTAGGCAAGATTTCGAGCATCTCCTGGTCCGCGTCGTCGTCATCTTGATCGTCGTACTGGCGATGATGGTGATAGTGATGCCGCGCTAAGCCGCCCATATGCTCCATGGGCGGCGGCGAGGTGTTCTCGACATCCTCGGCGCGCTTTTTGGCGCGGAGGCCTTGCACCAGCGTCGGAGGCGGCGGGGGCACATCTTCGTCTCGGATCGCGGCGGACGAGGTCAGTAGTGCTCGTGCTCGTGCTCGGCCGCCGGAGGCGAAGCGAGGAGCGGCTGCGAACTGATCTGCGGTGTTAGGCCGCGAGGCAGAGGGTAGTGGCGTAGGCTGGACATAATTTTTTTGACGAGTGTCTGGCGTTGTATGCCATGGTCTGGGACGTGGTTCGTCCCCTGGGGGTGTCCTACGGGTCGGTTGCTTGGGCAGGAAACGTCGTGGCGATGGGTTCTGATCGAGTAGTCAGTGGTTGAATATATGTGAGGTCTGATCTTGGGAGATTGTAGGGTAGCTCAGTGGACGGGTTCGCTTACGATGGGCGGCCGTGGTGGCATCGCGATGTGTCACAACGCTTGAGGCGATGACTTGTGTAATTCTCGCCGATCATTTGAGGCTGGTTCAGTGTGTACGGATTGGTCGAGGCCGCTGCAGTTCATATGAGGTTGGATGGGTACAGCGTCGGTGCTATCGCCACCGAGTTCACTTGCACATGACACTGTCGATGAAGCTCGAAAATGGATTGTGCACGATTGGATGCCATCGGATGAGGATCGGGGGATCTTTTGAGGTCGACGTTGTGAACAACTTTTCGATGTACACAAAAAATCATGCATGACAACGAAATGTTCAGCTAAATGTGCTCCTGTCATTATGTCCATCGAGACCATTATATAAACGTGACCCACCGTATTCGGGTTGAGTGCCATGCCCCGAAACAAACCATCCATATCTATCTCCCATCCTAATCGCTAAGAACATTCGAAATGTAAAAGAACCCAAGGGAGGTGTCACCACCTTTCCCCAACGCCATTCCCCCTTCATGCAGGAAAATCAAAAGTCGTGTGCCAGATCATCCTCATCAACATCATTAAGTCTTCCCGCAATAAATCATCTTCGGACACCTTGCGCTATTCTTTTCATATTGATACATTGCATGCTGCTTCTACAGAGTTATCGCCATGAATCTTGCGTTCTGGCGTGGGCGGAAAAACCAGGCAGAAAAGACATCACAGATCTGCTGGAGTCTCCATTCCATGCGTGTGGGTTGTGCGATCAGAGCCATACAGCTAGAAGCAGAGACGCAACAGCAAGCGCTACTCCACTGTATGGTAGGCTCATGGATTGAGCACTGTTGAACAGAAAAGTTGTACTGGCAGTCGCCGAGGCGTCAGATGAGGTGCCAGTCGCGCCCTGGGAGGCCGAGGCGTCCACGGTGGTGTACACTGTTGCGGTGCCACTTTGCGCCGCCCCGTAGAGTGTCTCGTACACGCTAGCCGTCACTTGTCCGTTCGCGCCCATTGCCAAGACCTCTACGCCGGTGCCTTGTGGAGAGAGGCTGGCGACATAGGTGTGGCCCGACATGGTGACGGTCTCGACACCGCCGGGTGTCAAGGTCTGACCGTTGATCACAAAGGTTGAGCCATCAGTGGCTGTGAATTCTTTACCGGCAATTGTCAGGATTGGTGCCCCGGTCGCTCCGGCCCCGAGGGCGGATGTGACGGTAGACTTATCGGAGACAATGATCACCTCACCGCTCGCAGAATCGAGCGCGATGGTTCCGGTACTGTCACCATTAGTGACCACGATCGAACCGCCAGGCGTCAAGACACTGCCATCAATGGTGAACGAAGAGCCAGCGTTGCCAGTGTACACAGTCGAGTCAATGGTGATGAGGGGAGCAGATGTCACCATCGGTGCGCTGGTGACTACTTCCGGAAGGGCAGTAAAGGAAGAGATACCGAGACCTGCCAGGATTTCCGAACCAAGATTTCCCGATGACAAAGCTGCAGTAAGAACGTCTAGAGCATTGGTGGGCGAGGTGTTTGTCGATGCAGTCGTGGCCTGCTGGTCGACATCGCTAAAGGCGGTGGCAGTGATGAGGTGACCACTGAGTGTTGTGGTGATTATTGACTGAGTGGAAGGGACCGGCACTGCCAATGTTACTTCAGTGGTCCCCTGGTGGGCAACGAACGTGACCGTCGAGAGCAGCTGATCCTGGCTGGAAGTTGTCGGTACACTGGGTGTTGTCGTCTTGCTGGTGGTTGTTGAATCTGCGGTAGGGACAATCAGACCCCCGGTAGCAGATGACTGGATGAAAGGAGAAGGAATCTCCCAGCCTGTTTGGGACGATTGAGTCGACGATGCATCGGACGTAGTAAAGGACGGCAGTGTTGGCGATGGCAGGATCAACGACGTGGCGGTCACCTGTGTTTCTCCAGCCGCATCGCCCGTCAGCACGGACAGTGCAGCGAGCACCTGGTCTACAATCACAACGACGGTGGGTGCGGCGACCCATGATCCCGCTACAGCGTTGACACTGTACAGCGCGAGGAAGGCAGGATTGACATCACCAGTGACATGGGCTCCGACTTCCAGGCTTCCGTTTACGTCTCCACCGGTGTATTCAAAGCTGAAGGGTTCCGGCATGTCCACACGCTGGGTAGACTCTGCGCAGCCGACACTGCCAGTGCCATTCTTCTGTTGGCTCTTACTCACGATCTCGTATGCACTGAAGAACACGAAGGGTGTTCCAGCAGAGTAGCCCGAGGTCTGTGAGGCAACTGTCACCGCAGCAGGCGTTGGTTGTGTTGCGACGTTGGGAAGACTGCCAGTGCCGGTGGTGGCAGTGAACGACTGATACGCTGTCTGAGTGATGATGATGGTCGAAGCAGCCACAGGCCCAGGGGTCGGGGAGCAAGATGAGTTGTACAAGCTGGTACTGAATGTAGGGTCGTAGACGAGGCTTGAATTGCAAGATGGCGAAGCCAATGCTGAGGTGATGTCGAAGGTGGTGCTTGGGGTCACCATGGACCAGGTTGTGGCCGAGTCATTCGCGGTGACGGAGAAGATGGACGCCACATAGGTATATGTTTCGGCATACCACCAATCCAGGGAAGCGCCCAGCACGTTCAACGTTTGACCTGTGCACTGCGGTGCTGAAGATGTTTTGTTTGGACCATATCCGCTCCCAGTCACGCCAGAAGGTGGGAAATATCCGCTTGGTGCGGAATGTGTGCTGTTCTTGCTGAACGATATGCCGGATGCTGTTCGCAAGGTCGCTGAAGCCGTCAACGCGCTCCCATCAGTCGATGTCTCGGACACTGATGATGTTGTGGGAGCAGATTGGAAATGTGTGAGGGAAGAGTCCTCGGAAAAAGCAGAATAATCGCTTGGAAGCGATGGAGGCGAAGTGGTGTAAGCCGTGGGCGCACCAGTACCCTCACTCTCGACAGCGCGACCTTTATACACATAGCCGTCTTTGACTATTCTCTCATGTCGTTGGCCTTCAGCTACGGCGATGTTCGCCAGCAAGCTAACGACTGCCACACATTGTAGGTGCATCGTAAGGCCAAAAGATCACTGAAGATTGACGTAGGCTGTTTCGTCAATGCTGCGAAAGCTGGCGTGGGCGACCTCGTTCTCGCAAATCGTTGCCCCGCCGAGTATTTCCAAGCGAGTGTGGGGGAAAACTCTAGCAAGGTCGTTTCAAGCGCAAGGCATTGCGATGTGTGTCGACTGGTACAACTTGTCGGTGGAATGGCTGGTAAGAGGAAAGAGGAAGAGTGAGAGGTGAGCTCGCGCGCAGGAAACACAAGTGGTGATTCAGCTGCGTCTCGTGGCGTAGGCAGGGATCATGCCGCGCAGGGCCCTGGGCTGTGGAGAGCTGCAAGCGTTGAGCGCTGTCAGCGATCGACGCACCACTGCTACGGGCTCGCGTGCGAGAGTCGCATTGGATGTGCTGGGCGGAACGAGTGTTTTTCGTATCTATCGTCCTGTGCCCACATACGCAGCCACATGCCTATCACATCGACGGCAGTGGGACGCAGGCGTTGTGTTCCCCTTCCCAGATCCCTACAGTCCGAGCCGAGATCTAGGCACGCTATCGCGCTACTCAAAGTACATGTACCAATTGTGCAGTACGTATTGGGTCCGCGGTCAGGCACATAGCGTTCTTCCATGTAGACCGCTCGCCGCCGGTTCGACCTTCTCGGCTCGACTTCATCGGTTCGTGAAGATCGTGTATGCTCGTTGTTGCATCTCACCGAATATGCGATGTGGGCTGTTCCCAGTCGATGCCATGGCCCGGCTAGAATCTCAACTTGGATAGCCGGCATACGAATGCATTAGTTGGTGGATAACGAAGCCAATCATGTCCCACGCCCAGCCTTTTCCTCTGAATCCTGCCAGCAAAGAGTCGAATAGCAGCAAAACGCCGTGGAAAACTACTCATCGTTCCCATCAGCGGCTCACTGCACCACTGACCCACAGCATGCCATCGTGGTGTTGCACTGTCAAAGCATAACAAAGCGGGTGTGCCGTCTACGGATCGTTCGGTCAGGCCACCTCGTGTAATCGTCCGTATCTGGTGGTACCAATATCTCCACGTTACTTGAATACATGTATCCCCTGACAACAGCGTCGAGAGGGGAATCCTCGTCGAGTGGAGGCTTGGCAATCGAAAAAGGCGAGTCGCAGAGATGCCAATCGAGGCGACAGCTCCGATCAGCCCAGCCAACGTCCTGCCAAGCGTGCCCAGGGCGGCACAAGAAAGATGCGCAGGGGCTCTTCTCATAGGCCCGCGCTGTCCGGAGCAACATGTACGCTTGTGGCTGATTCGCCGAACGAAGATGACGTCCGTACAACAAGCTCGCGTCGATGAGTGGTGAAGACGCCATCAACCATTGGCAACGTGCAACACGCCGTGTCAGGACAGAAAGGGGTGTGGAAGCAGACGCACGGGATGGCAAACATGACGGCACAGAGCGGGGCACACTGTATAACAGGATTCACTATCATCGGACCATATACCGGCGTAGGGTATTCTTGCCCCTGGCAGTGCCGTGAGCGAACCGATAACACCTGGAGCGACGAACGCGTTATAGAGAGCTGTATCGTCGTCTAGATAGTTCATCACGATGTGTGTCATGCGGTCCTTTGGATTTGTGCCATGATACTGCCATTCGCTCCACTCCCAGATTGGACGGGTCGCCAGGAACCACAGGTATAGCGTAGTCTAGTCTATCTGAGCTGATATGTCGTGTGCAATAGCATAGAAACTCGCATGATAAGGCTGTTCGTCCGGGACTCTGGTGTACATGTATGTCGTAGGATGAGTTTTGGCTTTCACGCGAGCTAAGTTACAGTCTGTCTCCGTGAACCCGGTTATGTTATGATGGCCCTCTCTACCCGCGTGTCGATATGAGTCGTTCTGTATCTGGAAGCTGTTGATATGTCATAGCTGAAGGATTCGTCCCTCGGGCTGGGGGGCTCGTATTCCCAGATCCGTGGGCCACTCGTGCCACTGCTGACATGAAAATGATGTACTGTATCGGTGTCCTGCACGGTATGAACGCTGCCAATGCGGGCTAGAGGCTGATTTGCGGGAAGCGATGTGAGGCAGCGAAACATCCTCTTGGCTGGCTGGGTTCTCGACGTGCGTCGCATGCTGCCTCATTGTCGTCGTCAATGCCCTCTTGATCGTGGACAGCGTCAGGTCCTGTCTGATCGTGTGGGTGTGTATCCCGTCGTTGTGGAGTAGCAATGCGCGATATGATTCAACGTCTGCTGGCGTTGCCGAGCGCCCTACTGTTGCTGAGCCTGTCGCAAGCATGTGCCGGCCGTCTGGAGTCGCGAGCCGACAATACCACCACCATTGCAGCGCCCATCTCCATCACTCCAGACGAGAATTGGGACGGCAATGACGGGGCGTGGTCGACGTTCACCCTGCGAGTCGGAACCCCCGAACAATACGTGCGCACGCTCGTGTCGACCTCATCCTACCAGACCTGGGTCGTCCTGCCCGCAGGATGTAATGCTGCCCAGAATGATTCCGCATGCGCCGAACAACGAGGCGGAGAATTCGTAATCGACTCGTCCTCGACTTGGGATTTCATCGGATTATACGATCTGGGCTTGGAGCAGAATCTGGGATACGCGGGAGATGCGTATTATGGCTATGACACGGTTGGCTTGGGAGGAGTAGGAGAGGAAGGACCGACATTGAAGAATACCACGGTTGGCGCATATGCAGTGCTGGACTTCTACCTGGGGCTCTTTGGGATCAACCCCAAGCCGACCAACTTCTCGGGCTACAACGACGGCTCTCCCAGCTACATGTCCTTGTTGAAAGAGCAGAACCAGATCGCAAGCTTGTCGGCCGGATTTACGGCTGGTGCTCGCCATCGTTACGCTACAGGCGCACTTGCGTCTCTTACCTTGGGAGGCTATGACAGCTCCAAGTTCGTCGAGAACGATGTCGAATTCATCTTCAGCAGCGACAACAGCCGCGATCTCGAGGTTGTGATCCAAGGCATCACCACTCCGTCACAGATTGAAACCAGCCCTCAAGCGACGAGCCTTCTGCCAACGCCAATCTATGCGTTGATCGACAGCACAGTATCACACATCTGGCTACCAATCGAGGCGTGCAAGGCCTTTGAAGCCGAATTCGGTCTTATCTACGACAATGACACAGATTTGTACCTCGTCAACGAGACCTTGCACCAAGATCTCACCGACCGGAACGCCAGTGTGACCTTCCAGCTTGCAGTTGGAATGAGCGGAGGCAGCAATGTGCAAATCGAGCTGCCGTATGCGGCCTTTGATCTGACCGTACAAGCAGGATACGGCACTGTGCAAAACGACAGCAGCTACTTCCCACTCCGACGCGCGCAGAATTCCTCGCAATATACCCTAGGTCGAACATTCCTACAGGAAGCTTACCTAACAATCAATTGGGAATCCGCGCGCTTCAACGTCTCGCAGGCCGTATTCAATCAGACTGCGCAAGAAGCATTGGTCGCCATTCCAGCATCCAGCGATGCTACAAGCTCTCGGAGCGGTGCCAACAATTCTGGCTCATCTGACCTCTCCGGAGGTGCTATTGCTGGAATCGTGATTGGAGCTTTGGCTGGTCTCGCATTGCTGGCTTTCCTGATCGTGTGGTTGCTCCGCCGCCGCAGCAAGGCTTCAAAACAACGTGCACTGGATGAGAAGCTGGGCCCAGAGGGCTCAGGGGGCCCAGAGGGAACAGATGCCGCCCTCATGCGCGGCAGGAATGCTACTGTATTTCCCAAGGCAGAGTTGGAAGGATCCATGCCCGCACCGTATCAATTCCACGGCGCCGCTGCTGATGGTGCCAACACGCACCTCCTCTCCGCGCACTCCAGCAACCCCAACTCTCCACACTCCGCGCGTGCATCGACGGCGGGGTACCCAACGTTCGGTACCGGCAGCATGAGCGGCGTCGTCTCCTCAGAGTCACCGACAACATCTTCTCACGGTGATTCAGGCCACCGCTCTAGCGTGCACTCAGGCGTGCCATTCAGCCCGGCCTCTGTCACCAGCCACAGCTTCGCCGGTCCTTCCAGCATCGCCGGCTTCAGCCACGCGGGTTCCGAGAATCCCGTCTACGAGATGCTCGGCGACATGCCCACGATCAAGGAGAAGGACGGCCGCCCGCTCTCGGAGAAGGAAGCCATGCAGCACCGCGAGCGCATCTACAACGGCGTCGACGCCACCGCCATCACGCCCACCGAGTCCCACGAGGAGCCGCCGCCGGTCCCCTCTCGCGCGGCGAATCGCGTGCAGCCGCAAGACGTCGTCCCCGTTAGCTCTGCCTCGGCAGGCCGTCCGCCCATCCTCCACCACGCCTTCTCTTTCGAAGCAAAATGAACATAGAATGCGCGTCTTCCTTCATAACGAGGGAGCTCATCATCACGATTCCGAATGAACACTTTGATTACTTCGCATGGCGTTCCGGTAGGAAGAGGTAAAGCGGAGGCCCAGAACGGCCGACCTGCATTGAATGTTTGATATTTTACGACCTGGCATTGGAGACCACAAAGGCGGGCATGGTGTAATGAAGGAATGGCTTCGTCCGCCGACGATACATTGTAAAGGCAACTCGCGTTCGGCACTCTTCCTTTTCTTCTTCTTTCATATACTATGCCGAAGGTATGGACGGAGCAGGTCTTGTTCGCCATGGTCGACGCTGCGATTTGAAGTTGATAAGTGACTTTCTACATACCCACTAGTCACCTTATTTAATCATGTTTCTTTGTTGCGATCTCGCTGGCTGTGTGTGTTTAGGTCTGATGTCTGATGACACCGTACACTTCTCTATGTACCTACCTACCTTGCCATCAAGGAGATGTGAAAGAGAGGTGCGTCACAGGTCTGCGTTCGTCGTGGAAATTCTGTGCCCAAGGCATACTCTAGAATTTGATGGGTGCCTGCGGTAGCTATGTGGTTTGTACAGTAGGCTTGTCTACTTTACAGATATATTTACAGCTTCATCACACACTTGGACGCTATCCAATCAATGGACGTGGCTTGTGACAAAGCCGATGTTCATGTTCCGGCTCGTATCATACACTTTCTCCTGCTGAAGGTTACTCGGCAGTGGTCAATGGGCCTAGAATCCGAGACCGCCAGGAATGCCAAACTCGGTAGCTGCTGCGGCGTCTTGCGAGGGTTTTTTCTGTGCGGTAGTCACAGCTTTGGCGGACGATGCAGCAGTGGAAGTGTTCGTGGTGGCTGTAGCTGTCGCAGCGACAGGTCTCAGAAGCCTTTCCAACAGAACACCAGCAGCCACGCCGACGTTCAAGCTCTCCACACCGACGTCGCTGGGCTTCGTAGCACCAGCACGTCCAGACGGGTTCTGCTCAATGCTCAACCAAAAATTCGCTTTGTTGCTCAGATTTGCTCGTAAACCCTCGCCTTCGGCTCCCAACATGAGTAGAACGGGTTTCTTCTGCAGTGGATCGCCGAGGTGAGATGTCGTGACGCGGCGAATGGATGGTGGAGGCCGATCGCCAATCATCCCTGACGGCGGAGCCATGGCAGCGTATATTTTCCAGCCTGCTTTTCCGGCCTCCGCGACGAAGTTGGCAGGCTTGGAGACGGATAGAACGGGCATTGCCTCACAGGCGCCAGATGAGGCTTTGGCAAGCGTGGCCAGGTTCAAAGAGGCGCACGTGTTCGTTGCAATTGCGACCCCGTCGACGCCATAGAAGTGAGCGGAGCGGAGGATGTTGCCAAGATTGCCAGGGTCGGTGATGCCATCCAGAAGGACCACTACTGGGTGGCGGCCGCCGTCACTTGGGGAGACGCAGGGGATCGATGAGGTTGTGCCGTTGACGTCGGCCTCTTCGGAAGACTGACGGTTGAGGACAAGCGGTATGTTGTTACTGGTCGCATCAGGGATTCCCATCGAGAGAACTGGGGGAGATGGGATATACGAGGCTTCCAGCACGACCCCATTGTGAGGCCGAGATTCCGATAGCTTGTCCAGTAGTTGGACAGGAGTGCTGAAAGTGATAGGTAGGCCGGCAGCTTTGGCAAGCAGAACAATGCTACCAATCCCGCCGTCGGATGCTGAAGTTCCATTGCCTTTGGATCTGAGATGGTACGCATCATTTCCAGAAATATAAAGGCGGTATAATTTACGACGTTTAGCACGTAGCGCAGCTAGAACGACATTGCTGCCGTACAGGAATGTGCTCGCTGCGGCTGCGTATGGAACAGTGACCGGGATATCAGCATCTGTGTTGTCATGGTGTGTATCGGACGTGACTTGCTTGCTGACCACATTCTTCTGCGCGGCAAGCTCAGCAGAGCCTGTGTCTGCGGTGTGCGATTGAGCAGGAAATGATGTGTTTTTGTCGATCGAGTGGTCAGCAGATTTCCTCCTTGCTTCAAGAGACTGTTCTTCTGCTGATTCAAGATCGTCGACTGCATTGCGGCTTCCACCTTTCTCTTGCAGACGAAAATGATGCTTCAGATGACTGGCATAATTTCTCTTGTCCTTGTCTGTCTCAGGTAACTCCTCCACCAACTTCTGCATGACGGCCACAAGATCCTCTCTGATTTCTTCCGCGGTCTGCTCAACCGCATGAGTCTCGGACTCGCCGTGGCTGAACACCCTTAGCGGAACCTCACGTCGTTTCAGCTGTGACGTGAGGATCCAGCGGGACCAACGTTCCCTGCTAACGTCATGCTGGGGCAGTCGGGATAGCAGTCGCTGCATTTCATACTCCAGCTCCAACTTTCGCTTTGTTGTCGACTCATCCGCCACCTCCGTCACCTCAGCTGTGTCTTGCTTGGAAGCTTTCCAAGTCTGGTCAAGATTCTTCAGCAAAATCTCGAGGCCCTGAACGGAACCTCGCGGTTGACCACCTTGCAGACGTTCGCGCATTGCTGTCTCGAGTAGATCCCCGCTGACACGGTATTGACCAATTGTCAATCCTTCTGCCCTGTTGAGGAGAATCCTAACATCGTTTACTGATTGAGGCACCTCCCAGGCATTTCCTGCAAACTCAGTTTCACCAGATTCCTCGCTGCAGGCCTTATTGACTGTCCGCTCTCCAGGTGCTGCCTTCGTTGTGTTCTGTTTATCCGTCACACTAGACGGCGAGCTACGGTCGGACTTACCATAAAGGCTTCTGCGCACCTCCTTACGGGTCCGACCAGAATCAGCCCCATAACTTCGTCGTTCAACGAAATCGTCCTGCCGCCTTGAAGATTCTGATCCTCCCCTCGAAAATGTCCTTGATGAATCGAAAGCTCTAGCGCCGTGTGCTATGGAGTCTTTATCTCGAGCGAATCGTGGAGGCATGCCGCGTTGCTTCGAGGATCGCTCAAACATATTAGATGCCCAGCCAGACCTCTCCGAACGCTCTCTCTTATCTCCCAAGCCATCGCGTCGATCAAAGGCTCGACTTGGTTCTCCGCGCGAGAATGGCCTTTCTCTGTCGCCGTACGATCGCTTTTCCCCTCTGCTTTCCGACGGTCCTTCACGTCTGCTGAACGATCCTCTTTCTCCTCTATTGTATGATGGCTTTTCTCTGCTGACGTATGTTGGCTTTTCACGCGACGCTGTCGATAATGCTTCTCTGCCAAATGATGGCCTTTGGCGCCTCTCGCTGCGTCGGTCGATTTGATCTAGTGTCCAATCGTCTGAGTCCTGTCGCTTCCTGTCTGCTCCTCCCCGGTCTTGTCTCCTTGCTTCAGGCTTGCCTTCTCGTACTAGCCCGCCTTTGATCGCAGAGGCAATAGATTTATAGCGCTTATGCTGTGCGTGGACGCTAGGGCAACGACTCAGCTCGAAGAAAGTCCGATATAGCTTCTGATGAACAGAAGTAAGGGTGTTCGACATTGAAAATGAGGGAGCACTTTGCTATGAGAAGGTGACGGCAATACAAGCGCATGCTGAGACAAGGCAATTTTGAATTAAAGTAATTGTATTCTGTAGGAGAGCACAGACCTCGCAGATCTGCTACGGGCATGAGCTCGCGTGGACGGACTCGGCAGTTGAGCGCCCGGTGCCCTAATTGACGTTCCCTATCACATGTCGTCGTGCTTCCAAGGAGCACCGCATTGCGTACATGTATTTGACAGTGAGCCTACGATGCAGCTTGACTGCTTCGCGCTTGGAAGCCACTGTGCCGCTGCACCTGGAGACCCCTGATCTCCTTAGGAAAGGGTCTATCTCAAACTCGCTGATGAAGAGATTGAAGGAGGCACTCTTCCAGGCTATGTAATACCATACCATCCTCTCAGGGTTGGAGACAACATCCGGGATGCTGTCAAGTCGTAGGCAAGCTAAGCCTGGACTCGGCGTGACTTGCACAGTATGGCTTGCACGAAGTACCTAGTAATTACCTGAGTGCCTCTCATCTCAATCGTGCCGACTCGCCGGTCCTCAATACTAGTGAATGTCAACATGTTACACTCAAGCTCTACATGCGACATAGAATCACAGGAGAGGAGCAACTTCTGAGTAGAAGTCTTCAGTAATGGCTTGAGATTACTATCAGGGTATTGCCACTAGGCACATGGATATAGTTGTCGTCTACCTACATAGTAGTAGTGAGGTAAAGGTAAGTTAACGGATTCGAGGCATGAATTTGAGCCTATGGCGTGTAGAATTATGACGCTCCGTCCCGTTTAAAGTAAACGCGAGAAGCGCGACCGCGTCCAACGCCAGTATCAAGGGTCCGACGTCTACACAGCCATGAGTATGCTTGCTTTAGGCTGCGTCCAGCCTCGAGACATTCGCTGAATATGTCTTACCACTTCGACGCCCAAGCGGACTCCTCGTCTGACGATGATGGGGTGGATTTGGCCGCATGGAAATCGGGTCCCACATCGAAGCCACCGAAGCTTGCCCAAGCTCCTCCAGCGCCGATGATCGCCGAAGAAGCCTTGGTCGCAACGAGCGTTCTCGAGAACCACACATCCAGCACATCCAGTCTTCAAGGAAGGAAACGAAAGCAACGCTCGCCTTCGATCTTGCCTGCCTCCCCAGCAGCCCGCACATTCCAAGCCGTCAACCAGATACGACCTGCTTCACCGGAGTCCGTCATCAGCAGCGATTCTAGCGAACCGTCGATCGAGGAGCTCATATCTAACATACAGAATGCATCCAAGAAAGACCATTTGCCAATCGAGGAAGGCGTGCGTGAAAGAGTCGGTGGACCACGGCAGGTTTGGGCTGTCCTCCCTCCGTTCACTTTAGACAAGAGCGAATACCAAGACTACACTGCTGGCGCAAACATTGTGGATCGTGTTGTGAAAGAGATCCAGACCAAGCATGGGGAGATCCAATATCGAGTGCAGTTCCAAGATGGGGATACTGGTGAGGTACGTTGTGTTCACGTTCCCCTAACCACATTCTATAGGCTTGGCCAGTGAGCACGACAAAGGAGTATTACACCTCAACCTTGACTTGACTTGGGTTCACTTTGAGAGGTGCGGTTCACTTCGCTTCTTCACTGGCTGCCTAAATTGCATGTGATGCTTCCGCTCTTTGCTATGTCATGAAGACTATCCGCTTTTGCTTGCCATCATCCACCATTGTCTGCCAAGGTGTTCACATCCTTTGCACTCCTTACTGACACCAACCAATCGTAGATCTCATTCACTGAGCTGCTTGAGCTCGAAAGAGGCCGAGAAGCGCTTGACGACTTCACCACCAACCCGCCACCAACTCCTACCCCAACGCCATCTCCTGCTCCCTCACTACGGATAGAGCGGATCAGATCATCCAGGTCCTTGCAGCCCAAGATGATGTCTATGCGCTCTCGATCGAACCGCGTTGGAAGGGGTATCAGGCAGAACGCGGGATTTGTGAGTACAGCTGAGAATGTTCCTCTATCTGATGATGAACATGGGGACAGCGACAATGATGACACTCTCGAAGACCTTGGATATCAGCAGGCCGATGATTTCCAACCTATGGATGTCGACGACCTGGAAGAGAACGTAGAAGTGGAAAGTTCGGATGATGACGACCGTCGCAAAGGCACTCGACAAGGCCTTCGCGACCGCAGTGCAAACGCTGGGGCTGGCCGAAATCTTCGCTCGGCAAAGTCTTTGGACGAATCTGAAGCTGAAAGTTCGGAGGAGGAACTCAATTTCTTGAGGTCTGATATACCCGGGGCTCACAAGCGGAAGCGTCTCACTCGAACTGGCAAGGAGAAACCAAGAGCAACGCGTCAAGAGCAGCACGGCATGCGTCAGTCAGGCCGAGCAACTCGTCACCAAGGTGGCATGCAAGAAATAGAGGTTGACGATATCTACCGCACGGATTCAGATGATGGCACCCGCGCGCCCGTGAAGCCAAAAATTCAAGGAGCGAAAGAAGTGTTCAAATCTCTCCCTCGCAATGATGAGTTCCGCATGCGTCACATTCAGGAGTGCGAGGTTTGTGGCTACGGGCAAAATTACGCTCAGATGATTTATTGTCAGGGCTGCACTTTAGCATATCACAAATCCTGCCTAGGCCACCGCACAAATCGCGAGCATCTGGTAACTAAGATACAAGATGACGATTTTGTCTTACAGTGCCGTCGATGTGTTGGCTTTCCACGCAAGAAAGATCCTGTGGCGCCGCATCACGGCAAGTGTCAAGATTGTCATGAGTACGGAAAATCTTGCAGACCATTTCGACCCCGTAAAACACCTGCACAAGAACAAAAAGAGCGCGATGACAACGATGGCGTGGATCCCAACCACGACGTCGATCCCTCTCGGATCAACAATGCTGACAATGTCATGTTTCGCTGCACCACTTGCTGGCGAGGCTTTCATTTTGAACATCTGCCTACGCGACTTAACATCATGGATATTGACTCCGAAGCTGACGCCGAGCAACGCTTGCGCGAGTACAGTCGCGATTGGAAATGCAAAGAGTGCCTTAACATGCCAGCAAAAGTCTCCAGTCTCATCGCCTGGAAGCCGATCGATGAAGATAACTACGATCCGGCTGTGTCGGTAGACAAGATAGACGAAGAAGAAAAGGCGTATCTCATCAAATGGGATGGCATGTCATACTTCCGTGCAGTATGGATGCCTGGGCCTTGGGTTTGGGGAGTGGCTGCCCATAGCATGCGCAAGGCTTTCCTGAAACGAGACGACAGCCAGTACCCGAAGATGAGAACCGAAGATGCAATCCCAGAAGACTACTTGCGTACGGACATTGTCCTTGACATCAAGTTTACAAGCATTGTTGATATACGCACAGAAGAGGTGGACAAAGCTCGAATTCGCGAGGTCGACAAGGCACTCATCAAGTATAGAGGTCTTGGGTACGAAGATGCTGTCTGGGAAGCGCCGCCTTCGCCCGAAGATGGAGAGCGCTGGACCGACTTTGTCACGGCCTACAATGACTGGGTGCTGGGACGATATGTGCGTCAACCTCGCGCCGCTTTGAAGACTCGTCTTGAAAAGGCCCGCAAGGAAGACTTCTCCAAGCTTGAGAAGAAGGAGCAGCCCGAGAATCTGTCTGGCGGCGAGCTGATGAAATACCAGCTGGAAGGACTCAACTGGCTGTACTATAAATGGTTCTCCCAGAAGAACGCCGTTCTTGCAGACGAGATGGGACTTGGCAAGACTATCCAAGTCATCGGGTTTCTTGCAACACTTGTCAAGGACTGGAATTGTTTCCCCTTTCTGGTGGTTGTGCCCAACTCTACGTGCCCCAACTGGCGTCGCGAGATCAAGCGCTGGGCTCCTTCACTTCGCGTGGTAGCGTACTACGGATCTAAAGAGAGCAGAGATTCAGCGTACCGGTACGAAATGTATCCTGAAAACGCGAAAGACCTTCGTTGCCACGTCGTCATCACGAGTTATGACGCCGCCGCCGATGACAGCTGTCGCAAGTTCTTTCGCTCCGTTCCGTGGCAAGGCATGATCATCGATGAGGGCCAAAGGCTCAAGAACGACAAGAACCTGCTCTATGCTGCTCTCAAAGCGATGAAAGCTTCCTTCAAGGTTCTGCTTACCGGAACGCCTTTGCAGAACAACACACGAGAGCTCTTCAACCTACTGCAATTCCTTGATGATAGCAACAATGCTGCCGAGCTCGAAGAGGAGTATCAAGATCTCGATCAAGAGAAGATCACGCAGCTGCACGAGCGAATTCGCCCGTACTTCTTACGCCGCACCAAAGCGCAGGTTCTTACGTTCCTCCCTCCGATGGCACAAATTATTGTGCCTGTCAGTATGACACTTGTGCAAAAGAAGCTCTATCGCAGTGTCCTTGCGAAGAACCCCGAGCTAATGAAAGCCATCTTCAGCCCAGAAGGCACGCTACAAAAGACCGAACGAGCCTCGTTGAGCAATATATTGATGCAATTGCGGAAGTGTCTTTGCCATCCTTTCGTATACAACAAATCGATAGAGGAGCGCAATGTCTCCTATTCGGCTTCTCATCGCAACCTGGTGGACGCCAGTAGTAAGCTCGTGCTGCTTGAAAGCTTGCTACCCAAGTTGCAGGAGCGGGGCCATCGAGTGCTGATCTTTAGTCAGTTCTTGGACATGCTTGACATGGTCGAGGATTTCCTCGAAGGTCTACAGATGCCTTATCAACGTCTTGACGGCAGTATCGGAGCTCTACAGAAACAGAAGCGCATCGATGAATTCAACGCTCCAGACTCGCCACTCTTCGCGTTCTTACTCTCGACTCGAGCAGGTGGTGTTGGTATCAATCTCGCTACTGCAGACACAGTCATCATCCTTGACCCTGATTTCAACCCTCATCAAGATATCCAAGCACTGTCTCGGGCGCACAGAATTGGTCAGCAGAAGAAGGTACTCTGTTTCCAGCTTGTCACGCGCGCGAGCGCGGAGGAACGTATCATGCAGATGGGTCGCAAAAAACTCGCGCTTGACCATGTACTGATCCAAGAAATGGATGCTGACGATGCCGAGCAAACTGATCTCGTCTCTGTCCTTCGCCATGGAGCAAGTGAAATCTTCGAAGACTCTGGCGAGCAGGACATTGTCTATGATGCCGTGAGTATTGACCGCTTGCTCGATCGTAGCCAGATCGAAAACACTCGCTCTGGCGAAGACAAGAGCGCCGAGGTACAGTTTTCCAATGCTCGTGTGTGGGCCAACGAATCCGGTGCTTTATTGGATGCCGATGCCGCGGACATGTTCAACAACTCAGCAGGCGCTCCGACGGCTGAAGTGAACGCCCCTAATGCTGACGTTTGGGCGAAAATCTTGAAAGAACGCGAACGCATTGCCGCTGAAGAAGCGACCGCCAAGGCTGAAGCGTTTGGCCGCGGACGTCGAGCCAGAGGTGCCGTTGATTATGCTGGTGAGAGAGGCGTCGAGGGTGCTGAGGGTCTTGACATGCCACCGTTCAAGATGAATGGTAAGAAGAGGAAGATCAAGGATGGGAGTGAGTCGGACACGGACTTTCAAGCGGACGACAGTGGTAAGTTCATCCCTGCAACGGATGTATTGTTGCATCCCTACGCGAGTTTCACTTGCATACACAACACTGACTCTGCCTTGTGCTACTTTCTAGGTGACGATGATGAGCTCGATGCTGGTGAGAATGATCCCCATGATACTGACATTGAGCGTGACGCGCATGATCTTGAAGACCTCAACGGGCGTACATTCGAAGGGAAAGCTAAACTTGTTACAGGTCGCAAAAAGAATGGTAAGACACCTTCCACACCGTCAAGCATCCCCACCAGCACCAAAGCCGAGAGTGGCAGAAAGAAGGCCGCCTCCTCCTCCAGCAAGTTGTCAACACCGTCAAAGAAGCCTTCCACCATGACTTTCTTTGGCATTGGCAAGCAGCTTAAAAAGTTGCCAATCTCCCTGAAGGGAAAAGGGACGAAGGCAGCCACATTCGCCAAGGAGCGCGGTGCAGCCAAGCCAAACTTCTGCTCCCACCATGAAGAAGTCTAAGGCCCTTCGCACCCCGTCCGCCAGCAACAAGAACACACTCGACAAGGCTGAAAACAAGGCCAAGCCCTCTGTATCAGTCTTGCGAGTTCCACAATCTCCATCGCAACAGGCCATTGTGGTCGAAGCGGAAGGGAGGAAGCAGACTGAGGAATCTTACAACGTGTTTCCTGAGACTGCTTCAGTGGATGGCATTGGTATCCCTTCTGCGGATGAGCCCATGCCCAATGGCCCCGTGAACTCTGACGTCGGTGGTCAAGCTTCGGAGATTTCAATGAAGAAGCTTGCACCTGAGCACAAAGCAGAGGCAGAGGAGTTCAACACTATCTTGCCTGCTCTCACTGCCACTACCCCTCCCACAAAGCCCAAACAAGTGCACAGCCAGCTTGTCGAAAGTGGGAATGCAGACAGATGAAATGTCGCAAACCCTCAATGGCAATGCTGCCGCCCTCATTCACTTCACACGGATGTGGAACTGTTTATGCTCGTGCATGTCCACAATTCTGCCCTCATATCCAACGAACACCTCTGTTCAGATCTTCGGGCCAGGCAAATGAGCTACACGAATCACATTTGAAGAAACCACGCTTACACAATATATCGTTAATCAAAAGCAGTGCCTCACTTCCAGCGCGTATCACTCAACACGAAACCAAAACACTTGCATGTCTCCAATGGACATGCGCCGCCAGATCAAATCAACTCTCCTTACCTTGACGGCTCCAATGATCATCGGGATTTCCTCGCCCAGGGTCTTGGGCCAGTCGGCACCAACATACAGTGCGCGGCTTGCCGGACTGTCCACATGGTTGGTCGATGTCCGCTCAAGCTCGCCGGACCTGAGCACTGCAACCTTTGCGGTATCGCGCATTTTGGACAAGCAAGAGTGTGTCCGCACATCCAAAGCGAAACACAGGTATGTCACTTATGCAATTTTAGAGGGCATTAATTTTATCTACGATTCTGTCCGCATCGCTTTATGCACACTCCCAAACATACGAATGCCGCTAACACACCACAACCTGTAGGTCCGTCTGATGCTCGAAGCACTCAAATCCTCTACTGAACCACCTCACGTCGTGGCAGAGGCCAAACGTTATCTGCGTGGATTGAAAGGAAACCTGGTCGCCATAAAGAGGCAGCGAGAAAAGGCACACGCCTCTCGGAGAGGGATATTAGCCAACACTGGGCTGAGGCGTATTGCTGTCGGTCCTGGCATGGGTGGATCTGGGTATCAGGCTTCGAGTATGACGGCAGCGGCGAGGTTGAACGCCGTGAACCCATCCACAGTGCCTGCGAACTGGGGGTGGTGAACTGCTCGCGCTAGAGAGAGCTGCTCTTGGTACTACTTCAAGAGCGTCAGATGTCGCGTATAATGTCACGTATGCAACTCTCAGGCGGACGATCTTTAAAGTCCACATGTGAATGTCTCGATGACCTTGAACTATGCTTTTGCATGATGCACTCTTATATTAATACTAGGTACATTGTCATCTCGCCATGAGTGAGTCGGTCAGGTCGAGACACATGAATCAACATACTGCTGCACTGATGCAGACATGATTCTCTGGACGGTAATCTTGGTCATCCTTCCTTTAATGACGTCTGTGTCTGCTTGCTACTACCCATATACATTTGGAATGGCATCGAAGCGATATCTTCGCGGCATGCTGGTGTTGTACACCCGAAGAAGTGCTTGCCATCTTCGGGTCGTTCCTGCGCCTCATGATCCCTTTCGATGCCTCATCGGCGACTGCAGATATACGAACTGGTAGTGATGGTGTCGAGATATCTTGCCATCCAAGGCGGTCATTCCAGTTGAGCGCATCATTCTTGCCTCTGCCTTCACACCTGCTGTGACGAGCCAATGCTATAGGCGCCCGGTGGTCGCGCAGATGGGGGATAGAGCTCGTTCTGCGGCTTCCCAGGGATTGAGGTCCCAGCATTCTGCGCTTCCGCGTAGCTGTGTGTTGTACACCTCTTCATAGCATGGAGCGAGGTAGACGCGCATCACACTGCACCGAAGCTGGCCGTACTCATGCCATTTTCACCCATACAATGCCACCGTCGTCCGCAGCGCGTCGCAAGTCCCTCTCCATTCTTCTTAACCCATATCACATCACCATGCACCAAATCCCATCATCTTTCAATACTTCAGCCGATACGCCCCTACCCCCACCAACGTCGCGCTGAGCACATAAATCGCGCCCTTCCTGGCGCCGAGCCCGAACCGCGACCCGGACGTCAGGATCTTCGCCTGCTGCTCGCGCAGCTGCGACATGCCGGAGGCGTATGAGTAGACTCCTAGACCAGCGAAGGCGGCGCTGCCTATACGGGATCGAAAAAGTCGGGGTCAGTTTGGGGGTATGGGAGGAGTGGAGTGGGGATAGGGAGAAGGGTGCGTACCCATCAATCGGCAGGGCAGGCAGTCGTAGTCTTTTTGCTGCGCGGCGAGGGCGTCGTTGGCTTTGACGGTTTGGTCGAAGGTGGGGAGGACAGAGGACTCTCGGGAGGACATTTTTGGTAGTGGATGTCTGTTTGCATAGAGAGGCTAGGGTAGCTGGGTTGAGGTCGATGTTGATGAATTATTATTATTGAGCTACGTTCGTACTTTAAGCCGTCGAGCTGTGACGTTGGAAGCGGAATGGCCTCCTCTAGCTGTGTAGAACTATGCCGGCATTCGACTCTCCTAGTTTCATGCGACAACAACTTTTCAACATCTGCATCCCTAAGGACAGGATAAGTGTTCTGTTTCGATTGACGAGTACCTCAGTTGATCCTCCACGGCAGAAATTGAGACTTGATTCATGATCCAAGCGATCACACTCGACCATAAAAGTTCTCTAAAGGCTTACTATGTTTCTTCTTTGAGCAGTCCGATACTAGTCGATTCTCGAGACTGTGATCCAAGGGTTGACGGCACTGTGAAGACTTTCAGTGAGAACAGACAGCCTTTGAAAGATCACGACATCCATCGTAAGTCACAGAGCATTACGCAAAACCCGAGCAATTCACAGCACATTGGAACCCCTCGTCATTTCTTGGTGGCAAGTAGAATAGCCACCGTCCACTCTATCGTCACGGTCGTGCCATTCTTCGCAGTGTCCTTGATAGCCTTATCCATATCCTCGAGCAGACTTTCATACAGATGCATCTTCTCCTCCTGCTGTATACTCGCTACGAAGCCCTGGAACCAAGCCAGATCGACATCTTGTCGCCAGCTCTGCGCCTCAGGATCTGTATGAGTGTACTCGAATCTTCGATGCAGCTCGCTTACCTGGGACGTCGCCCGCAGCGACTTGAAGCCTCGATTTCAAAACGCTAGATCCCCTCGTCCGCGCAGGTTGATGTAGACTCGCTTCGTGACAAAGACTGAAAGCCCGAACCGATGTCGTGCGCGAGACGCAGAGAGTTGCTGTGCTGTCGGTGGTAGTCCATGATCAGCTTCACGGTGGATGGAGGGTATTTAGGCCGGAACGTGGCATAGTTCTGCCAGTCCGTGGTCGGGTCAGAGAACCCGATGTCTTGCTCCTAAGCCATGATGGATATTTTCCTGTAGCCGTGGCTGCGGTTTCGACAGATGTATCTCCCGCACGATACATGCTGGCTTCATCTGTGGGATGCCATTTATGTCGACGGGCCTGTGATGTCCATTTATAAGCTGCTTACGCTTCACGGAAACACAACCTCGGCGATCTTAAACGCTTGCACTCATGTCCAATGTGTTCAATAGGGGTGATGGCACCGACAGCATTGGATATCACTAGGCTTGTATCTATGCAAATGTGTATGCATACAGATGTACAGTACCAATTGCATTTCCTTGTCGGCCATAAGCATCGCTGAAGACCAGTCGCTCGAGAAGAGACTTCCCCAATAGGCCAAAGATGAGCCATCGTTATCATTGCTCTGACTCCGGAGATGGAGGACCCTGTCGCCCGGCGCTGGCTCCTCCATCTGCGCTGTGTCGTCACCCCACTTCAAAGATGATCGCGAGTCTGGCAGTGTGACAGCCAGGCAAATCTATCTGTTCCGACCACTGTGCGACGAGTGAAAGTCCGCATAGAGAGCCGTAACATGTAGCTGGCCGATATAACAAGCAATCGTACCCTGCCGTGTTCCGCCTCTGGTGATAAAGGTGGACGGCAGCAGTTCTATTATTTGTCATGACTATCGTCACTCGGTGGGTTTCGATCGCGCATATCCGCTTTATGGGTCCGTATCTCGACCCCGCATGACGACGATGATGATAGAGGGACGCATTGCGGAAGTAAATTGGAGATTGCCGTTCGTCCAGCTGCAGCGATCTTCAGCAGGGGTGGGGTCGGCCTGGTATATAGTTTGGTGCAAGGAAGCAGAGCTACTTTTCCGTTCTTTATATCTTATACTCGTCAACCATCAAGGTCTTTTACACACGACGTCAGCTCAACCAATCACACCAGCACATCCCTCCATCCTATTAGCCCAGTATGCCTGCCGGATCATGCGTCTGCGGAAAGGTCCGCGTCGAGTACACTGGTGAACCTCAAGCCAAGGTAACCCTGAGGAGGATCCATGAAGCGAGTCAATCAACATGTAACTGACAAGACTCCCTTGAAGGCTCTGTGCTTTTGCGCCGACTGCAGAAAGATCACGGGATCCACGTACTCAACCAACCTCATCGTCCCGGGCGAGGGCTTCACCGTGACCGGAACGCCGAAAACTTTCACCAAGACAGCTGACAGTGGCAAGTCCATTACATCGTACTTCTGCGGTGACTGTGGCAGCACTCTGTACCGTGAGGGAGAGACCTTCGGTACAGCCAAGGTCGTCAAGGCTGGCGTGCTGGACAGTCTGTCGGAATTGGAGTCTGCGAAGCCGGCGATTGAGCTCTTCGCTGAGGAAAGAGTGAGCTGGGTGAGCAAGGTCGAAGGTGCCGATCAATTGAAGGCTATGCCTGGCAGCGAGGCTGTAGCCTAGATCTGTGTTTGCAGATGGCATGTATGCAGGATGTCTGTCGTCGATAGGACATGGTATGAATTCCCCGGTCCAGAATGAAATCCTGGTAAAGTCCTCGAACGTGTGTGCAAAGTTTCGTCTTGTATGAGCGGTGCCTTCCAGTGACAGGTTCGTATGTGGCGAGAGAATGACACACTACCCCAGATCAAGGGCTCTTCCAGACAGTCTACTCCGAGTCGGACTCCTTGGGATTCGCTTCCAGCTTGTTGTTCCTCTCGAGCTCCTGATGTAAGACACATTAGCGATCCGAGTCAGGCACGCCGCTAAGTTTGAAGATCGTCCTATACCTCAGTAAGAAGTGCTTTCAGCTCGTCGAGCAGAAGAGTCTTCACCAGCAGATGTTCATCATCAATGTGCTGCGCAATGTATTTGTGCCCATGCGTTTCATTGATTCTGATCAGAATGGCGGCGATGGATGCGTCGCATTCGACCAGTGTGCCTAGTAGGTAAGTGTCAGCGGACATTCATCGCAGCCTAGTGCTCGTGGTATTGCTCTCACCCGCTACAGCTTTAGGCATTGCTCGGATGTCTGCAAGTCTTCTTGAGTCGAGCCTGTGATGATACGCAACTGACTGGTCAGACTGAAATATTGAATGGACAATAGGCTCCTGTCGAGATGAATGGACAATAGGCTCCTGTCGAGATGCATGGACAATCGTGGCGAGGTAATGCTGATTATTACGCTCGTGAAACAGAGCTTGTCTGCATGGAGTAAGCAAGGGTTCACAAGCGGGTAAGCACATGAAATCGTCGCCCGCGTGTGCTTACAGATACATCCATGCACGCGGCTACAACCATCCGGACACATCCTACCACTGCCACCTGAACATGACGCCGCCCCGACAATGACACATGGACCGTAGGAGAGTCCGATGTCCTCTCGAGCTCGTTCATTGCACGGTCCATCATTAAACCACCTCGTCACACTGGAGCGTAGACTCGGCTCCACACTTTCGCACACACCCTAGATCGACGACTGCGCCCTCCACCCAGATGATGACTGCGCCCATGTCATCTACCTCTCCAATATTTGCCCGCCTCCTACTACTACTTCTCGCATGGGCATCAAGCCCGTCGGCCATGGCTCAGACGACATCAACTACCAATAGTCTCTCGAGCACGATGAGCACGATGATCACCAGCGCCACCCCATCCTCGACCTCTGGCTTCACGACGGTGACCGGTTCTGCCGTCACTTCTTCTCAGACCCCTGCGTGTAACGATGCTGGAGGAGGGTGTGAAGATGATGGCACAGATTCATCCGACAGCGGCACCGGCGTGAGCTCGTACTACTACGTCTTCCTCGCCATCATACTCTGTATCGTGGGGATCGGCACACTCCTCGTCTGGCGTAAGAAGAGACGAGCGCGCTACTGGGGCCATGGCGGGCGTGAGACGGCGCTCGCCAACGATCTCACCGCGTGGGATCCGGCCAGACATCGACGACGACAACGGCAAGGTCGCTGGCGGAGTGCCGAGACCAGCCGCGAGGAGGGCTTGAACGAGCACGGTGAAGCACCGCCGCCATACGTCCCGAAGAATCAAGAGGAAGACCAGGCCATGCGCGAGCGAGAAGATGGCGCAGGTCCGGCAGTGCCGTTGCAGACACTCTCGAGAGAAGACGCCGGTCTCAAGCCGCCAGACTATACCGAGACACATACACGAGCTGCAGGCGGGGTTGATACACCGAGCAACGGCGATTCTTCCCGCGCGTCTCGCAGTCACGATGCATAAAACAATTGTAAGACAAGAGTGGGTGCGACTTGGGAGTATCTCCAGTCCATGACGCTCTTCCAATCTCGACATGACGGTCACGCGAGCGTGTTTTGTGTTTGATTGGGATTTCCAGCGCAGGCGTCTTGATTAGGGAAGAACACAAGTAAACTTATGGCGGGTGGGGGAGTTGTCAATCGGTCTCGGATACAGGTGTTAGGTGTCGTCGGTGTTTCATACCTGGGTAGACTCCGTGTACTATGAACGTCTGATCTACACTCGCTTGGCACACTTATCATCGTGACACTCTCATATGCAGGCATAAACCGTATGTCCTCACCATCAGTCGTCTACGACGATGCAGTAGATCTTTGCGGTGTCGGTACCCGCGAGTGAAGGAAGGAAGTTCGACTAAGTAAGTTACTCCGAGATGGGAGGTTGTTGTATCACTAATGCGGCCTTGGGCGACTTCAACATTGCTCATCGCCTTGTAGCTCGAATAACGCTTCGGAATCGCCACTCTGTGGCAATCAGTCCTCATGGCATAGAAACTAACAATACCTACCTTACCGTACGAGTTGCAAAGCCAGTACTATGGTGATGTATGCATAGGTAGCATTCGTTTCAATCACATCAAGTATTCCAACCCTGTAACCCTACTAGTATTCTTAATTACCGTAATTCTATGTAGCTGGCATTTCACGATATCGACCGTCATGACTGTCTGAACCAGACGCGTTGCGCTCTTGAAATCCAGAGGTTCGAAGAACGCGTTGACTGTCAAATGTCAGTGGATCTACAAAGCGACCGAGGATTCATATACTGTTGCGTGAGGAAGACGAACATGACGCTCTGTTTGATCGACATCAAGCTAGAGCGATAATTCCGCGCCGACGATGCACGCGCCAAGGTACCTACGTTACATTCATCTGCAGCAATACCTCCGAGACGTATAATACTTCTGCTGGTGGCTACCAACCAAAGGAAATGCACGACATCCTGGCTGCGAAATCATCCTTGAGAAGTTTCCGGAGATCATCAGCCTCAGTTCCAATTCTGGTCACTCGCGCCTTGCAATCGTCAACGCGAACACACAACATGGCGATGCCCAGTCGTCCGTGGAGCGACACATATCTCCGCACAGCATCGATCGACGACCTACAGCAATTGCCCGAAGATGAGATCCACACGTTAGACTGGACGAAGATGGACGACGACGAAGCCGCGGCCATCGTCCGCCACGCGCAAAGGCAACAGAAGCGACAGCTCGACCGCGAAGCGAAAGGGCTCCCTCAAAAACCATGGCCTTCGCTCTTCAACAAACCCAAGCCCAAGGCGCCTGTAGTCGAGCTGGTACAGCGCCACAATTTCGAAGATTTTGGCTTCTACATGTACCGTGTCAACTTTGACGACGACGACCGCTGGGACCGCTGGAGCGAGGAGTTCCATCGACTCTGCGACGTCTCGCTGCAGAACGCCGAGGGCGGCAGCGAGATCATGGACCGCTCGTTGTTCTTCGAATGCAACGATGTCACGTTGAAGAACATGCCGTGGCTCGGCGTGCATGACTATCATCATCTGTTCAAACAGGACAATCCGGCCGGCGCTGGGATCGATCACGGCGTCGCGCTCGCGGTGGACAAAGATGTCATCGATGCCCTTCTGGAGCCGAAAGATGGAACGCCACCGTGGATCTGGGTCATGGATGAAGCATTCGATTTCAGCGACATGGACACGATTCCCGATAGCCAATACCTAGGCCATTTTCCGGTGGCGATCGACTCGCTCTTGACTGATCTATGGCCTGCCCTGTTATCGGGACAGAGTCTGCAGGAATTGTGGGCCACGTGTTCATTTGACGAGACGCACCCAGTATGGACTACCGCGGTTCCGCTCTGAAATCGGACTTATTCCATCACATCTCGAGCAAGAATTGGAATACTTTGGCCGCAAGCACGAAATAGAAAACCTGGGACTTGCTTGTAAAACAGTATTTTCAACGCAATGAGCATATTGGTATATTCTGGACGGACGTGCGACCAACATCATCATACTATGAGTCGACTACATGCATGGAAAATCATCATGGCTATCACATTATGAAGCGAGCTACACGAATGCTATGAAGATTTCGCACAGTTCTCCTGCAGCTTGTTAAGACGTTGCTACTGCAGCAGTCCCGGTCGCCCCAGTTGTTGTCGCTGGGTTGTTACCAGCAACACAATAGGCATCGCCCAGAATCAAGTTTCCACAAGATGCATCTAGCGAAGGGTTCCACAGCTGCAACTGCGCGAACGTGATCCCGTACTGCTGCTCCAACAAGCCGCAATAGTCTCCAGACACAACTGTGTGGTACTGGTAGCAGTTGGGAGTTGTGCCGGAGGCAGTTGGTGCTGGTGCGCTCACATACGTGGAGGTTGTTGTGGCCGTCGAGCTGTCAGTCGAGTTCCAATCAGCAGTCGGCTCGACACAATACGCTAGTCCGGGCGTCAGATTCGTGCAGCCGCTGTTGATGCTGGGATTGATGTTCTCGAACAGAGTGATCGAGATGGTCTGGTTCAATGCAATATTGCTGCAGTCATCTCCTGTCTGGACGGTGTAATACTTTCCGCACTTTGCAGTGGTGCCGTGGGCGACATTCGACGGGGGAGAGACTGTGGCTGTGGCATACACTGCCGTCTTGGTGACCTATGACAACATTAGCAAGCTCGTAGCCATGACTTGATTGTGGATCGACTTACACTGGCGCCAGCAATCGTTGTGCCGTTGTATGCAGTTCCGGGAAGTCCAACGCAGATGTTCTGTCCAGAGATCAGATTATCACAATAGGTGTCGATCGTTGGGTTCCAAGCCATGAGTTGCGTCAACGTAATGTTCTTGGCGGTGGTGATACTGGAGCAGGTATCACCCGAAGCGATGGAGTATGTTGTGCAGCTCTGTGGGAGACAAAGACTGGCGCCACCTGGAGCATTTGATGATTAGCAAGACACAGTCTTCCCAGCGTAGCTGTTCAACTTACCCAAAAGATTCGAACAATCTGGTAGTAAGCTGTTCAAGTTGATGAGTGCGCCGGTGGACACGCTCTTTGCCTTGGAAATGGCTACGCAGTTATCACCGGATGCTACAGTGTATGTGGATCCGGACAAACAGCTGGCAACCGTATAGTTCGCTGGTGCAAAACCGGGTATGTTTGTCACATTGGCGACCCTTGGCTGAACAGCCGTGGGATATGTCACTCCACATTCTTTCTGAATGGCAGACCATTGACCGGCCATGACGGAGTCATAGAAACTGTGTGCGGTCGATTGCAAGTATTGCCAAAGGGAATAGGTGCATCCTGAGCACAGATCGGTCTTAGACATGGAGCCGTATGTGATGTCTTTCGTGTAAGTTGCCGAGATGTTGGAAAAATATGCTGGTATCTGAGTCAGCCGTTCGTTCAAAGTAATGATTGGGAATGTCATGATCTGCAGTTACTTACACATACACGACTTTCCAGTCTTGGGATCCGTCAAGCAGGTGTAATTGAATGCAGACCAGAGCAGATCGCCGAAGTAGTTGGCAGGATATCCCGCCCAAGGTTGCTGCTGTCCAGCACAGGCCTTGACCACAGTGTTGTGGTAAGTCGCCAGGGACGTGTTACAGGTCTTGGTGCAAAGAGACGAGTAGTCGCCAGAGTCCACGCCAAAGTAATAGTCTGAGGCCGCGATATCTTGGAGAACTGCTGGACATTGCAAGGTCCCTTGGATAGCATTGACACATGCAGTCGTCAAGGGCACCAATGTGCTATTCTCCACCGTCCCATTCTGGAAGAGCTGGAATTGCCCCAAGGCTGTAGGGATGATTGCTGCAAGGAGCAATCTGGCTGAAGACCGCATGGTTGAAGACTCGTGGATGTTTTCTCGAAAAACGCTCGGGACTGGTCTACACCAGGTCTTCGAAGCTACACTTTAGCAAAAGGTCGAAGTCCTGAGCCGCTTGCTGTCATGTCTCCCTGGTCAGTAGTCATCGGCCGATGTTGCCCTGGATGTCACGAATGTTGCATCAGCGGCTGGCCGTGCAACTATGTTGCCTCGAAATCTCTGCATGGCGTCTTCCGCCAGGCCCTGAGACGCTCTCGTACAACGATCCCTACCGAAGTTGGTAGTTCAGCTAAACGATCTGGGATACCAACAGTGAGGGTCCAAAGGATCCCCAGGATTTGTTTGTGCATGAAGCATGATGAAATGACCAATCAGCGCGCGCATAAAGTCCTTCCATTGACCTCGCCTCTCCACCTTGTACCTCACTCAGACGAAGACACGGGCTGAACTGCACTTGCCACCACAATACGTCAATTCTCCTTTTCATTACATGAGAAATGATCACCTGGAGACTCGAGTGGCTTCGATCGAGCGTCAGTTGGGTGACATCGTGGCGGGCCTAGGCACGTACGAAGTTACAGTAGGATCCTCATCGACGTCAATGAGGATGCTAGCAATGCGGTCCCCACAGCATGGTACAACAAATGCGCTCATCGTAAGGAGAAGCGCCATGAAGGAAACCGAGTGGAAGTGGGACGTTATCCCGGCAACTCGTCCCCGTCAAGAACGTTCCGCGAGGCTTGTGTGAACAGCCAAGGCTGGTATCTTTATATCGAAACCACCGCAGCACGAACGTTCGTGATTGCTCTTACACTTACTCTGTTTTGAAAACAACTAGTGCCTCAATCATGGCCAAAAGAATAGGCCGTGGGCACTGCCTTGCATTATTTTGTAGCTTCATACTCATTCAGTTGCTGCTTGGTATTGTCGTAGCACAACAAGCTCAGGATCCTTCTTCCACAGATTATTCTTGGTGAGTCGATCATATGAATGCCACAAAGGTGCAATGAGTTTCTGACGCTTCTGGACAGCTCCTCATCGAAGCCATGCAAGATAGGCTGTTGCGGAAAGAACAACGTGTGTGGCCTTGGTCCGAATTACTGCGCGCAAGGGAACTGCACTTCCAGCTGCGATGCCAAATCGGAATGTGATCCTGGGTGGGGGTCTCAATGGAGTTCTGCTGAGAAGTGTCCCTTGAACGTCTGCTGTTCTCAGTATGTACAGTCTGGGCGATTAAACAAGTGATGTGTTCGTTGACTGATATGCACTCAGGTATGGCTTTTGCGGCACGACCTCTGACTTCTGTGGCTCGAAGACTGTGATCGAACCCTCTTGCGGCGGTTCGTCGACGTCCTCAAGAACAGTTGCCTACTATGAAGGCTGGTCTCAGACAAGAGCATGTAATGGCATGGCACCAGAAGCGATTCCAGCCGGAGCCTACACGCATCTGAACTACGCCTTCGCATTTGTGGATCCATCGTCTTACGCCGTAGCTCCCATGAGCCAGGACGACATCGCACTGTATCCGAGGTTTACAGGGTTGAAGGAGGCTAACCCTGGTCTTCAGACCTGGATCAGTATAGGTGGATGGTCGATGAACGATCCCGATCAACCGACTGCATCCACCTTTTCCAACCTGGCAGGCTCGACGAGCGCTCAGTCGGCCTTCTTCAAGTCGCTCATCTCCTTCATGCAGACATATGGCTTTGACGGCGTCGATATCGATTGGGAGTATCCGGTCGCTCCAGAGCGCTCGGGCAAGCCCGCAGACTTCGCGAACTACCCCACCTTCTTGAGCAATCTCAGGGCTGCCCTCGGATCGGGCGGCCACAACTACGGCCTGTCGATCACCCTCCCCTCAAGCTACTGGTACATGCGCAACTTCGACATCGTCAAGATCGAGCCCATAGTGGACTTTTGGAATGTAATGACGTATGATTTGCACGGCACCTGGGACTCGACTGATCCGTTCATCGGGTCCGTGGTGAACGCCCATACCAACTTGACCGAGATCCAGCAGTCCATGGACCTCCTTTGGCGGAACAACATCAATCCAGCTAAGGTTAACATGGGACTTGGCTTTTATGGTAGATCTTTCACCTTGTCGAATCCCTCGTGCTCGACGGCCGGCTGCCCTTTCAGCTCTGGTGGTAACGCGGGCCCTTGCTCTGGCACGTCGGGCATTCTTCTGGACTCTGAGATCAAAGACATTATAGCGTCCGGCGCCAAGGCTACGCTTGACACCAAAGCCGCCGTCAAGCAGATCGTCTGGGACACAAACCAGTGGGTTTCGTACGATGACGCCGACACTTTCAAGTTGAAGCTCGCCTGGGCCAACAGTAAGTGCATTGGTGGGACCATGGTGTGGGCTGTCTCGGGAGACGATGCCAATGCAACATCGAGCCAAGCAATTGGTAGCACGAGTGGGATTCTCTCCAAGAAGTCGGTATGGGGAGGGAGCACGCCACAAAAGCAGTCCCTCTCACAGTGTGTTTGGGGAGCATGTGCAAAGCCCGGCCAAGCTACATGTCCTGGCGATTCATCGCCCGCCTCGACTGGCCAAGGTAAGGGTTCCTCTAACTCCGCCATTTACAGCGGTTGCCCATCCGGTCAAGTCCGCAACTATTGCTGTCCAAAAGACGATATTCCGGTTTGTAACTGGGTAAGTCATCTCAAAGCTGTGTCCAGTGCCCATGTGGTCATTTGCTCACTGTGTTGTAGGTCGGCACTGCACCCTTCTGTGCGCACCACTCGTGCGCGGCTAATCAGGTCGAGGTCGCTACGGACCAAAGTGGTACTGGCGAGCCTTGTTGGTTCAACCACAAGTCGCTGTGCTGCTCCGCAACAAAATCGACATCAGCTGCCGGCCAATGCAGTGAGTGTCATGGACTCTGAGGATATATGATTCGAGCATCAATGCTAACTTGCGAAACAGAATGGAGTGGATCAGCTCCTTTCTGTGCTACCGGCAAAGGAGACGCCGCCTGCGCAAGTGGCTTTCCCGATCGTCTGACGGACAGTTTGTATGGGGCTGGTGGTGAATCCATCTGTTTCTCTGGTAAGCTCGGACACAATTGGCGTCGTAGTGCTCATACTAATCATTCAACAGGTTTCAAGAGCTTTTGCTGCACGGATCCTATACCGTACAAGAACTGTGCCTGGTCAGTCGTTGATAACTTGCAACCTCCTTAGCCGCCGCAAACTGACGAACACAGGACCACGCTGCAACATTCGTTCCTAGCCCCATTCACTTGCGCCAAAGGCTGCCCAGCTGGCCAGCAGATTGTTGCGGAAAGTGGCCGTGATCACGCAAACTACGCGCCCTGCTTCCACAATACTGCAAGCTATTTCTGGTAAGACATGATGATATTGTGCATGGAAATGCTGATGGCTGACCAACTTCATTACCACAGTTGTGATCAATTCAACCAGACTGCACCTACGGCAAATCCTCCGAATTACTGTTCGTTGGACGACAACGCTTACGTAGAGACTAATGAGCCAGATGGCGATGGCAATCCTGCTGATGAGCTCGAGCTCTATTGGTACGAGGATGAATGTTATCCTATTCCGAACACCGGGGATGCAGACGCGATGAAGCGCTCCATCATTGAGATGGATACCGAAAGTGGTGCTCTTCGATCGGCTGCTTGGCCAGCATATGCTCGAAACGACGGCCATCCAAAATTGTGCGACGATGAAGACATCTGTGTGAACATTCTTGACCCGGAGAATGATTTTGAGTTCCAGCACTATCGAAGCTTAGCATTGAACTCTTCCCACCTTCCTCTATGGGAGCGAGGCCGTGTGGCGAAGTACTGTAACAGCAAAGGTAACGTCGGCCAGTTCAAGGCCTCCAACTACCCAGGAACCACTGGCTTGGCGAACAACGGCCGGAGATTCTTCGGCGTGGTCAAGAGCGGCGCAAAGCAGGGTATCTGTCTTGGACTGCCACTGGTCCAAGGTGTCCGACAACTAGGCGTCAAGTACGTGACCGAGCACGTCATGGAGCTGCAGACGCCAGCCCAATTCGCAACGGCTATGTTGAAGGGTATACTCGCTAGCGGTGCCCAAGCTCCTGGCAACGGCTACGACTGGACGAAGGTGTTCGGCTCCGCTGGCTACATGTTTAAAACATGGAAGCAGCTTGGTATCCCTCAGCCTCCTGGTTTGACGGGAGATACGCCGGCAGCCGCCATTTACAACGCGCTCGGAAGTTCTAACGATATTAACAACCTCCAAATCCTGGACGCAGCTACCAACAGCCTCAAAGCTGCCGTATGGCAGATATTCGAGAACATCATTAGTGACAAACGATGGAACGCTGCTGGAGGGCATGGACAGGTCGAAATGATCAACCGCCTCTACCAGACCTTGATCCAGTACCTCAACCAGGACGATGTGCAGGATAGTCTTGAGCACAGCTATACTGCCATCAACGCGGCAATGAAGGCACTAGATTCAGCCTCCTCGGGATCAGTGGTTGTTGGCCCGACTTCGACCAGCTTTTCCGCTTGCTGGCATACCTACTTTGAAGACTTCCTTGGTGAAGTGCAAGGCAACTTACAGGATTTCTTGGACCGAAGACTGAGCTCCTCGATCTCTTTCTGGAAGCTACAAGTCGCCGGTAACGTGCCCGGAGCAGACCAGGTTCTGAAGGAGTTGCAAAGGAAGTTAAGCAACATCGCCAACGACGTGGTCATCGATACTGGATTCATGCAGTAGGCTGTAGCACGATGTACCCTTGATCAATCGTAAGGAGATATTGGATATTCCCATAAGGCATATGATCTGTTCGTTATGCTTCGTCTTTGTATCAGTCTTTGTCGATCGATCGATGTACATTTGATTGAGTCGGCAGTCGCCAGTATAGGGTTTCCCCAGAGCACGCTGTGATGCAGCACGCCGCATACCGGCTTCTTGACAAGCTGAACTGACATTCCAAGGCTCCTTGACTTCGTGGTATCCACTGTCATGAATTCGGTGCTTCAGTTGCTGATGTGATCAGCATTGCGTCAAGTATGACCACAGACATGTAGGAGCGGAAGTCTGTGAACACATGTCCCTAGCCCTCGAATAGGACTTTGGGATGTTTATGGTTACGTAAGCTTCTACGCGTTGAAGTCTCAATTTCACGCAATTGTTATGAGTGACATCATGTCTGAGATAACAACGGCCATTCTAAGAGCGTATTGTACTGAATACTGAAGCATATGTAGAATTGGGCATGTTCGAACGTGGGTATGCGTTTCGTGTTCACCCCATCGTCCTGAGATCTGTTAAGCTGAGGTGGCGTTGAAAGACCAACCACGCCCGTGATCAAACAACGCGTTGCTTCAACTCACATTGTTCTTGAGTCGAGAACGTCTGCACCATGCCAAGAGCAAGGAAACCTAACAATCCGGTGAGATGCGAATCAAATCACAACTCACCACGATTAAGACGTGAGTGATGGGTCGTGCAACCTGCGCGCAAAGTGCTCAAAGAAGTCGCTGATCGAGCGAATTGGGATGTCCAGACCAGAAAATGGGCAGAGGGAGAGGTGGCCCTGAAGGACTTCGAGAAGTCGCTTGAATTACAGATGGGCATTACTCTGTATGCCAATGGCACTGCAAAGCGCAGCCCTCGAATACACACCATTCACGACGTAGACGAGATCGACGCGCGAGAGCTGGTCAAGGATGTACTTCGAAACTCAATACTCTGCAACTCAACAACAAACGACGAGCAAAAGGATGCTATCGATGAGATGCTTACGCGCCAGAACGAGGAAGCTCGCAAGAAGCGCGCCAGCGCTGGTGCTGCTGCTGCTGGGACCAAGCGTAAAGCACCTGCGGTTGATGACTCTCCTGCCAATGCGCATGAACTTGACCTGAGCGATGTCTCGTTGCCTTCTGAGCCAGTCAAGCTTGACAGTCGCGATCAAATACGCCATAAGATCACTCGTCTGCTAGACTCAGGTGAGTTGAAAGTTGTTGAGTTGTGTGCTATCCTGGACGTGAGCACGACCGGCCTGCGTCGCTTCCGCCAGCAAAGTGGTAAGTGGAAAGGCGAGGGCTGTGACGCGTATCACGGCGCGCTTCGCTATTTCTTACGGAGAGATGCGTTTGGCATGAAGCTGGGCACGAAAGCTAGTGCCCAGAAAAAGCAGAAAGTAGCTAGCAAAGATGGTGCTTCAAATGCTGGTGCCAAAAGCAAGGACGGAGGCGTCCCTGACATTAGCAGTATCCATCTTGACGGGAGGACACCGATTCGGTGCCAGTCTTTGACACGTGCGACGAGGTTCGCAAGAAGATGTCTGCTCATCTCGCCAAATATTCCAGCCTTACCAAGGCGAAACTCGGCAGAGATATCCTCACCTGCCTACACGCTGATAAACGAAACGCGAGCATTCAAGGCTCGACCATGGACCGCTTCCGGAACCACCACGGACCTAGCGCCGGAGCCACGAGCAATGTGTTCTACGGCGCTTATGTGTACTTCGAAAAGCTGCGTTTGTCAGAAGGGAAGCCGAAAAGCAAGCACCGAGAGGAGATGGAAAAGATCTGGCCGCGAGGGTTTGATATTGAGAACGACAGGAGTCGTGGGTACGTCCATCGCTCCACAGTGTCAGATTTCAACACTATCTCCATGTTGATGCTGACAAACGGTCCTGCAGGTTCTGGTGCATGGGTGGACGGCGACCTGTCGAGGATCAGTACGGACATGTTACTTTCCATTAATTCGGAGACAGTGTTCTGTTGGAGGTGTAGATCACCTTCCGTCGGAGACCATGTGTGTAAGCTCGAATCGAGTCTATCTGTGGGAAAATGGTTGGGGCGGAGTATGTGTGTATCATAGATCATAGTCGTGGTAAGCTGTAATCGCACAAGGTTGCGGCTGCTCAGGTATCGTATTCGTGCTCATGACACGTCAGTCAGCGAACCATCTCACATGCTCAGCGGATCACAGACCCTTGACAGGTGTTCATTGCGCAGTCACCATGATCCTCCGACAGTCCATAACGCATTCATGATTGGGCAAACACATAAAAGAAGCCGAGGTCCATGGTCGTGAAGGAATACTCGGCAGAAGATGCAGATATCCCGTAAACAAGATCTCGCACAAACCAACATATGTTATGCCAGGCTTACAGCCATGGCTCCATCTTTCCGCATGGCAACTCAGCTGTGTCAAGACGGTGTTGGACAAGAACTTGGAAACATCTGGCCACCAGGTCCGCGACAATTGTGTTTTGTGAGATCGTCTCCTGGAATTCTCTCCTTTACAAGTCCAGTGATCAAGCCACGATCCTTTGGACTGACTTATAATCTCAGGCAAGCAGTCTGTGGCTGTTGCGCAGTAAAATTGCCGACGCCAGGTACTCAACCATTCCCTGTAACCTGACGCTGGTGAGATGATGCGGGTTGTGGCCCAAGGTAATGGGTGAATCATTCGACGCGGCTTCGATGGTTGGATCATGTCTAAAGGGCAAGCGATTTTCCGATCACAACCTCACGCGATGTACAGCGTTCGACTTGGCAATGCTGCTTTCGTCCTCTTCCTGCTTGGCAAGAAGCGAAGCATCTCATGCCGCGATCCGTGTCGGGGTCCGGTCCGCCGCCAGCACTACACTTCGTCCTCAAGCGTGCTAGCCCACTCCACAATTTCTGGCGGGTAAAGTTATTGCGGACCATGCAAAATACTTGACCACGATCACACGGTCATCCATGACGATCGACAACAGTTCAGGCAGTTTTCAATGGCGACGATTGCCGGCATTTGCCACGGCGTACGCCATTCGTGTTCCTCGTTTGCGATCACATTTAGCCGGATGAAGGGCAAATCAAGAGTGTAGCTGCTTGGCCATGTCACCAAATAGAGACACATCCTGCACCGTTCGAAAGCCAAGATACGGCATCACCCGGACACCCTATTGATCCTTTGGCTGACAACGCTCTTGCACGAGCCGGGTAAGTCAGTCAGAGTGCGGCTCTGCAGCTGACGAAGCATTCTGCATCGTTACGAAGATAGCGAAGAGTATCAAAACGACTCCGCTTCCGCCACCGAACGCGAATGCCTGCCGATTCACCCGGACGGCGGCGAGTCAATATTCTCTTAGGCCTTCGACTTCCGGGCTACTTGGTGTATACATTCGTGACATTGCGTGACATCGCGTTGCGCCCATGCCACATTCAGAGCAGACCATGATGCATGAAGCAGGAATTGGCAGATCATATGTGGCGCTCTCGACGACTGACGTTGACAGCGTTCCGACTTCCGTCGATTCTGCCCCGAGTGACTTCAGCTCTGCTCACCAGGGTTACGATTACACGCATAGCCCAACCCCTCACCTTCGAGCTTGAACTTTCTGAGTCTGTCCCGCGTCCCCAAGCGTGTACATGAGGTGAAGACTAGATTGCCCAACACGTTTCTTCCGGTTCTGATGACCAATGGCAAAGGTTGGTAGTTTGACGCTTCGTTGTGCCAAAGAGCCTAAGGGAGAAACTACTGCTACCATGTATATGTGACCGCTAGTCCCTGGTGCTATGACGCTCCTAGTGAGACGCAATATGCGTGGTTCACGGTATGATTACATGCAGCCAGAGGTCTATAAAGTCGCCTGTGGTCCACCGTTCCACGGGCAACAGTTTTTGGTTCGCCACGTCTTTCACATATCCGTTCTCATCATGTATCGCTTGTTGACTGCTGCATCATGCCTCGCCGTGTCGCTGGCGGCCCCTGCTCCAGCTCACAACAAGGTAGCGGCTCGCAGTGTTGATCCTCTGCTACCGACCGAGACACCGTACGGTCCATCAGGCAGCTCAGGTTCCTTGCGAGGATCTGAGGATCTCATCGGCTACAACCCTGCCAACCCAGTCGAAACGGATGAGTCGACTGTCATTCCTGCATCCGACTACCAGCTCGCTCCTGGCCAGTCCGAGGACGCAGATCTCGGACTCTTCCTCGACTTCACCGACATCGACAACCCACAACCGATTCGCGGTGGGACGAATGCACCTACTGATCCAGGTCCGCGTAATCGCGCAATCGATAGACAAAACAGTGATCTCTTCGTACCGCCTGGTACTGATGCAGGCAGTGTTGGTAATGCCAAATGGCCCATGGGTCTGTCGCATAACAGACAAGGTTTGGAGAATGCAGGCTGGGCGAGGCAGCAAAACACAAATCAGTTGCCCGTAGCCACTGCTATGGCCGGTGTTGACATGCGTCTCGAACCCAATGCCTATCGTGAGCTTCACTGGCACAAGGCGAACGAATGGGCGTTGATCTTGAACGGAAGTGTCCGCGTTGCCGCTGTCAACGAGGCTGGCCAGACATTCACTGATGATCTGCAAACCGGAGATGGTATGTTCTACTTCGTAGATAGAGTCACAACGTCTGCTAATATGATTTCCAGTCTGGTTCTTCCCGGCTGGCGTACCGCACCAAATCCAGGCATTGGCCGATGGGGTGGAATTCCTCTTAGTCTTCGACGATGGCAGCTTCAGCGAAGACAACACGGGTTTGGTCTCTGAGTTGTTTCAACGCAACCCCAAATCCGTGCTCGCTAAAGACCTGAGAGTCGACGTTTCTGCTTTTGACAATCTGCCCAGCGGCGAATTGTACATCTTCCCCGGCACGCCTGCGCCATCAAACATCTCCGAACAGAATGTGACTGGCCCGGCGGGCATCATTCCTCAGCAGTTTACCTACAGCTACCACTTCAGCCAGCAAAAGCCGTACGAAGTCCCAGGCGGTACTGTCAAGATCTTGGACCCCTTGACCTTCCCTATCGCTTCCAACTTTGCTGTTGGTCTGTTCACGGTCAAGCCTGGTGCGATGCGAGAGCTCCATTGGCACACTACCAGCGACGAGTGGGACTTCATTTTGCAAGGCAAGGGTCGTCTCACTGTCTACCAGGCTCCTTCCACCTCCACCACATTCGACTTCCAGGCTGGTGATGTCGGCTACGTGCCTGTCGTCGACGCACATTATCTCGAAAACATTGGCGATGAGTAAGTTATCTCCTGTCCGAGTAAACACAATGTCGCGTATGCTGACGAAATGGCAGGGATCTTGTGTACCTTGGTAAGTCTGAATCCTGCGCAAATCCTGGACCTCCCATATTTAATTAACATGACGCCATCCTTGTTGCAATGTATCGTGTCTTCCATAATTCCTGGCATTGGGAAGAACGAGCATCGAATGTTTATAAAATCATGCTAATTTTCGCAATAGAGGTTCTTCAGGCTGATGTTTACAACGACATCTCGGTCGCTCAATGGCTTGGTCTCACGCCGAAGCAGGTTGTCAAGGACCACTTGGGCTTTAGCGAGGACACTCTCAACCGCCTACCGCAAATCAAGCCGTTTATTCTACCAGGTAGCACCAATGCAACCCAGACTAACTTCACCTCGGAGGCTGAGTAGAAAATTGGCGGAGACGTCTCCAATCTATCGCGACTGGTATCGAAGAGCAGGTCGAAGACTTCCATTGAGGAGGCTAGGGCCGGTTGCACAGAGTATTGCCGCATCCAACATGATCCGCCCACCAGCATGTCCGCAGTGATATGAATGTGGATTGATACTACGATATCAATGATACTTCGATCAGATCGCTTCGGTGTCCATGCCCTTATTGCTCAATGGAAGGTGCTGTCAAGGAAAGATGTATGGCTGTAATCTAACCTTGTTGAAGGTCGGAGCTGTACATACCAAAATAAATGCAAATGTGTGCAACGATGCGAACTATGCTCCGCTCACATCCTTGGGCATTTGCTTTTCCATGCTGGTCGTAAAGGCCATTGAACCATTTCATCCTGATTCTCGCAGCGAACGTGCTTATCAATCAGCCGGCCACCTCTTCGTCCTCGAGGATCTCCACGAAGCGCGGACCCGGCTTCTTGGGCTTCACTTTGCGTCTCGTCGCTGTCGACGACTCTATCGCAACAGAAGTGTAGTCGTGAGCATCGGAGGCATGCATAATGCCTTTTCGCTTTTTGCTCGAGGTGGCTTGGCCGGCCTGTTCTTCGCTCGCCTGCTGTTCCGCCCATCGCTGCAATACAGCATCTTCTGATGCGTTCTCCAAAGAGTGGAACGAGGCATGGTGATTGCACCCGTCACACTCGAACGACGTGGCAGCCTATGAGAGATTAGCCTTGTGGACAATATAGGATGTCCAAGTCGTGCTTGCTCAGGATTGCCGTAGCGTACGAGGAACCATGACTACTTGCCTTCACCGGATGTAACATGAATCGCAAACACGGACATGTAGGCGACATCAGCGAAGCTTTGTGGTTGCAGCGCCCACGAGGCGGCTTGTATTCCATCGCCGCCCATACTGAGTTTTTGGGAATACCTGCCATCCCGAACAGCCTGCAGAGGGTCACTTTTACCTATGGAGATGGTCGAACACTCCCCTTGGCATTTTGCCTTAGCAGTGCGGTTGGCTTGACCGCTTCCTTGTGGCGGGAGTGAAAACAAAGTGTTGTACGAGTCTACAATATTGTTCCAAGATTGGATCTTTCTGGTAACCCGATTTCCAGGAAGTGATGGGTGGTGCGTCGAGCTTCTTCGAGCTTTCGGAGATAGGTCGGTGTCGATCAAGTAGATAGCAAGCCACTTCGGTGAGCTAAATACACTCTGGAACTTAAATCGCGACCTTGGAGCCAGATCACGTGCTACTCTCCCGGGTAACTTTGGAGCTCCAGTCTACAAGGTATGGAATTTATGGTGTTCATCTCATGCTCTGTATCTACAATCTGCGACACTACAGCCACCTTATCCCGATAGGTACTGGAACTTCATCGCGCCTGTCCTTACCGAAACGCAGTCATGCCGAAGTTCTTTTGCGACTACTGTGATGTCTACCTCACCCACGATTCGATGAGCGTGCGCAAGGCTCACAACAGCGGCCGCAACCACCTCCGTAACGTCGTCGAGTACTATCAGCAAATCGGCCACGAAAAAGCACAGAGTGTCATCGACTCGATCACCAACTCATACAACGCGGAGGGTCAAAGCAGCAGTAATCCCATGCTGCCACAAAATCAGCCTATGGGAGGTATGATGGCAGGGTTCCCGCCTGGGTTTGCGCCGCCTCTTGGGGGACTGCCAATGGGTATGCCGCCTGCTATGCCACAAGGTATGTCATCAGACAACCATCCAGGTTCAAAAGAGGATTGAGAACTGACAAAAGCATCTTAGGTATGCCCCCTGGGGCCTTCGGTCGAGGAATGCCTCCAGGTATGTTGTTATGTCTGGAATCTTGTCGATTATCTGTCTAAACGCCGTGCAGGCTTTCCACCCGTTCCGGTTGCAGGTGCTTTCCCTCCTGGCATGGCTCCACCTGCCGGGTTCCCACCGTTGCCCTCAGGCTCCGCTGGTCCAACTAACATGCCTTTCTCACCGCCTAATGGCGGAGGCTTTCCCCCTAACATGCCTCATGGCTTCCCGCCTTCAGGGCCGAGCCCAGTCGGGGGACAGCCGCCGGGACTTCCACTAGGTCTCCCTCCAGGCATGCCACCTGGAATGGGACAAACCAACCGACAGGAGAGCCGATAGGAGATAGTGCCTGATTGTCAGAGCTTTGCCAGTATGGCTCCGCGCACGAAGCTCGTGAACCGCTATATTGCTATATTGCAGCGAAAATCTCACTGTGCTCAGGCAGAAGAAACCGTGGGCTTGTGGAGATTGTGCGTATAGTGACGAGGTCAGACGGCTGTGTCGCTATCAGTCCACTTAGCGAGGCGGTTGAGACAGACTTGGCAGGTACGTGTTTGCTGCATTTACACCTGAATACGTCCGTTGAGGTAAGGTAATTATAATGACACAAGAAAATCAGAACAATCAACTACGAAGCACAGTCACGTGACTATATGCATGGAGTGTCGGGCGCTGCCGAGGAGCCGCGCGAGATTCCGCCCACTTGTGAATTTCGGACCTCGTCGTGGAACAGCAATCTTTTCTGATTTCCACCATTGCTCACCTGCGCAAGCATAACAGTAAGCATCGAAAAGGTTCTCGCATATCAAGTTATTCGAGAGTATGTCTGAACAACTCGTCCTCCGCGGCACCCTTGAGGGCCACTCCGGCTGGGTCACCAGCTTGGCAACCTCGCTCGAGAAGTACGCGCTCCATGCTCCAGGCTGAGAGCGTTCCAAGCTGACGATTTCCACTTAGCCCGAACATGCTCTTGTCTGGCTCTCGTGATAAGACCTTGATCATCTGGAACCTCGTCCGCGATGAGGTGTCATACGGATACCCCAAGCGTTCGCTTCACGGACACTCCCACATTGTCTCGGACTGTGTCATCTCCTCCGACGGTGCTTACGCTCTCTCCTCCTCGTGGGACAAGACTCTTCGCCTGTGGGAGCTTAGCACTGGTGTCACTACGCGCCGTTTCGTCGGCCACACCAACGACGTCCTTTCCGTCTCGTTCTCCGCCGACAACCGCCAGATCGTATCAGGCTCAAGAGATAGGACTATCAAGTTGTGGAACACCCTTGGTGACTGCAAGTACACTATCACCGACAAGGGCCACACCGAGTGGGTCTCTTGCGTGCGATTCTCTCCGAACCCGCAGAACCCCGTCATCGTCTCTGCTGGTTGGGACAAGTTCGTCAAGGTAAGCATGATCAGGATTCTACACACTCGCAGCCCCGCTTCCTCGTATGATGCTACACAAAGTATTTGCTACTTCAGAGCCTGCGGGCCATGAGACACTTCTTTGCCTCACCAAGGCGTACTGATTATCTCACCCAAACGTCAGACTTGCAGACATTGACGAAATGAACCACTGCTGACATATCCTCATCCAGGTCTGGGAGCTCGCTACCTGCCGTATTCAGACCGACCACATCGGCCACACCGGCTACATCAACACCGTGACCATCTCGCCCGACGGATCCCTGTGCGCATCTGGTGGTAAGGATGGAACCACCATGCTCTGGGACTTGAACGAGTCCAAGCACCTCTACTCTCTGAGCGCCGGAGATGAGATCCATGCGCTCGTCTTCTCGCCCAACCGATACTGGCTTTGCGCCGCCACCGCCTCATGCATCATCATTTTCGATCTCGAGAAGAAGAGCAAGGTTGATGAGCTCAGGCCCGACTACGTCGATCTCGGCAAGAAGTCGCGTGACCCAGAGTGTGTCTCTCTCGCTTGGTCCGCCGATGGCCAGACCTTGTTCGCCGGCTACACCGACAACAAGATCCGTGCTTGGGGCGTCATGAGCCGTGCTTAAGCACTTCGCTAAGGTTGCGTTTCGACAGCTGTGACGAGATCATGACACGTTAGCTCGGAAGCATGTCTAGAACGAACTGGATGAAGGGAGTGGGATTACTAGCACGATGATGCTCGATACGAGGATCGATGGTTTTGCGAGCAGGCCTGAGGCTGGAGCCATTCGACTTTCCGATGAAAGGTCGCAGCGGTGCATGTGCTAAACTGTCACTACTCTGAGATAGCCTAAAGTACAGAAGTGATCTTACATTTGATATTTTATCCCACTTACGTGTATCTGCATTCCTTGATCCGTGACTTCCACAATGTATGCTACCCGATGGCATGGGAATGTGGTCGCATCTCGACTTGCATGTACGAGTCCACGGCTCGGCCCTAGATCATTCACGGTACGTCAGATCTACGCGACAGATCTCGGCTCGCGGCGTGTCGAAGACCATAACCTTGATTCGACAGGGGTGTCCAGGTGATTGCAACCTCACTTCTGTACATCCAAGATCTTTGTGATACCGTATGTATGTCATGTAAAAGTGATAGCAATTTGAGGTTGGAAGTACACTGATCGCCAGCAACGGATGTGAAAGGCGTTGCGCGCTTTGGACGGAGAGCAACTTTAAGGTAGATCCGCAACCGGTTACTGCAGACCGTTAATAGAGCCATCCAATGTTCCATACATAACATAAACGTGACAGCTACGGTCCATCTGCTGTACCATCCACGCAATGGCCAGCACTGACATGTTGTCTCGTCCTACCTCCACGGCCTCACGAGACAATGATGCAGTCACGTCCACCAGGACACGAGCAGCGCGCAATGCATCTCCTGAGACAGGTCCATTGACGCCGCTTGCAGAGGAGCAGGATTATGGGTTTAAGCGGAGCAATGGCTATGAGTACGACAAGGGCTATGTCACACATACACCTCCATCTCTTCTTCAACAAAGACTGAACACGATCGAGACCCAACCTCCGTCAGGTATCCCCCATGGCTCCGAGACATCCGGTGCAAGTCGGGCACCAGTACTCCAACTTGAACCTGCAACACCTACGGCCAGCTTTCCCTTTTCTGCGTTACCGGGAACAACAGGGCCGATGTCGACGACACAGGTGTTACAAGCAGGAGCGCAAGACGAGCAGGCCATACTCAAGTCACAAAGGAAGAACATGACCGCACCTGGGACTGCCACGCCTCCGCGACGACGCAGTGTACAGTTCGCACGAGGCGCAACGGATCAAGAGCCTGGAATGTTGCAGAGCGGTGGTACCGGCGAGACAGACGAAGGTGATGACGCGATCGTCAATGGCAAGGACAGACCGAGTCGGCTGTTCACGAGGATCAAGTCTTTAGCAACGCCTACTGCATCATTTCCTAGCAGAAGCACCAGCAACAATATCGCAGTGGAATCTTCGCAAGGTGTTCTGTCGTCTCAACAAGAGCAAAGGGATCAGCACCAGGCGCTGGAGCCAAGTGAAGCGGCAGACGCAGACATCGAAGAAGACTCCGAGGCAGAGACAAACGAGGTACGGCCGAAGAGGCGACGAAAGACGAAACGACCTGCTCCTGGAGGTGCAGATTCGGCACCGAGTACGCCTAGGCAAGGCCGCTTTGCGTCGTTCATCCGGGACCATCCCATCGCGGGCTCAAGTGCGAGTCGCACACACGGACTTTCACGGCGGAACACCACATCTGACTGTAGTGACGACGGGCAGGAGAACGCACGTGCAGGTGTCTCTGAAGACGAAGGCCGAGATCGAATTCGAAATGCCTGGCGAAGGGGGGTTGAAGGTGCTCGGGGTCTCAGCTACGTGGGGCGACGTCCTCAGACCGAGGACGAAGGGCCGAGCACTAAAAGGCCCAGCAATCTACGACGTTTGACCGGGTTTGATTCGGCGAGCTCACCTTTCCGCGCCCGTGTCGAACGCCAGGGCACTTCAAGTGCCCAGAAATGGCGACAAGTCAAGGCTGGTTTGAAGATGCTTGGCAAGAGGAAGCAGGACGAGCGCATGCGCATTGATCACCAAAAGTCTGCACAGTTGATGGCGGAGTTGCTTGCTGGTGGTCCAGCGGCACTGATCTTGGCCAGCATGTACCAGCGTGACGAGCATGGACATCGCAAAATCCCTGTGTTGCTTGAACAGCTTAAGATCAGGATACCTCATAGCGACGTCCGGAACGACAGCAGTGGCGATCGCCATCAAGTGTTCCATATTCATCTCGAGTATGGCAACGGCCCAGCTCGCATGAGTTGGGATATTAGGCGGACTCTCCAAGACTTTTTTAAACTGCACTCCAAATACAAGCTTCACAGAGCTGGTGACAAGTTCCGTTCCTTGAGAAGCGATGACAAGACTAAATCGAAGATGCCCCGATTTCCACGCAGCGTCTTTCCCTATGCACGTTCAGCACGAGGCTTATTCCCTGGATTCGATGATGAAGCTGGGGAGGAGGAAGAAGGCCCGGAAACGGTAGATGGTACAGTAAACAGTGCCGTCGAACGTCCTAACGGACACAAACGTAGGAAGTCCTCATTCGCGCCGATGCGAAGATCGAGTACTGGGGAGTTCGCCTCTATTACTGCAGATCCCGAGGCCGTGCAAGCAAGACAGAGAGACCAGTATAGCGAGCGGCAACGAGCGAAACTGGAGATTTATCTGCAGCAAATGATTCGGTGGCTCATCTTCCGAGCTGACAGCACACGGCTTTGCAAGTTTCTCGAGATCTCTGCTCTTGCCATACGTCTGTCAGCCGAAGGAGGGTTTCAAGGAAAGCAAGGCTTGCTCACTGTCGCATCGCGCCAGAGGCGAGACATCCGACGCAAGCAGTTGACCCCCAGTGCGTTCGTAGACAGGCACAAAGCTCGTTGGTTCTTGGTCCGACACAGTTATATTGTCTGCGTCGATGGTCCCGAGTCTTTGATACCATACGATGTCTTCCTAGTGGATTCAGACTTCCGCACGGAGAAGTATGTGAAGGCCATCGAAGAGGGATCAAAGACCACTTTGGAAGAAAGCAAAAGCAAAGCAGACAGTGGTACATCAAGAACGAAGCACCATCTTCTCCGATTGTACAATGCAGAACGGAAGTTGAAGCTTATCGCTAGAAACGAAAGACAGTATTATCAATTTCAAGAGTCGCTGACGCAGATGCGCTTGAATACCATTTGGGCCAAACAGCAGCGTTTCAACAGCTTTGCGCCATTGCGCCACAATGTATGGTGCCGGTGGTTGGTTGACGGCCGTGACCACATGTGGCAAGTCTCGCGCGCAATCGACAATGCAAAAGACATGATCTTCCTTCATGGCTGGTGGATCTCGCCAGAGCTCTACCTACGACGACCAGCTGCTATTAGTCAGAAGTGGCGATTGGATCGTCTGCTGCAGCGCAAGGCTCAAGAAGGCGTCAAGATCTTTGTCATCGTCTACCGAAACGTCGAATCAGCTATTCCTATTGATTCGGAGTATACGAAGTGGAGTCTGCTCGACTTGCATCCCAACATTTGTATACAGCGCTCGCCCAATCAATTCAGACAGAATCAATTCTTCTGGGCACACCACGAAAAGCTCGTTGTCGTCGATAACATGATGGCTTTTGTTGGAGGTGTGGACCTTTGTTTCGGCAGGTGGGATGATCCATGCCATTCTCTGACCGATGACAAGTTGACTGGGTTCGAGGTCGATACCAGCGCCCCTCGTGATTCTGAGCATTGCCAAGTCTGGCCAGGCAAGGACTACAGCAATCCACGAGTGCAGGATTTCTATGGTCTGGATCGCCCGTACGAAGAGATGTACGACAGGACCAAGGTGCCGCGCATGCCTTGGCATGACATCGCCATGCAAATTGTTGGCCAACCAGCGCGTGATGTTGGACGCCACTTTGTGCAGCGCTGGAACTACATTCTGCGCTCACGAATCCCGTCACGACCCACACCGGTCCTTCTTCCGCCGCCAGAATACGAGGATGGGGAGCTTGAGCGGCTTGGGATGACGGGCACCTGCCAGCTTCAGATCGTGCGTTCGTGCTCGCCATGGTCGATAGGCACACCAAACAAGACCGAGCATAGCATCATGAACGCCTATTGCCACCTCATCAAGAACTCTGACCATTTCGTCTACATCGAGAACCAATTCTACATCTCATCTTGTACCGTGGAGGGTACCACGATACATAACAAGATCGGCGACGCATTAGTAGAGCGTGCCATCAAGGCACATGAGATGGGAGAACGATGGAAGGCATGCTTGATCATCCCGCTTATGCCAGGGTTCCAGAACAGTGTTGACAGTCAGGACGGAACGAGTGTAAGGCTCATCATGCAGTGCCAGTATCGATCGATCTGTCGCGGTGATACGTCCATTTTCGGCAGACTCAAAGCCAAAGGAATCGATCCGCAGGAATACATCGAATTCTACTCACTACGACAATGGGGTAAAATTGGTCCGAGGAAGTGCTTGACAACAGAACAGCTGTATATTCATGCCAAGTGTATGGTTGTAGACGATCGTACCGTCATCATTGGCTCTGCGAACATCAATGAGCGGTCGCTGCTTGGCTCGCGTGACTCTGAGGTCTGTGCCGTCGTGACCGATACGCGAATGATACCATCCTTCATGGGCGGCAAGCCGTATATGGTGGGCGAATTCGCTCACACTCTCCGAAAGCGTCTCATGCGCGAGCATCTTGGTATTGATGTGGATGCCATCTATCGCCGCGAGCAGGCTGCAAAGGAGCGGAACGAGCAGGATTCGGACATGGCCAGGATCTATAGGGATGATGCTGATGACAAGGACGACTTTGCTACGCCTGAATCGACTCCCACAACCAAACCATTGACCCAAGACAACCTCCGGGCCCATGTGCCAAACGCCAAAGCTAAGCACGAGAACGACGTGAATGGCTGGGCAGACGCCACGCACACGGGCTCGCCAAAGCTAGAAGCTCACGTAGAGCACACCGGGACACATAAGAAAGGTTCTGCAGATGTTGCTCACGATCTTGATGTTGAGGGCTACGGCACCGATAACATGAAAGCTTTGGTGGATGCTGGCGATGTGGGACTGACCGACTCGTACATCGATGCCAACGGACACGAGGTGCTGCTCAAAGCAGATGCGCCAGATGTGCCGCGCATCAGGGAACTTGAGCAGCAGATTGAAGCTCGACGTAAGAACGATGTGGACGAACAACTGGTAACCTTACCAACACGACCACCTTGGCCTATGGAGCGAGGAGATACTGTCGCACTTGGTTTGCTGCCTCGGTCACAGTTGCCTGAACTCCCGCCTCTGGATGATACCGACATTGGAGGTCCCGCTCTGGTTCGTGGTGCGTCGGTATCGTCGATCAAAGTGATCAATCCTCTGCTAAAAGAGATCCGACGTCCAGAGATCACCGAAGACTGTATGACAGATCCGCTTGAGAACAGCTTCTACCATGATATCTGGCATCAAGTTGCTGCAAACAACACTAAGCTGTATCGGCAGGTGTTCCGCTGCATGCCCGACTCCGAAGTCTTGGACTGGAAGACGTACGAGAAGTTCAACGATTACAATGAGCGTTTCATGCAATCGCAAGGCCTGGGCAACAACAAACAGATGCCTGCGAAGGATGCCCCAGCCAACAGTGGGCCGCCTGGATCTGTCGGGCCGGCTACTGTAAGCAGCCTCGCATCCGACCTGCTTTCTGCCGACAGCGCTTCGCATTCACGAACAAAGGGTGTCTTTGGGGGCCTTGTGCACAAGTTGCGCCCAGGCAGCAGAGCAGACGAAAAGTCGGCTGTCCCTTCTACAGCGGATTCGCAGGAGAACGAGAAGTCGGCACAACGTGCCGAGGTTCCAGGATCGCCTGGGAGTGGCGTAAGCGATGTCCCTACGGCTGTCCCTAGTCCCGAGACTCGGCCACTAGACGAGAAAGACGCACTTAAGCAACACTCCACCAATAGCACTGCTGACGACCATCAAAAAGAGGAGGAGACGACAACCTCACGCCAACGCACTCTGCAATACTCAGATTCAGCCGCCGCGCAGACTCTTTCGCCAACTTCGATGCTGCAGCCAAATAGCTCGTTGGGTCACGAGGCAAGTCAAAAACGCCGACGAAGAGCCGGTACGAAAAGCTCAGGAGGTAGAGGGGCTGGCCCTGTGATCGAAGAAGTGCTGAGCCGCGATGAAGCCGAGGGGTTGATGAACCTGGTGCAGGGATCTCTGGTTCTCTGGCCCTATGATTGGTAAGTCCATCGCTACGCAGTCACACCGTGCTATTGATTGTGTTAAACGAACTGAAGCTAACTTTTCTCGTTTGTGTGCAGGCTAGAGAAGGAAGAACGTGGCAGCAATTGGCTATACAACATTGACCAGCTGGCACCGTTGGAAATCTACGACTGAGCTATACTTCGCTTGGCATGCTCAGTCTTGTAGTTGGGCATAGGCTGTTAGGCATATGCATACTGATCATATATGTCTTGTTGACGTTTTCGAACCGTACACATATAGACTCACACTACACGTTCAATTCTTCGACACAACAGGTTGACTTGAGATACTTGGCAGACCAAACTCCATTTCCAGCCAGGCTGAGCGTACTCAAGGTTCACATCGCTGACATCGCGGAATCCCGAACTTGAACAACACTGCCTCATACCACTATACTCTTGCACCGATCGTGCAGTAGTTTTCCGTCCAAGTCACACATATCCCAGCGAGCATGCCTGGATATCCAGTGCCATGGCCAGGTACGATTCAGCTACAACTGGATACCAAAACCGTAGCGGTAGAAGTAAGTAGCCGCCGGAGTCTTCTCGTTCATTGGACCTCCACGGCCATGTGCCAGCGGCAGCCTCTCCACATCGGCAGCGCTCACAGAGTGGGTATCTCTGTTCGCCCACCAGCTTGCTGCGCAGAATGCTAGGACCAGCAGGAGTCCTAGCCCGAAGACGATCCATTCAATCGTCGCATCTCCCTGGTCCGGCTGTTGAGAACGCTGGACGACGACCTTTGCGTTTCGAAGACCGAATTCTGGAGAGAGGGGTTAGCGATCTATGCCGGGATGGGAGAGTAGTCGAATTTACCAGGGGAATCGGCGGTCCAACACGACTGGGAGAACCCAGGACTGCAATGCTTCCGGATGAAATTGGTAGGACTCATGTTGTAGGGTCGCTCTCGTGAGTGGTGACGGGGTGTGATTTGCTCTTCGGGTCTTGAGTCCGAAGAACTGAAGAGGATGGAGATGATAGAGAGATATGAAGATGAGACGAGATGAAAATGCTGTGAGACGATATATATTCATGGGTTTTGAGCCTGAAGACAAATTGAGAGGAGGACAGGTAGGATTGTGTATGCAGACAGGTAGTGAACGTATGGTCTAGGCTGTTTTACTTTGCACAACCGCATACTCTGCTAGATCTCTCCGTGTGGACCACGCAGAGCCATCAGAGCTGCTATGATGGCTTTAGCTGTTGGTACTTTATACAGTACTTGCTAGATGCAAACAGCAGATCTTGGGTAGTCGCAAGTATAGCAAAGGTAGCCGATCATAGTCCGAAGGCCATCAAGCGAGCCATGGTGATGAGCCATCTCTTGGCAGGTAAGCGGTATCCAGATCATTGAACTCAACGACGATACAGGTATTGTTGCAATGACCGGACATGTAGTTGGAGTATTCCGCCCTGGAATGTGGTGCGGAAGTGAAGCATGACGTTCGACGATCCAAAGCTCGGCGCTCGGACCATGGCGCGACGCGCTGGAACGCGTCTCCTCAGCTTTCGTGAAGAGCTGCCCAACTCCCGCCGCCATTGTCTTCCCTCTCACATACATCGCACTTCAGCAACCTCCACAGGTACACATCGCAGTCTGCTGTACAGAATAAAGTTGACGACCGATTCAGAATGCCTCACTAAAATTACTATTCTTTTGCTTGCATCCGGCGGCTCTGGCCCCTCTCGGACACGTCAAAACTTCGCGACGTAGGACACCGACATAATGGACTCTTCATCACCAGTCCGAGCGACTGGCTCGCCCACTCCGGAGATTTCGACACCACGTTCGAAAATCGCGAAAATGATGGCTGATATCGACAATGGACAAACACCTTCTCCACCGATGAGAGGTAATTCCGAGCTTCTCGGCGACGCTAGCAAAGAAACCACGGATCAAGGCTTAAAGAACGTCAATGTCGTCTCCGCTGATGATCAGCTGGCAATGGCACAGGAGTCTCAAGCAAGCCCGGGGGACGAATCCGACGAGAGTGTCCGAAAGCCTGTGGGCAGAGCTGCGAGACGAATGCTTCAGCAGCGAGATGCTAGCCGTACATGGCAAGCATCGTCGCCACCTCTTCAAGCAAGTAGTGGCGTGGATGATCACGATGAAGACCTCTACTCTGCAACACCGATGAAGAAGTCTTCCAAGCCGACATCTACATCGCCAGTAGTTAGCGAAGGTGGTCTTTTCGTCAGTCCTGCAAAATCCTTCACTGGCCATGGCGAGATCGACGAAGACGATGAGGAAACGCTGCCTGACAATCCTTTCGGCAGCAGGGCAAAACTTGCTGAGCTTGTAGCACAAAAGCGAAAGGAACGCATGCAGCGCGAAGAAGAGGAGCGGCAAGGACGCCTCAACGCCACCACGGGAGGAGGAAGTGAGGATGAAGGCGACGACCACCAAGAGGCTGATCCGGAGATCGAACGCATCATGTCTGACGCTGCCCGTCCAACCCGTAAGGCCAGCAAGAGAGCAATGTTGGAAATGGAGCGAGAGACGCAACGGATTGCACGACAGCAGGCCCTCGCGCATCAAATGAAAGTTCGGAAGAGGTTCACCACATCAGATCTTCTCGCACGATTCAACGCTCGGAGACAACCCCAGAGCGTTGCCCCTCCAGCAGACGCATCTGGTTCTTCGGCTCCAAGCAGCGACGGACCAGAACCACGAGAGCCAGTCAGCACACCTCCATCAAGCCCTCCAACACCTTTTGATAGACAGAAGGCTTTGGTAGAGCAAGGCGCGCTTAGTCGCTTTGTCCCTGTCCGAGAGGATAGTATCGCAAGCCTTAATGCCATGGTCGTCGATGGCGAAGATTTGCCAGATATTGGAGAGATCCTACGCAGTTCCCAGCCAGTGTCGAAAGCATCTGTACAAGCTTCGACGAAGGACTTGGTTAAGCCGGATAGCAAGATCCTGAAATTGGCCCGACCTGAAAAATCGACCACGCTCAGACGAGATGATAACGACAGTGACGATGACTTGGATATCGTTGGCCATCAATCCAAACGACTGAAGCACTTCTCCACGGCTCGTGTTCCAGGGAAGGCCGGCAATCAGTCTAAGGCTCTTCATGCCCTCCAGCACCTCTCCCGAATCGGCGCATACGATGAAATGCCAAGAAAGAGGGGTGCACAGCCTTCCACGAATGTAGCTGCAGTGGAGATACAGCTACGCAGACGTGCCAAGGAACAGGCGCGCCAAGAACAACTCGAACGGATTGCGGAACTCAAAGCCAAGGGAATCGAGGTTCAGACAACAGAAGAACGTGAGCGTGAAGCCGAAGCATTTGAGAGTCTGCTGGAGAAAGCTCGCAGTGATGCCGAAACACTGCGAAAGGCCGAGAAAGCCGCACTGAGGGCGGCGAACGGTGAAGGTGGGGTAGATGCGAGCGATGATGAAAGTGAAGATGACGAATATGTCGCATCGGGTAGTGAAAACGAAGAGATGGCCGACGGCCATGAGGATGAGGAAAACGAGCTTATTGATGAAGACGCCGAGGAATCGAGTGGTGATGAAGCCGAAGACCAAAATGGAGAAATCGATCTAGCATTGGACGGAGAGAACAATCTTTCTGTGCCAGGATCCGCTTCGGATGCAGCGTCTCCAGAGCCGCCACAATTTTCTCGAAATCCCAAACGGTCGAGAGTCATAGTGGACGACGATGAGGATGAGAACGAGGATCAGGATCTTGAAGCGATGGCTGTGCCAAAATCGACCACGAGCGAACAGATCGGTGCTGCGGAAGACCCATTCGCTGCGTTCGGATTTGCTGCAGATACCACCCTCATGAGCCCGACACAGGCTTTCAATGCGACTATGCGAACGCCGACCCAGTTTACTCAGGAAGATTCGTTCGACATGCTCCGCCGCATCGCACCTTCCTCACTATCATCCTTGCCACCCACCATGCTTTTCCAGGATGCAGACAGTCAAGCTAGTGCTTTCCAGGGAAGTCAGGTAGCAGAAAGTCAACGAATAGCACTTGACTGGGAGACTCAGCCAGCTGAGACCCAGCCACCCGCGACTCCTGTACATGCGCTGACTCGAGGAACATCCGGTCTTACCGAGACTCCTGGCTGGGAACCTACGCAGGATGCTGGCTTGCCGACTCCAACCATGGCAGTCTTCGCCAATACCATGGGCAACGATACGACACAGGACAACACTACGCAATCTACCGTCATGATGCGTGTCAGTGAATCACCAGTACCATCCATTGTCCCTCGGCGAGGCCGTCTGTTGCGTCGACAAATTATGCCCGAGGAAAGCGATGAGGACGAGCCAATAGAACAATACCTACTCGGAAATGTAGCATCACAGGCAAAGAAGTCGGACGCATTCCGCGAGATGGCTCGGCTGAGGAAGGAGGCATTGACTCATGCCGAACGGGCAGAGGCACAGAAAGAAATGAAGGGCATGATGGATGAGCAGGCCGAGGAATCCGAGGATGAGTACACCGGTCTAGGTGGTGACGATTACGTCGCGCCTGAGACCGAAGAAGATAAAGCCATGATCGATGAAGGCCACGTGGACGTGGACGAGCGACAGCTTGCGGCTGTATATGCAGAGAAACAGCGCGTCGCTGACGAAGCCGCTACCACGAAACTGTACAAAGATCTGACGACTGGTGCATTACGTCGTAAACAAGCAAATATGTTTGACCTGGATGAGGACGAGGATGAGGTCGCCATGCGAAGACGGCAGCTGAGGCAGCGTGAGGAAGCTCGGAAGAGGAAGCTGTTGCTGCAAGATGACAATATTGCCAGTCTTGTTGAGGGTAAGCCGAACAAGGGCAAAGATGCTTTTCTGAAAGCCATTGCAGACGACGATCGCGATGATGATCTTCTCGACAACTCTGAAGATGAGGAAGCCCCTGCAAATGCAACCCAGGAAGAGTCTCAGCAGGGCATAGAGTCGACACCGGTCACATCCACAGTGCTACAAGAGACGAGTGGCAACAAGCGACGGCTTGCAGACGGAAACGAACATGAGCAGGAACGACCACCAGCCAAGCAGCGTCGCACTGCAGCATCGGCCCTTCGAAAACCGGCGTCGCTTCTTGAAGTGAAGGAGTCCGTCAGCTTCCTGCTAGAGGAACCTGATGTCGCCTTGTTCGGACCCTCAATGCTTCAGGACGAGCCCGAATCTGATGAGGTCGATGAGTTTGGAGCAGACTTCGAGGATCACGAAAGTGACGAAGACTCACAAAGCCGGGAACAGGCACGGCAAAACGACGGTGGTTACGCCCCAGATCTAGTATCGTTAGACTCTCAGATCATGCCACCGCCAAGGCTACCGGCGTCTCAGCGCCGTACGAAGCCAGCTATAGTTGATCGCCTCAGTCTGAAGCGGAGCGCGAGCTCATCGTCCGACGGAAGCACAAGCAGCCGAAGTGCGTGGGCGGCCAGTGCTCCTGGTTCGGGTATTTCCAGAACGCCATCACTATTACGCCGGGTGACATCAGCCAGCGATCGAGGCGTCTCGACTCTTTCGCGCGAGAACAGTGCCAGTAGCACTGGCAGTGGTGTCAGGATGGGTGGTAGTAAGAAGTCTTCACTCGCATATCAGGCTCGAGCGGAGGAACACAAGGCCATCGTCGAGGCAAGTAAACGCAGACGGGAGGAGAACACTAGAAAGATAGCCGGGATCAGGCGCCAACAGAGCGGAGGTATGCTTGGTGGGAACCTGAACGGGAGTTTCGAATAGATGTCTACCTAGGTCTTGTTGTACATAGTTATGCTTTAGATGTTGTATTCGTGGCAAAGCATGTCTACAAAGTTCGCTCGATCATCGCTATTCCTCGAATCTCCGCCCGACACTGAGAGACCGTTTCCGCGTTATGGAGAGCCAACTTCGTTTGTGATCATTGTAGTTAGCAGCTTGATTATTGTAGTCAGTACTATAGCGTATTATCGGCTTGCTACATGATTCTTACGATGGTGGAGAAATACTTACTTGCATCAATCAAGATCACCAGATCATCCGGGTGGTTGGTAGGGGAGTTGACGATGTCGCCATGAGAGTAGAGGTGAGGTCGTCGGAGGCAAGTCACAGCCACAATTTGTCGTCAGCGCGCCCAGACGGCATGCACATGCAAGTAGCGATCCTACAAGTCTCTCCCTCACCTACACATTGCCAGCATTTGTGGAGATTACCTTGACTTCTTGTTCAGACTCTACAGACTCACATTACTATCAAGATGGCGCAGGACATGAATACTGCCATGATCAACCGGTCGATCAGGACCATCAAAGCTGTAGGTCTACCAACGGCGCAGCGCAGCCTCACGTACTAACCTCCGCGCCTCTCTCAGGAACTCGAATACCTCTGCGATGCCGCTGTGATCAGCCCACAGACGCTCTCCGAGATCCTCACGACGATTCCCGCGCAGACCGCCCTCCATGCTCCCATCTCAGTGGGTGCAGTGCCCACCGCTCTCCCCACCGCGGGCGCGCCTCAACCGCCCACCTCGCCCATGAACAACCTCAACCTCAACAACGGCGGCTACAACGAGAAGAACGACAGCGCATACTTCAACGGCCAAAACAACACTCCCCAGCCCCCGCCGGCGTACAACTCCCCTCCGCCCGCCGCCAACTGGCCCCCGCTTGCCACCGCCACGGCGCTCTACGCATACACTTCGACCGACGCCGGCGACCTCGAGCTCCAGCCCAACGACCAGATCTCCGTGACCGAGTACATGAACGCCGAATGGTGGAAGGGCAAATCAGTGCGCACCGGCCGCGAGGGCATCTTCCCGCGCTCCTACGTCAAGGTGGTGGAGGACAAGGGCGCTGCACCCGCGGGCGCGGCCAGCACGGGCAACAACTACGGCAACATGCCGCTTGCGGTGTCTGGGGCTGGAAACGGCGAGGGCAAAGTCCCCGGCAAGGGCCAGGTGAGTGCTGCTGCACCTCGACAGATGTGGATTTCATGATGTGTACTCGATGCTAACCTCCGACTGCAGGAAATGGGCAAGAAGTTCGGCAAGAAACTTGGAAACGCGGCCATATTCGGTGCTGGCGCGACGATTGGAGGGTCAGTTCACTTCCCCCTCTCACGATCCGTGACATTCTTGTATTCAATGCTGACTTGTTCATGACAGAAACATCGTAAACAGCATTTTCTAGAGCAATCTTGTTTTGACCGTGAGCGAAGCGACTCTGTTTCTGTTTTGGCTTGGAAAGATCACGAGGGCCTTTACGAGTCCAGGCGTTCGCGGGGAATCGGGATGACTTGTGTGATGAAATGGTAATGATCTAAAAATGCTCCTCGATAGAATGCGAATCCGTTGTCTGGCAATGTTACCCCGGCGCAATTGCTCCATTTCTTTGCTCCGGCTTATCTAAACAGACACGTCGATGCTGCCGGACTATCTTTGCGACATCTGCACTCATTGCGAGGCTGGAATGCTCAATGCCGACTTGTCGGCTCCAATGAGGCATTCGGTGGCCAACGAAGTGCCACTCAGCTAGCAAGGCGTCAAGAAGTGGTGCAGATCTAAGAAGTACTTTCGTATTTTGGGTACATTGGAGCATATATATCCGCGTAACTCATACCACACAGCCGTGAGCTTACTAACAAGTAACCCAGCGGGCAAGAGAGGCTCCATTCGGCAGCAAGCTTGCAACTCTCGCAACAACACACCAATGAAGTTCGTGGTTCATCATCGATTCTCCTAAACGCCACGCTCACCCACGCTCGTTTCGACGTCTCTCGTGTTTCGTCATGTTCCACGCCATAATAATGCAATATATCCTAACTTCAGCATCTAGCGAGCTACCAAAGACAGAGCACCCCCCGCTACGCCGGAGGCTGGTACGGCTTGACGAGCATCTCGCTGAACTTCGAAATGCTTTCCACGCCGCGGACCTCCTCGGTCAGCAGGGGCATCTTGACGACGTTGAAGTCTTCACCGTACAGATCGTCGATCTGCTCGAGGTATTTCTTCTGCATCTTGCGGCGCGAGTTACACTGCTCGCACGGGTTGTCCTGCTTGGGGAACAGGAGCTGATTCACCACCATGGCGTGGGTGTCGATCTCGTAGCTGCCGAGCTCCTGGATCATGCGTTCGGTCTCGTAGAGGGAGAGGAATTCGGGGATCAGAACGGGGACGAAGCTGTAGGTATACGCATGGGTTAGCGAGGTCGCGGCAGGTTTGGTAGTCCAAAGCAAGACTCACGTAGTAAGGTCCGGGTTCTTGAACTGCTTGTTGACGTCGCCAATCGTATTGCGCAGCTCCTCCATCCGCTGCAACACATCATCGAAGCTCTGGCCATTGGGCAGGCCACCTCTCGCATTGACCAAGTTCCCAATCATGCCGCCGAATTGCTGGCTCAATTGACTGAGCTTCTCCAACGCCTTCTCCAAGACCGTGGGGAACTGTAAGAAACGCAGAGTGTGGCCGGTGGGCGCGGTATCGAAGATGATGACCTCGTACTCCATCCCCTTCACCTGTTTCAGCACCTCCGCAAAACTCATCGCCTCGTCCACACCAGGGATGCTGAACGCCATATCCTGGAACATGCTTCCGACACCGCCCAGCCCGGCCATAGCTTCCTGCGCATCATCGCCACCCGCCGAGATGAGGTCGTTGATGCTGCCGTTGGGGTCGATTTCCATAGCTGCAAGACCCGGCACGCCCGTGACTGGCCGCGCATCCTTGCCAAACTTCATCCCGAACGCGTCCGACAGGTTGTGCGCCGGATCGGTCGAGATGAGCAGGACGGACTTGCGGGCTTTGGCCATTTGCACCGCGAGAGAGCAGGAGGTGGTGGTCTTGCCGACGCCGCCTTTGCCGCCGACGAAGATCCATTTCAGCGACTTTTGCTCGAGGATGGGGCGGAGCGAGGGCTCCATTTCTTCGTCTGCCATTTTGGTAATCTGTTCGAGAGACTGTTGGTGCTGCTGTGATCGTGAAGCGCTGTGGTTGTCTGTAGCCTCGAATAACGTGGACGCTGTTGGTGGGACATGTTTTGCGGGGCACACATCACATGCAAACACGTCATAGGGGAGTCCGTCTACTGTCCTCTCAAAAGCTGGAACTATTTGAATATGAACACATTACGAATATTCTGATCGACGGCCAAACAACAGGTGAGGTATATGGACAGGTCATACATATTATCCAGCTGGCAAACTATACAAGTCATGCAAGAGGCCGTAGATTCATGACACTCGTGGCTCATTTCCGCATACACTAATGAAACATATCAGGACAAAGCTCCCAGGTAATGCAAAAGTTGAAATGCTTCCAGGTCGAAGGTACGAGTGCAACACGAACCGAGTCATTTCGTGTGCAAAGGGCTGGCCTGTCATACTACTCCGCGATTCCAGCGGTTTTGCGTGACTCGGTCCGGCATGATAGTGCGCTTCTTGTTCCCACAGAGGCTTCCAATGCTGTCGGTAGGGTAGTAGACTCGCGGTAAGCCTCCGGCCATTGCCACATGCATCTTACCAGAGCCATCCACGGTGAGGGTGTGGCACGTCGGTATCTCCGTGAGGTGAACGGAAGCGCTATAATTCGAAGCAAACTCAGCAGTCGAACTGCCGGCACTAGCACCCTCGTTCGTCAACACCATGACCATCTTGCCTTTGCGCATCGCCATCCACCCTGTGCTTGTCTGTAATGTCTTGCTCTGCGACTTGAGGTAGGACTCGCCTTCGTTCGCCGCGTGCTTGCGGGCCGCATTGAGTCTGCCGATGAGCTGGTACAGCGTGGCGTCTTTAGAATAGCCTGATAACCACAAAGCCTCGCGGTTGAACGGGTCGGTTCCTGTGCTGTCGGTTCCTGCTGCAGAGTAATGCTGTTCCTGCCCTTGATAGATGATGGGGATTCCATCGTTCAGCATGGTGAACGCGACGATATTCTGCGCAAGCGCCATGTCTGGTGTCACATAGGCGAACCGTGGGTTGTCGTGATTCTCGCTGAATGTGCCCAACAAGCTTGTACTACGGCATGCTGAGTTGATCTCACTCATTGCGGTGGCGAGGTCCTCAAGCGAGCCGGAGGTGGTTTCAAACGCCTTTCTCAAAGGCTGGTACCTGTACAGTGTTGTTTTAGTAAAAGTTGGAACAATTCTGTTTGAAGGACACGATGATGTGATCCCATGCCATCAGTACTTACAATGGGTAGTTCAGTATCCCCTCTAGGTAATTCTGGAAGCCGCACACCCAAGCAGAGTCATACTCATAGATCTCACTGATTAGATAGACTCCAGCCGCGGCCTGGAATCCTGACCAGAACCCCGTGTCGACCATCATCGCGCTGTCCAAGCGGATCCCGTCGATCTTGTACTTCGAGATTGTCTTCGCGATCCAGTTGTACCACAGAGCTTTAACGTCAGAGTCCTCGGTGCGTAGATCGGGTAGTGGTGGATTCTCAGAGCCCGTCCAGCAGTTGTCAAGCTGCGTCTGACAGGGAGTCAGCATACTGGGTAAGGTGGGACAATTCTGGGCGTACCATCCGAGTCAGACTTACCGCATTGGTGTAGTCACTGTAGTCGATCGTACAGTAAGAATGGAAGTATTTCTGATTGTTGAATGGTTTGAGTGTCGAGAATTCAACGTCCGAAGGCGAAGAACTATCGTACGCGAAATGGTTGACGACAACATCAACCATGAGATACTAGATTCATGTACTTGTCAATTGCTTGAAGCACGAAGAACAGCAGCTCGAGACATATCGTCTAAACTCACCATATCACGAGCATGTAGGGCTGTTGACAACGCTAGCAGATCATTCTCCGTACCGTAAGCATTGTTCAGAGCGTTGATGTCGTCCTGCCAGTATCCGTGGTAGCTGGAAGGCCGATCAATCTGTTGAGTGATCGGTGAGATCCAGATCGCATCGAAACCCATGCCCTGGATGTAGTCGAGCTTGTTGATGATGCCCGCGTAGGAGCCGCCACAGTATCTCAAGTCCGCAGTATCGCACTCTGCAGTGGTACTGCCATCTGTACGGGCGAAGCGATCTGTCATGATTTGATAGATGCTTCTACTCCGCCACTGCGCTGCCGTTGCGGCGTAGGAGCAAGGAATGACGAGGGCCAGACTCATGAACGCCATGGAGATGTACATCGTTGCCAACAGCTTGCTAACGCAAGCTGAGCTACCAGTCTATGCCGAGTTGGATGATAGCCAAGGAACTGCCAGCCTGCTTAGGTGCGGAACAGTTGGCCTTGCCCTAGGGTGTCGTATGCCGTACGACAGTTGAAGATCGGACTCGAAGAGGACTTGGAGCTTGCCTGTGGAGACTTTCGAGCTTCGTGAGAGATGGATCTCTCTTGATCTGTTGTTGCTTGGAAGGTTCCGGGTAAAGTCGTCTGAATTGTATCATGAACACACACTCGCTGGTGACAGAGGCGGAATGAGCTTTAAGTATAGGGATCGTTGCAAGGACATACCAAACGTGACGGCAACATAGGAGTGGAGCCGCCTCTATGCGACCCAGTCATCACATGCCGGCCAATAGAGCATCTGCAGGAGGATGCTTTCAGACCCGAGGCAAGCCATTGTTGTAGCATCATGAGACTGAGGGCTGTGAGCATGAATTTGAGGCACAATTCTCACCCCCGGACCTACGAGCGGACGTCATCGGATTGACCATGAGGGAAGAGACAGTCTCTACTCAGACACCTGTCCGTCAACGATATGTATCGGCAGACATGGCTATTGCAATGTCGATCGAATTGCTGGAAACCATCGGCTGTCCCCGCATTGGAACGCTATAGGCGATCCTCCAGAATTATGCCGCAAATCGGGCCGTGACTGTAACTTATGGTGGGCGACAAGCTGACGGCATGGCGCTCTTTGGCCATCGGAGTTTCTGCAAACTCGGCTGATGGCAGTGCCGCCAATTTGTTCCTGAGCGGAGGTTGCGACCGCATATACTTTGACGTGCAGTCTTGGTTTCCACTGCTGATGTGGTGACCCATGCGACCGTCCTATGTCACATTGACTAGCCCAGGATCGTCGTCGCTGGGTGTGTAGTGGCTTGATGAAGATGGACCCATAGATGTACGGAGATCGAACTTAAGATCGGCGCTCGGAAATAGCAAACGGAGCCTCTGAACGTAATGCGGCTGCATGAGAATGGCACAAGACAAGTTCGCGTAAGGTTGTCCGTTCGGTCATGAGCTGGCGTGGGTCGGCGTAGGTGACCGAGTGTCCTTGGCCAAGAGAGCGAGACTCATGTGCCCGGTGACCACTAAGCTTATGCTCGAGAAGTCAATTATGTCAGCATGTGAAGCGCCCTGTGACATAATTGCGTAGCCATGAACCGGGTCTGCGTGACGATCGCCATACTTGAACCAATTCCACCTATATTTTGCCTATAACGACGCGTTTGGAGCCCATAGTGCAGTGCTCTGATTGAACTAGAGGTCAAGTCTTGGGTGAACACATTTCCCTCCAAAAAGAGCTACGAAGGGCAATGTTCCGCTGCACCGCTGATCAACGTGCTGTCCCATGAGAAGGCGACTTTGATCTGCTTTGTCGCGTGCTAGCATTTGTCCAACCAGCCCAGAACCTACTCGACTTGAGATCACATTACGGCGTTTACAGTCCTTCGGTCATCATCGGAATTTGATGAACTGCGTAGCTCCGGTCAGATGCGCAGGCCGATGCAACTTGAGGAGCGTTAGCCACATCGCCATCCTGTTCTTGATGGCCAAAAGCAAGAGAACATGTGGCCAGCACTCGAAGTGAAGTCGACTTTGCCGCTCATCCGGCTTCAGGCTAGTCCGCCTCCGCACTTTGCTCCCTGTCGACCCATGCAGTCATGGAGATCTCACTCCAACTACTGCATCTGCATCACATGTACTGTACACTGCATTTACATGACATACTGTAAGGTACATACCAAGTTCCCTCAAGTACCCTTGACAACGCATTTGCCGCCAACGCGCCGACAACGACGTTGCGTGATCGATGTCTCGTGCGCCTTTCTGTCGATCTGGCGCCTTTGTGTCCACCTCCCTCGACCCAGCAAAGCGGCTACATGATCTCAATGTGACCTTAATGTAACCTCCCGAAACGCCTCAGACTGCACGCTCCGTTCGTAAGCACTACTCAAGGGTCGGTCTATCCAATGATGCGATGGAATCCGTCCTTTTGCGTCTCTAATGGTGTGACCGTCGGCCCTATACTGCGAGCAGTGCAGCAACCCAGTTTGCACCGCATTTACTCGGCATAAAGTGCGTGCCGTGGGTCGTACCTTTACGCCGAGAAGACCGCCGATTCCATTACTCGAGTGTAGAGATGCATTAGAGGTCATTGCCCGTGTCAGGGGGCAAAGATGAGACTCTGCTAGTTTGATATATGGTGAGTCTCATGACTCGACTTTCGAAACACATCCCAGGTCTTCGCCAGCATAGCGGGCTATGACCCGAGCATGCTATGCTGGTGCACGACCCATGTACTTCCTCTAACGTGGTATCGTCTCGTAATGTGATGCTACCTCGCCACCGACAAGAGCACCATATTCCACGTGAATGTACTTTCGGTGCGCCTTCCGCTTGGCAGATAGGCCAGAAGGACGATCTTTGAAACGTCAAGGCATGCGGCTGGATGGCTCGATAGGCACGAGTCTCCAAAAGAATTTGGTGACTTACCGAAGACATGGCAAGCCGGGTGTGCGGGCGTCTTGGGCCGGCATAAGACATAAGGGCACATTGCACTGGCTCATTCGTGTGTGTACGTGTGCGATGCCAGCCGTGAGAAGTGTGGACGGAAGAGGGGAAAAGACATGCATTCATGTTCGTCGTTGTGATATATGACTAAGATCGCCGAGGTCAAAGCTCCCCGGTTGAAATACTCTCCTCTTCCTCCACATTCGTCAAAGCAGGATAACCCGAAGATTCGCGTCCAGACACCATCTATGCTTACGAGTATTGCTCTGCGCCTGGAATCCATCGCTCCTGACCGTTCAAAGCTGAAGCACAGAGACCTGATCATATCTGCGCCTGCTAGTCCTTCGCTGTGTGCAACGACGGTGAAGGCAGCTGCATATGATGTGACTCCTCGGACCAGGCAGCGGACCGCATCACGAGTGTAGTGTGTGAGGGATGCGGGACCATCTGAGCTATCGCCTCCCAGCTGATGTTGGCCATGCTACGCCAGATGTTGATCATCGGGCTTGAGCAATTTTGATCCAAACTCATACGCTTGCAGATATCGCGTTGGCTGTTCGTGCGAGACATGAGATCATTCATCATGTTCAGTAAGTTCCGCGGCCTAAGCACCGTATTGGACGTAGCCTGGCTTTTGCGTGGATGTCGGTCTCCTGTACCCTCCATCACTACGATCACCGCCTGCGGTATCCGGTCTGCTGGAACGTCCAGACGGCGCCTGGCGGAATGGCAAGTTTATGCCGTCGTTCGCCGACTGTGCGCTGGCGGTACGTACAGGTAATGGTCTTGCGCTACCGGGACCATTGAGTGGCCCAGATCCTATGGGAATGTCGCCAGAGGTCGGGGTTGCTTGAGCGGACCTCATCGATCCGTTTCGTGGTGTCTCCTCGCCTCGAAGCAAAGCTTTTGTAGCAGGAGAAAGCTGCGGGGCCAGATGGGACTTGCGGTTGTGTCGTTCCATCATGCTCACAGCCCACTGCTCAAGATCGACCGGTGTGCGCTTCGCTGCTTGTAGGAAAGGATCGGTGTCGTACAGCTCCTGTGGAGTAGGCCGCTCGTCAGGGTTTTTCATCAGACACTTGGCTATCACATCATCCAGAATCGAAGGGAAGGCATCGCTCTTTGGTAGTTTCGGCGCAGGTTCGAGCACGATCTGCTGGAGAAGGTCCAAGATGCCCTGTGGCCCGCCCGCGTCCTCGTCATCCTCGTCGTTCTCTATACTGAAGGGGAACTTGCCAATCGCCAACTCCATGAGTGAAAGACCTACACTCCACACATCACTCTTGACGGTATATGGGCTCCCCTGTATTCGCTCCGGCGCCATGTAAGTACCCGTTCCAACGAAAGTGTCTGCAACGCTATTGTCCAGCTCTGAAGAAACGCCGAAGTCACATAGCTTAATTTGACCTTTGCTGTTGATTAGGATATTCGAAGGCTTGATGTCTCGGTGCATGATCCGATGGGCGACGTAAAGATATTTGAGACCGCCTAGGACTGCTTCGGCAATCTTGCCAAGCACGTCCACACGTACGGGACCAAAGTTTCTCGAGATGCTGTCCAGTGATCTATGCAGCCGAGTCAGCAAAGCTGCGGAAGGGATAACGATGCAGCCGGAACCATATCATACCCGCAGTCCATGTATTCCATGCACATAGTGACGTCTCCCGATTCATTCATGAACGCTCCATAGAAAGAGACGATATATGGCGAGTTGCACTCGTGCATGATCTGTAGCTCCCGTACGATCCGCTTCCGCACCTCTTTCTTCGCTTCGACGTGGATGATCTTGCGTGCCATCATGATGTTCCATCCTGTGTGCCTGACCTTGCTCACTGTACCTCCATTACCAGCACCTAGATCCTTGATCACTTCCAGGTCTTCGGTCCGCCAATCTCCACGGAACTCTACTCCAATCTCGAGGGTGTCTGCCCTGGTACCGTTTTCATTCCCCAGTGAGCCGGGAATCTGAGAGTCTTGTGCAGATGGCTCGACGGGCTTCGGCGGCGCGCTGAGGGCAAGGCCTTTGACATTCTTCCTCTTCATCGTCCGCTGTTTGAACGCATCGCTAGACATTTTGGATCTCGGCCCACCAGCAGTGGGGTGGGTTCAGTCTAGTGATGATATGAGGACGTGATCAAGAAGGCGGCGGATCAGACTTGAAAACGTTCGATGTAAGAGACCGGACGGCTGTGAAGCGGACGTCAAGGCCAGTATTGATACTGAATAGACTCGCAGTTGACGATCTGCGCTGTCGTTGGGTTGGATGTAGTAGTGTGTGCCCACTTGCCCGCATGAGTCGGCGGCAGAAGTGACGCAGCCAATCGCGGAGCTCAAGCCAACAGCTCAGCGCGTGGAGAGGAATGAAAATAGCGAAAGCAATTTTAGATATGAGGCTGTGCAGAAGCCGAGTGCAGGTATCTATTCCGCCAGACGCCTGAATCGTTAACGACAAATAGTTCGAACGAACAACAATGGTTGGGTACATCGTTCGTTTCGAGTAGTGGTGTTGCTTCATGTGATAGGGGCACTTGTCACCAAAGACCCTGGATTCCATCCACGGACGAAGGAGCACGACTTAGAATGTCGGACATGATACACACATATATCGTTACTATGACCTTCTGTGGTAAGCAAGTGAGAAACTGATTGGTCTTGCGTTTGACCAAAACGCATTATGTGTCTCCCTACGCTCGCCGGTGCTTCGGTGGACTTCCCAGATAGATGTCTGCCCCCTCGATACACGGGAATCTCAGAGGATCTTAGTGCAGTCGTGATGCAGACCTGTGAACTACCATGATAAAAGAGCTCTACTACAGAGACCTGATAGCACAATCTCTCTACAATGTGTGATGTCGTTCTCTGTGTGATGCGTGGCATGTGCCAGATCACGTGACTCGTGATTCGAACGCGGATCTGTACTCCGCGCGTTATGGATTTCAATTCCTGGCTGAGGTAGCAACAAGAATTCTATAACATCGCTTTGCGGAACTCATCGCTCGGAACACACTCGGGATCGCACACTTATGCGGTTCTTGGATGTAGTAATCGCCATTTTCGGACCATCACATTCAACTCACACACGTTCCTAAGACCTTGTATACGTGTTTGCCATCCTTGCGATGGAGTCTTTCTTCGACAAAGATGCCGAAGTCGGTAGTGAAGAGGAGGAGGAAGAATTTGATGAGGAGACCGGAGAGCCCACAGGTCAATCTGCTGCAAGACGAACCAACGGTCACATCGACGATTCCAGTGAGGAGGAAGAGGATGATGATGATGAAGAGGCACAACGAGCAGTCAGGGAAGGCTTCATCGCTGATGACGATGATGAGGAAGAAGAGGTGGACGGCGAATCAAGAAAACGGGAAAGAAAGAAGAAACGGAGACGCGAGGAGAAGGATGGAGACGACATGCTGGACGAGGAGGATCTGGATCTGATCGGTGAGATCAACCCTGACTACGACCGCCGCCAAGCAGAACAATCCAAGTTCAAGCGCCTGAAGCGTGGTCACCGTGAGGACCGTACTGCCACCGAGGCGCGCGGAGTCGAAGATATTTTCTCCGATGAGGAAGAAGGCGCGGATGGAGTTGCTGCGGCTCCTCGACGCAGCGCATTCGGGTTTGGAGATGACATGGACGACTTCATTGAGCAAGATGAATTCCCCGACGAAGAGGGCGCTCAGCTTGATGAAGAGCTTGGCGTGCGTGCACCTCGCAGGCCTGGTATTGCCGATCTCCAGAACCTCGCGAACTCTGGCCTGGATGAAGCTGATTTGGAGGACATGCGTGGTGCCTTTGGCGATGGGGCAGACTTCCAGTGGGCTTTAGAGGTTGAAGAACGATCGAAAGAGGAACAGCTGGATCCGGACAAGCCGCTCGAGCTAAAGGACGTCTTCGAGCCATCCCAGCTAGTCGAGAAGATGTTGACAGACGAGGATAACTTCATTCGTATGACCGATGTGCCTGAGCGACTGCAACTTGCGCGAAAGCCGTACAAGGACATTGCGGATCTGTCTGAACAGGAACTTGTGGAGCGCGAGGCGGAGGAGCCTGCGTGGATCGCTGGCTTCATATTCCCGAAGAAGCGCATGGACAGCAGATTCCGCAAACCTTTCGAAGATGCTGTGAGGCATGTGCTTCAGTTTATGAATGTGGAGAACTATGAGCCCGCATTCATCTTCCAGAATCGCAAGGATTATCTCATCCATTCCGAACAGATCCCATTACCACCAGACCCGTACAATCCTGAGGCTCCCGCTTTCAAGATCCGAGCGGAGAAACTGCTTAACCAGACAGACTTGTGGGATATCCTCGAGCTGGATCTCAAGTATCGAGCTTTTGCGGAGAAGAGAGAATCAATTCGCAGAAGCGTCGAAATACTGAAAGATCTGCAATCGGACTTCAAGGACTCCACATTTGAGCAACTCATTCCCACCGCTGCGACACTAGATGATCTCCAGGACTTGCAGGATTACCTCAATTTCCAATACTCGTCCGAACTTAAAGACGCAAGTCTGGCGGAGGCGGAGGTCAACGGAACACAAAAACGTGCTCGAGGTACACGCAATATGTGGGACAAAGTGCGATCAGGGTCACCATATCATCTCGTTCGCGCATTCGGGATCAACGCCGAAGGCCTCGCGCAGAACGCAGACAAGACTGGTCGCGCGTATGTCGAGGATCCGGACAAGCGTCCTGATGATCTAGCAGACGAGCTGATTCAAGCGCCGGAGTTCAAGACCGGTGAGGATGTTTTGGTGGCTGCAAAAGCCATGTTTGTCGAGGAGATTGTGACGAATCCGCGCATGAAGAGATTCATGCGCAAGACATTCTTTGAGCAAGCTGTCTTCAACATCTTCCGTACAGACAAAGGCTTGAAAGTCATCGACGAAGAGCACCCCTACTACGAGTTCAAATACCTGTGCAACCAGGGTCTGCGCGAGCTTGCGTCTCGTCCTGAGCTGTTTCTGCGCATGCTCAAAGCCGAGTCAGAAGGTCTCGTAGAGGTACGGGTACAACTGCGAGGTGAAAAGCGGATCAAGGAAGAGCTTCAGCGAAGCATCTTATCCGACAGCTTCTCTGAGATTGCCGATGCTTGGAACGCGTTGCGTCGCGAGGTCATCGACACAGCGATGGCCAAATTGAGTCGGAACATGGCGAAGGGTGTGCGAGACAACGTAAAGAACGAGTGCGAGAACAGCATAGCACGCGAATGCCGCGAATCCTACATGAACAAGCTCGATCAGGCACCTTTCAAGCCTAATGGTATGTTGCTCGGTACCTTACCGCGTGTACTTGCACTATCGAACGGCGCCGGAAACCGTGGCGATGCTATCTGCTGGGCGTACCTGGAGGAGAATGGAAGAGTACAAGAAAATGGCAAATTCACAGACTTGCGTATGGGCAACGCAGAAAAATTCGTCCCAGAAGGCAAAGACGTGGCAGCTTTCGTCGAGCTCGTGGAACGTCGCAAACCGGATATTGTTGCTGTCTCAGGTTGGTCTGTGGAAACAAGAAGACTGTACAAGGATCTTCAGGACATCATCGAAGAGAAGGATCTTCGCGGGACACCGTACGAGGACGACGACGAAATGGAGCAGCAAGACCCTCTCGAGGTCATCATAGCCAACGACGAAGTGGCAAGGCTGTACCAGACTTCTGACCGTGCAGCAACCGAACACCCTGGGGTGCCACCGTTGACACGTTATACCATTGCCTTGGCGAAGTACCTTCAGAATCCCATGAAGGAATACGCCGCCCTCGGCAAGGACATCACGTCGATATCCTTCGAGCCAAACCAACATCTAATCACAGAAGAGAAACTCAGACGATCGCTTGAGACCGCCATGGTCGATATGGTCAATCTCGTGGGAGTCGACGTCAACGAGGCTTTAAACGATAGCTATGTGGCTAACCTGTTGCCGTTCGTCGCAGGTCTGGGACCAAGAAAAGCCGCTCACATGCTCAAGATGCTCAATCAGAATGGTGGAGAGGTCATGAATCGACAAAGCGATCTTTATGGTGATGCTGAACGCAATCGCAAACCCGCCACGACGCCGAAAGTGTGGCAAAACTGTGCTAGCTTTGTGTATGTCGTGTTCGAGGACAGTCCAGAATCTGACTACCTTGACAACACCCGCATTCATCCAGAAGATTACGATGTAGCTCGCAAGATCGCCGCTGATGCACTGGACCTCGACGAGGAGGATGTCAAGGCCGAAATCGATGAAGGTGGCATCAGCGCTGTGGTACGCAAGCTCATCAAGGACGACAAGCAAGACAGAGTCAACGAACTCGAACTTGAGCAGTACGCGAATCAACTGGAAAAGCAAATGATGCAACGCAAGCGTGCTACGTTGGAGACTGTTCGAGCAGAACTGCAGAATCCCTTTGAAGAGCTGAGACGACAATTCGTCTCTATGACCAGTAGCGAAATGTTCACCATGATGACTGGAGAGACTGAGAGTACTCTGCAAGTCGGCATGATTGTGCCCGTGAGCGTGAAGAAAGCATTTTCCGATCACATCGAGGTCAGGCTGGACTGTGGCATCGATGGCGGTATCAGTGCGACCGAATTCCCTGATGACGTTGAGAAAAATCATCTAGAAGCTCGCCAGGTCTTTGCAGTGCATCAAACGATTCAGGCCAAGCTCCAATTCCTCGACCGCAAAAAGTTGACGGCTCAGCTATCGCTCCGTGAGGTCGAGCTCAGAAAGCCGTTCCGCCGTCAATTCGATCACGAGCTCAATGAATGGGACGAAGAGCAAGAGGCTCGCGATAGAAAAGAGGCGAAAAAGGCATCTAACGATGAAGCCGGTCGCGCTCAGCGTGTCATCAAACACCCGCTGTTCAGACCTTTCAACACTGTCCAAGCCATTGACTTCCTTTCTAAGCAGGGTCGTGGAGATTGTGTCATTCGACCTTCCTCCAAAGGACCGGATCATCTTGCCGTGACGTGGAAAGTCCACGAGGATCTTTATGCGCATATTGATGTCCTTGAGCTGGATAAAGAAAACGAGTTCAGTGTGGGCAAGACACTCAAAATTGGCAGGTCGAGCTACTCTGATCTGGATGAACTGATCGTGCTGCACGTCAAAGCAATGGCGAAAAAGGTTGACGAGATGATGGGCGATGAGAAGTACCAATCCGGTTCTCGGGAGCAGACTGGTAAGTCTTTGCTTTCTCACTTGCCCCACAGCATTATCATACCGGATCAAGCTTGCTAACAATGTCTGCATCAGAGCAATGGTTGACCACCTACACCGAAGCCAACCCCAAACGTGCCATGTACGCTTTCTGCCTCAACACCAAATACCCCGGCTATTTCTACCTGTGCTTCAAGAACGGGCAGAACGCACCGCATGCCAACTGGCCGGTCAAGGTCATCCCCAACGCCTTCGAGCTCAAGGGACACAAATACCCTGATATGCGTGCGCTCAAGAATGGTTTCAAGACTCTCTTCTCGCATCAAGGGCCAGGCGCGCAGGCTACTGTGCCAAGGAGGTAGTGGTCTGGTGCGCGTCAAGTCTGTATCGATTGGATGAGCATCGACTGTATTTGTAGCGGACTGTTCGAGAGCATCCAAATGAGGCAAGGTGACTCAACTAGGTACATGTATAGTTCAGTGCAACGATTCCGGATCGCCTAAAGATATGAACGTTGGCATTGTCGAGACGCGGAGAGCCATATCGTTGAAACGTGATATCAGCTAGAATGTGCGCGTGTACCGCTGCATCTACCACGCATGTACATATGAGCGCAGGAGACCCGTCACGGTGGGAACTTAGCTCAGTAGATCAGAAGCTTCACATATGATGGTGTAGAGACATGCATCGGGAGCACAACATTTAACATTGCAACATCAATCATCATTTGTGTTTCATCTACCATCTCTACAAACTCTTCGCGAACGACGTGATATCCCTGATGGCATGGTTGTGCAATTCGGGCAGCGCCTGTCTGAAGATCAGCGAGGCGCCGTGCGTGACGCCCAGATTGACGTGTGCCGCGACATCCACGCCAGCCGCGGACAGCTTGCGGTAGAACGCCATGCCTTCGTCGCGGAGCATGTCGAGCTCGTCCATGGCGAGGATGTGTGGCGGCAGGCCCGCAACGTCGGCCTCGGTGGCATGGTACGGCCACGCCAGGGGATCGGTCTTGCCCGCCTCGGTCGGGGTGTAGTAGTGCGCCATGACGGCGGACGCGGTGCGATTCAGGAAGTAGCCGTCGTTCTCGACAAGACTCGGAAGTTCTTGGAGCAGGCGGTCGGCCGGCCAGCCATAGGCGCCGCTGATGTAGGGCACTCCACCGTAGACGCCGTCGATGGCCTGGACCCAGCCGTCGCGTTTGGCCTTCATCGCGGTCGCGATGGAGAGGTTCGCGCCGCCGCTCTCGCCCTGGACGACGACTTTGCCGATGCCGAGTTCCTCTTTGTGCGTGACGATGTAGTTGACCGCGAGGGCACAGTCGTTCAGCCCGGCGGGGAACGGGTGGTGGCCTTGTGGCGTCCATGCATTGCGATAGTCGACGGCGATGGACACGACACCCGCAATCGCGAGCGACTTGCACCAGCGCTCATGCACTTTGTTCATGGTGTTCAGGATGGTCATGCCGCCGCCGTGAATGTAGATCACACACGGCAATGGGCCATCGGTTCCGACCTTGCGGAAGACGTGGAGTTTGATGGTGTTGCCATCTGGTCCCGGGATGGACTTGTCTTCACGACGAATCTCGGGCTCATGCTCGTCTCCGGGAAGATCGTTGGGTAGGAAGCTGTAGAGAGCCTCAGTTTGCTTGTGTATGGCTCCCATAGCCTTGGTCAGATCTGCCAAGGGAGTCTTGATGCCGAAGTTCGAGGGCGCGGGGGCATTTTTGTCGGCGCCCAGAGGCGTGATGGCCTGAAGAAGCTTCTTGTTGGTCCTCGGATCTGTGGCCAGATTCAGATCTGGATTGCCCAGTCGACCGGGTGCTACATGAGTTACAGGTGCCATATTGCAGCAGAGGAAGCTCTACTAGGTCTGTCGCGGTAATGTACTGTATGGACTCAGGTGGGATGCAGTACCGACTAGCTGTTTATGCCTCGGGCACAGAGAGTGTTCTGGTCTTGGCGCTAAACTGAACTAGAGTAGCAATGCTAAGGTACTAACCCGTCTCCAGGACCGATGACACGGGTCGCCCTAACCACGCGAGTTCCACGTAGCGTCCTACCTTAATTTCGTACGGCAGGTTATGCACATGGGACGACAGCACTTCATCGTTCAGTAGTGAATCCTGTCGATACTGAGCGTTAAAAGAGCATCATACCATGGATTTGATCTTACCAGTACACTTTTCTCCCCGACCAATGAGACCCTTGATGGCCATAAATGCTGTATCACGTCGATCGCTGCTGACTACAGCTACAAGGCATGCCGTAGTTACTGCACATTCTCAGACTGCACATACATGCATGCTTACCGGCCACATCATGGCAACTAAAGCCCGAACGGTGACAGGCCGTCAGAGCTGCAAGGTCAGGGAACCGAGCCCCAAGATTGAACGGCCAAGGGTCCGTTTTGGTGCTCTCGGAGGCCGATCGCCATCATGTGATACGAGGGGGCGGCAATGGAGCATATGTGAATTTGTAATCCATAGAGCAAGGTCATGTAAACCGATTCAGGTAATTTGATATACATCTCACAAGCAGTACCGGACGCTTGACGCCGAGCCGAGTCGGGAAGTCGATATACTGGCAGTGGGAGGGGCGAGAGCTGAGGTCGGCCTTTGCCAAGATGACAAACCACAGTCTCACAGTCGGGTATTGTAGTTGGGTGACTTCAGTAACAAGTGAGGCACAGTAGGCTCGAGTGTCCTGGTGATAGCTTACTAAAGATGGCATCCTACACCGTTCCCTATCATCCTCGTCATGCCCACTTCGGTAATAATACTGATCCTCATTCTCGTGTCTTTAGCCGTCTGTTTCCTCAGCATTCACGACACTCGTCACTCGTTCCATAATGACTACGATCTTGATCACCGGCGCCAACAAGGTGAGCGTACATGGCGCGGTTGGCAAGATCGGACATTGCTGACGAGTGGGATCTGCAGGGCATTGGCCGCGGTTTCGTGGAGAAATATCTCGCCCGCCCTGACGCGACCATCATCGCCGCCGCTCGTAACCCGGCCGGCAAGGACGCTCAGGAGTTGTTGACCCTGCCTACCGGCAAGGGCAGCAAGCTCATCACCGTCAAGATTGAGAGCACCTCCGATACGGACGCCGCCAAGGCTGTCGAGATGATCGAGGCTCAAGGTATCTCGCATCTCGACGTCGTCATCGCCAATGCCGGCATCTTCAAAAGCGAAGCCTTCCTAGATGTTGCCGACATGAAGACTGCCGACCTCATGGAGCACGTCGACGTCAACGTTGGCGGGCCCATCCGCCTCTTCCAGGCCGTCCTTCCCCTGCTCAAGGCCGCCAAGCAGCCCAAGTTCGTCGTAATCTCTACCATTGTCGCCACCATTGGCAATGCCGAGCAAATTCCGTGGAACATCACCTCATACGGCGCCTCCAAGGCTGCGATCAACTTCCTCCTTCGCCGCATCCACATCGAGAACCCGGACCTCATCGCGTTGGCAATCCACCCCGGGTGAGTGTCATCTGCACTTACTCAAACCTGTGTGCTGACACCCAGAAACAGCGCCGTACAGACCGATGAGGGCAACAAGGCAGCTCAGTGCTTTGGATTCGACAAGGCCTTCGTCTCGGTGATTGACAGCGTGAACGGCGTTGTTGGCAAGGTATGCTTCACAACCCATTCCCCACAAGCGTATCCGAGTCATGGTTAACACGCACACCCAGATTGACGCTGCGACCCGCGAGGAGACCTCGGGCAAGTTCCTGGCGTTTGACGACACTCCGATGGTTTGGTAGATGATGCCGTCACGATGTGAGTGATCGCAGGAGCTGTGGGGCCCGTCAGTGGTGCACTTTGCTGCTAAGCCAGACATGGGTCACTCTCCCGTCTGGGTATGCACTGCAATAAGCAGAGCATCGGTGGAGTGGACCAAAGAAGGATGCAACGTCTGGTGAATCTGACATCAGAGCTGACGACGTTGAAAGTCAACAATGCCACATCGCTCATCGCACCATGCGAGAAGATCATATTGAAGCTGCAGATCACAGCGGCTTAGACAGTGTTGGTATGGATTCACGATGCTGTGGCATAATGAGACTGCGAGTCATTTGTTTGAACTGTATTGTGCTCGTCTGGGTAGAAACACGAAGTATTGGCGTTCATTGGTTAAGAATCGATCGTGAACGAGTTCCGAGTTGACTCGAACTTCCACCGCGCGACCATCCTCTCTTTTCACGTTATCATGGTGGAATCTGGAAACACGGGAGCCTGCTGCGAAGGTCTCCATCATCAGCCTCTTCTCTGCGCTTCTGCAATGAGTGGTGGCACAATCTGCCACAAGTACAACCACACTCACTGGCTTGGTTCCTGTAACTGTGATTCGGTAAGAACAAAGTGCTACGTGTCGTCGCTATAACACCAGACCCTATGCGCAACCACTACAGCCAACAGAAGTTGATCTGCCAAATTGATCGGGTTCCTCCCCCGCCGTGAGGAGACGTATAGGTGTCGTCGAGATTGATGTCATATTCTTTGTTCGTCTTTCCAGGTCCCGATACGTATGAGCCGGACACGGCAAATGTCCGGCACATCTTTGCAGGCGTTTGCCATCTCACGGTCGATGAATTACAGTATATAGCATGAAGTCTACCCACTCTTCCATGACGGTCGCGAAGAAGTATCCAACCATCGCAAAAATCCTTGATTGGCAATGATACCCCAAGTTACAGCGTTTGGAAGTGAGCCTCCCATGCCACACGCATCTGATGTCCAAGCTGTTTCTTGCTTGCCGGCCACGTCAAGATATCGAAAGACAGACCGCCGAGCGCTACCCATGGCATGTCACTAAGCAAGATTGGTCAGCTCGAAGAGACTGAGCTGGACGACGCGATACTGTCAGAGCTCGCGCTTGGACCGTCAAGATCTTTCCGTCCAGGTACCACTCTCTCGCACCAAGAACACCACGCACGATTTGCGCCGTTCTGTTCTCGAAGAAGGAATTTACCCGTGACACGTTCGTCTTCGTATTCCTTGACAACTGATCCTACGGGTATAGCCTGCGACATGTCAGTTCCTAGACACGATGTATATAGCGTGGAGCCTGGAAGTGTTACCTTCTTGACTTTCCTTTTCACCACACCTCCGATGCCGATAGTTTCTTGGATAGTATAGCTACTACCTTCCCAATGATGACCGCTGAGGTCAGCCTCTGACAAGCTCGCTTCGACGGCAGCGATATCATGAGCGTCGCACTCTATCTCGTGCTCCACGAGCCGGGCTGCAAGACAAGCACTTTGGTGCTGATGGCTGTGCCCACACTCAACGCCCTCGTTGCCTTCGCCAAGGCCAGCTCCCATGCCACCGCATGCACTATAACGTGTACGCCAAGCCCATCCACGCATGTATGTAGTGTCGTTTGTGCGTACTGGCTGTCCGCATGGTTGGCAGATCCAAACAGACTCGGGACAGATACATGGTTCTTGCCACATTCCGCGAGAATCTGTTGGATCCAGATCACTATTCAAGTCGTTAGAGCCTGGCATAACGATGCTATGAGTGCAACAGAGCACGTACTTCGGAACGACGCGGGTGGTAAGCTGAGCGATGGGACACTTCATGCATGTCCGACACAATCGTCTTAGACGGCCTTTCAACACCGTTGACGAAGGGGGCTTCATGATACAGTTCTGGCTGCTTCATCAGTTGTCGCTGAACTGCACTGGGAACAACTTCCCTGTTTCTTAACTTACTCGGCATACTACTTTGCTACATCTCCTGCACGGGGCGACCATATCTCTGGCGCAAGTACCGACTTGGCCGCCAGTGACACGACCTATCTTAACCCCATTGCGACCATGTGCTGTCCAGATCTGGTGACTCGCGAACAATGCGTGGCCAAGCTTCTGCGCCGGATCTGTTTTTTCATTGGCACAGCGCAGGGTCTGCTCAATGAGCGCAGACCGATACTGGAGCAGATTGAAACGGAATCGCCGACAGGTCCGGGAAAGCTCGTGAAGTGTGTTCAGATCGAGATACCGTGCAAGCTGGGTGACAACGCTGCCTCTTGTTAGATCTCCAGCTGATCGCGGATATAGCAACCAACGGCTATCATCATGCCAGCCTCGGGAGTGCTCACGGATAGCGCGCCAACGCCGCAGAGAACAAGAGTCCAAAGTTCGCATCACTTGATTGCTCGTGCGTTTGACTGCTCTGCATGGGGGGTTTGCCACCAGCTACAGTAGCGGCGTCGACATCGGATGCCGAGTCGTCCCCCAGATCGATCAGCAGCGCCATGGTGCGTATCCTGCACCGTGGAGCATCTCATCGAATGCGAAAAGATGCAGTGATAACGGCAATACCTTATCTAACAAAAGGTTGATGAGGCGTGAGGCAATTACTGCAATCGAGCCGGGAGGGAGGGTGAGGTAGAGTACACGTCTGACCCCACTTCGGACTTGGCGACACGTCGAACCGGTCACTTCTACTGCCACAAAAGGCTGGAGGTGAACATGAACACATTTAGTCCATGATATGGATCGACTCTTACCACAACTCCACCAGTATCGACTCCACCAGCAGCAGGCCTGTGCCCATCCGCCGGATGGACGGTCTGCAGAACCGATGTAAAGCTCCGCAGATGGGTCCCGTCCATCGCTCGATGTGCTTGATCCTGCGATCCCTCGGCGACATTGCCGTGATCTTCGCATGCGTACTGTATTCGGATCACCGCACGCGCAGCCACGTTACCTGCACGTGGAACACCCGGGAAGTCCAGGTCCTTGCGTGCTACAGCATGTCTCGTCCGACCATGATCTTCTGGTGAAAGACATGGTTGGGCAGTCCTACCCTAATTTGTGTGCTGAGCGAGTCGTACGATCTGGTACATACTCAAGGACCTTTTACCATATTCGAGGGAAAGACCGGGCCACCCTAGCTGGCATACCGGGGTGTGTGAGATGCTTCTTGCAGAGTCCGTAATGGAAAGAGATACGAGAGCGCGAGAGGAGCAATAGTTGAGGCCTGACAAACCAGGATGCGCGACAACAAGGTTCAGCCATGCACATACGACGAAACGATCTACTATAAGAAGCGCCGTCCATTGTCTCGAACTTGATCCTGATCGCCTCCACGTGCTTAAAGAACCTGCAGGATCGTAGTCGGACAGTAGATGCACCGATCTCACCTCTGCTTGATAGGAGTGCAGTCGTCCAGAGCACATCATTAGCACGGGTGGCATCCAGTACATCATATCGCCCCACAGAGCGCTATGGTAGTACACACTCGTGACTGGCTCATCGCCAACATGCCGTAAATGTCGAGTCGCTGCACAGGCATATACTGTAGACAGTCTGGATCGTGAGGCTCTGGAGCATCAAAGTCGAGGCACTCCCGTATCAAAACTGCAAGTGTGCCTTGGAAGCCGTGGGACCATGCTCGAGTAACTTTATTTTGAGGCTGACTTGGCCATAGCGCTGGGAAACACATGACCGCCGTTGGCACATCTGCAGCAGTTATCCTTCCCGCCCTGCCCGTCAAGCAATCTAATCTCTGTTGAGAGAGATCGGCGAAACGTGCCCAGCGGATGGTCGGGCGGCCGGTGTTGGTGGCTTCACCGGCACGCGGGAAGCTTACCGATTCCGTGCCCAGCTCCAGGTGATTCCATCTCTCTTCACTCTGCACAGCACGGTGACATGCGATGCTGGACACAGATCCGGAGGCAAGCTGCAACAGCTATACACTGCAGGACATGTGTGAAGAGAGAGGCGCAGTAGCACCAAGAATAGCCACCTGCAGTCACGTCCTCGAGCGCGGCAGGCGTCCCCAAGATTAGCCCGAATCCTTCGACACTTGCATGTGCACTAGATCGCGTGTGCATGCACTCGAAACAACATCCAGCCAGACAGATTGATCCCGAACTCGACATCCCGGTAAACGTGGCGGCGGAAGGACCTCCTCGTGCCAATCCGCTCACTGGCTTTAGCGAGTCGCGTGCGCGAGCATGCCTGGTCCCCTTCATCACAGATATGGCGGCGATTCTGCCACCAGCAACGAGCCACGACCATCGCGATCTGCATCTGCAGCTAGTCTGCTGCTTGTAGGCTTATGGGATCCTGTGGTTGGTCTTGTAAGATTTATTTCTCCCGCTGCCTTTTTCCCTTTTCATCTCGGAGTGATTTCTCCTCATGGCCACCCAGCTCGCACATCCACCTGTTGGTTAGGGCCTGGCGACTGCAATCATCCTGCGGCTGGACGTCCGGGCGAACTCTTCCGTTGCAGATCTCCCACCGTTGCGTGCTCATTGCAACCACATTGGTCAAAGCATGCGCAGCTGAGACATCCTTGTGTTCCTTGATCGACCTGGCGATGCCTGTCACTCCGAGACGTATATCAGCTTGCCACCGTCAAAATGAACTCGGAGACCCCGATAGACCCGGAACCAACGTCTCATCAGTCGCCAGCCAAACCACAAACACCACCACCTCGAGGCCTCAAACGCCGCTGGGCTTCGCCTGGTCCGACTGGAAGACAGCACCCAAGCCAGACCGGCTCGATCAGTACCGCAGGGACCGCTCCAAGCTCATCATCCTCCCGCAAAGCTGCCAAGATCACTGCATCCTCTGGTGAAATGCAAGTGGTCGCTCCAGAGAGGTTGGGCGCTGTCAGTTTCACCAAGACCGGTCGTGTCAGTAAGGCTAATAAGGGCCGCCATGTTCATACTTGTATAGAGTGTGGCAAGGTGGGTGTCATGCCTCGATACCTCATTGGGTGATGTTTCCGAGTCGTAGTGCTAACTGAATGCTCTCGTTATCAGACGTACAGTCGCGCAGAACATCTCAGGTCTGTTCTTTCTCAACATTAAATGTCCCAAGCTTGGTCTAACACTCTTGAAATCAGACGGCATCAGAAGAATCACGAACCTGATGCGTTCGCCTGTGACATTGAAGGATGTGACCGTAGCTTCAACCGAGAAGACCTTCTAATACGTCACAAAGCTCGACAGTAAGCTCAATTCAATCACGCTGTTTGGCAGTGCCACCGCTAATATGTACAAGCAATGACCCTCACAACTCGCAAGGTCGACAAGCGTCTGTCATTAGCCATCCACCAGTGTCTCTCGACGGTACTGGTGGTGGAGGCGATCTCATTATTGCGGCTGCCACGAACGACGCAAACGCACGAACGTCGCCAGCAGCAGTGCAGCGCCATGATCCTCTTCCTGCCAGCCAGGCAGCAGCTAGCAGGTATGCTCTCTTTGATTCTCCTTCCTTTACTTCATTTCCGGAGGTCTTATCTTCGCATTCCTGTTGTGACCTTGCTCGTGAGTTACATTGCCACTAGAAGAGTGATCCAAGCGCATCCCCTACGCCTCCACATGCAACGCCATGTGCCTCCGTTTCATCCTGCTCGAATAAGTGCTGATCTCACATTGATTTTAGCGCGCCGACTCGCAAGTATATTCCTTCCAATGAACTAGGGATGCACCTTCCCATCTCGGTGGATGACAGTAATGGTGCTGGCTACTTTGGCTTCTGGCCAGGTTCACCAGCATACTCATCCGGCTACGACTCGCCGACACGAGAGCTTCCCTTCGGAGGTAGCCTGGTGTATCCTACTAGCCCGAATGCGGCACGCCATCGTGCCTCGTCCACTGCAATGATGAATGGGTTCTGGCAGCCGTCCATGGGGTGTCGCTCTCCTGCGTCCGCCGGCTCGTCAGCGTACGTCCCGCAATGGACAAAGGGTGCTAGTCACCAGTACTCTAATCTCTTCACCCACCTGGAAACATCTCCGGAGTCGGATACTTCGTGTAACAACTCCATGAGTGCTTGCAATAGTATTTATGGACAGCAGTACAAGTCCCTCTTGCTGACGGACCCCGCCCAAACGACAAGACTTCTCCAGCGCAATACCATGGAAGAGTCTCTACTTGCGCCGCTGACCGCGGACGTATCTGTGAATTTCGACCTGGGGCCTGGCATTGCTTCTGTGGAAGACGAAGAGAAATATCTTGCGACCTATTGGCATTGCTTACATCCGCAATTCCCGGTCGTGGATCAGTCCTCGTACACAGGACAGACTGCCCCTCATTTGCTTCACGCTGCAATCATGGCGCTTGGAGCACATATGCAAAACACTCAGGACGGGTGCAACTATGGTCGTCTATTGCATGAGCGGTGCAAGAAAGCCCTCGGATATGTAAGTGTACACCGCCATTCCCACCTTCTAGCCCCTGCTAAGCTCTACTGACACCAAGAAGCGAACCACCCAGCAATGTCACACGTTCGAGAACTGCGATATGCAGGCTATCATTATGATCGAGTTATTCTCCATCTTCAGATCCCGACGACCGCCTCTTGAATTGTCTGCCGAGTTCCAGATCGTTTACCGCAAAGTAAGTATTCTCGCACTTTTGTTCAAAAGGTGATCATTGAGTTGACATATCATAGCTTGCGCGTGATTCCCAAAGATCAGAACAGGAATCCATGACCAATGACCTCAATATTGCCTTCATGCACGATTTGACGACCAAACAACACATGCTGTTGGCATGCTATGCACTCGATCAACAGCACAGCAGTCTCTTCGGCCGCTCATCGGCTGAGTGTCTCATCATGCCAGGAATGAATTTACCTTTCCCACCAACACAGTCAAACTTCAGGACACCTTTCGGCTCACACTGCCCAAGGATGCTTTACCAGGCTATTGGCGAAAGAACGGGCATAACAGCGACTATTCAGGCCCCAGCCGATGCCTTCCAGTCTTCTCTGATGCTCATCTGCTTGACCGACCCAAACACCAACCTTGAATTGTGCGGTCTGGACCCTGATGATGACCTGGAGGTCTCTCCGTTCTCCCTCACTATTGACCAGTCTCCTCGTACTAAGCTGATCTATCATGCTACCATGTTATGTAAGAACACCCCGATTCGCCAAATTTTGGCTGTTGCTGGCGAGAGCTGGGTCATGGCTGAGAAGCTCAATTCGGAGGCCGAATTCACGCTCGCCCAAGAAGGAGCAAAGCAGTGGGCAGAGGGTGGACATGCAGGCATTACAAACGCGCATCTACTCGGGCCAAAATCGCCGGTAGAGCTGGCTCTGTACCACGCTATGAAGATCATCAAGATCCACATGTATCGTCCTCAGACCGGACTCCTCTATCAAGAATGGGCAATCTATCTGGCAGCCATCGTCATCTGGGCGCGTGCCTATGTCATGTCAAACACGAAGCGCGCTCTTTCACGCCTCTCGATTCCCAGTCCCTCGGGAGCACGACACACGCAACGCAACGAGCGAGAACTTGAGCACAGTGTCGCGACACTGCTCAAAGCTGAACCAGCGAGTAGGTTCGGGGAGGACGAAGCTACAGACGTGCTGCTCTGGGTGCAGAACAAGATCGAAAAGGTCAACATCCCTCATAACTGCGGCGTGACCAGTACCGCGCTCGATGTGTTGAGGAAATTGTTGTTACGGGGCCACGAGCCGGGATGGTTCGGAGCTTGACGGTCAGGAGATCGCGGAGATGTCTCTGGACAGCAATGAACACGAGTTTGGTGTTACCTGAAGAATGGTCACTGCGACCTCTTACGATGTTTTATGATACCCGGCATGCTCGAGAGTGTATGGAATTGTCTTGTGCAGTGCGGATGAAGCAGTGTACATTCATGCAACGAACTTGATGTTTCAGTACTCATTTGCTCTGTCTTGACAAACCCCCCTCCACATCCTCGAAAATTAGTGTGTCAAATGTTACAACGAGTGATTTATTTGAGGCGATTCGGGATGCATCAAAGAACATGTTCAGTAAGGTAAGGTAGTGACTGAATGATGGAGTAATCTCCCTGGCAGTGAACAGTACGTCGAGCCGCACGTGACGACGGCGGTGTCTCGAAAGTGGCGGGTCCACAATTTCGTCATTCGATGACTTTCCACATACTGCGGCGGTAGACGTAGTAGTGCAGTCACAGCCTCACGCGATCACCAACACACAAATCCCTCTTTCTTCATCTGTCCCTCCTCCACTTCACATCCGTCTACACTTGACATCGACTCTCCGAGCATCCCCAAAACTCAAACAACCCGTACACATCCCACCGACCCGACCCCGCCCCAGCACATCCATCATGTCCGACGACTGGGAATCCGTCACCAAGATCGGCAGCAAAGCTCGCGGCGCCGGAGGCACGCAGCGCGAGACCACGATCCGTGGCAAGAGCGCCCTCAACGCCGCCCAACGCAGCGGCGCCGTGGTCGGCACGGAGAAGAAGTTCGCCACTGCCAACGTACGTCTCATTCTCCTCTACAGCCCCCACTACCCCGCCACCATCAACGACTAACCCACCCTGTTCTCTCCAGACCTCCGGCAACCCCGAAGGCCAACGCCTGACGAAAGTCGACCGTGCCGACGGGCCGGTAGCAACCAAGAAGGTGCCCGAGGAGGTATCCAAGGCGCTGGCGGGCGCGCGCACGCAGCTGAAGAACCAGAAGGGCACGACGATGACGCAGAAGGACCTGGCGGCGAAAGCCAACGTGGACGTGGCGGCCGTGGCGGCGCTGGAGCGCGTCGGCGCCGACTTCCCCAGCATGGACATCGTGCTCAAGCTGCAGAAGGCCGCCAACGTGCGGCTCACGGGGTCGAATATCGGCGAGCCGATGCTGGGGCCGAAGAAGAAGACTTGAGGGGTCCTTATCGCGGAGGGAGGTTATGCGGGGAGATGAGACGGACGGAGATATAGGACTCGGAAGACGGAAACGGCAGACTCGAGAATTTTGGAGCGGACGACTGTGAGTCAGAAATGGTGGGCTCGTGGTTTCGAAGCGTGCTTTTAGCGAAGGAAGTCTTTATCTATTCAAATTATGAATAGAATGATGCATGCGGTATTCTCACAATGATGATACTCGATCGAGCCTCCCTTGTGATTGACCGTGCCTAAGTGCAACTCGAAGAGACACTGATAATGACACCTATACGCCTGTGCCCCCCATGATCAAGCACATACTTTCCACTTCGACTAGCCAGATCTTACACGGAATTCCTCCAGTACAGTAGCTAAAGCACACGCAATGCTGACAAGTGCGTTGAGTTTTCGAAACCGATACATCTTCAACAAATCCTTACATAAATTCCGGGAAATCCTCGACATATGTCGACATGAAACTCAAGTCTCAAGGTGACACAAGATCTGACCTCCAACAGCAAAAAACGTCGTATCATACTCCCAGCCCTCGTACTTCCAACCACACCCTCCACGCCTCGGCACTCGTCCGCCGCTCGCGATCCTTGTGCAGCGCCAGACGCACGCAGTCGACGAAATCCTGCGCCGCAGTCAGGCGTTTCCGCGCCACGGGTTCCATGCGTGCGAAGCTCAGCGAGTCGCCGGATTTGATCGCCTCGCGCAACATGAAGGTATTACTGCCACAGGTCGCAGCGTACGGGGATCCGCCGATGAGGACGGTCAGCAGTGTGATTCCCAGACTCCAGACGTCCGAAGCTGGGGTCGGGGTGTTGAACTCGGGTTGCAGACGCATCTGTTCTGGGGCCATGAAGTCCCACGTGCCGCCTGCGTTCGTGGTGGAGTCCTCGGGATGTCCGGGACGGAAGGAGGCGGAGAAGTCGATGTAGCGCGCGCGGACCACGGGGCGGGGAAAGTTGGGGTGCTCGGAAATGTCGAGCAGGATATTGGCGGGTTTGAGGTCGGCGTGCACGACATTGTGGCTGTGCAGGAACTCGAGGCCGCTGATCAGATCGGCGGCGATGCGGGGGAAGATGCTGATCAGTTCTAGATGGCGGGCGAGCTCCGTCATCTGCTTCAGCCGGCTGTTGAGATTCTCGAGAGAGCCGCCGATGACTGCTTCGAAGACCAAGGCTGAGTTTCGCGAGTCTTGACCAAAGAATGTGACGATGTGGTTACTAGCTCCAACCTGACGCGCTAGATGTGTCAGGATGCGGGCTTCCTGATTGAAGACTTGGATCGCGTCCTTCCGAGCTGGAAGCTTGACAGCGAAAACACTCGATGGCATTGCGTGTGGCTTCCTCGGCGTAGGCGGAGGAGTAGGCGGTTTTGCAGCAGACGACGAGGTGTCAGACGTTATCGGGCTGGGAATTGTAGCATCCGCGAGAACAACCTTACTCCAGAGTCCAGTGCCCAGGACACGCGCTCGTGCGAGCTCATAGTCGATCTTTGCGAAGTCATATTTCTTCACCCTCGGCAGGTCCTTTGCTTCAATCTCGCCTGAACTCCGGGTGATTCGAGCAGAGAGTGGGCTGGTCGGTGGTGTCAAGACACTACTGCTCGCTGCCTCAGAGAGGCCAAACGCATCTCCATCGATCAGATCAGTCCGGTGCACGCGCGCCGCTATTGAGGGCGAGTGCTCCACATAGACTGGAGAGCGTGGGGAGTGGCTATTCCTCTGCCCTGAAGCTTTTCGTGAAAGGCCAGCAGAAGAGACGAAAGTCGATTTGTGGCGAAGATGTGAAGCGCCATCTTGTTGCATAGCAATACTCTGGTCGACGCTGTCCCAAACCTCCAGTTCCGTTTGTGTGCGCAGTGGCATTGGCCGGCTTCTGCGCCGCTCTGCTGCAAGTTTTGTAGGCGATTGTGGTTCGCCGTGATGCCAGACACTCAATGGAGAAGATGGCTCAGCGTCGGACATGGTCATGGAGTACTCCCGTTCAGCCATGATCTGGAGGAACAGCAATCTTTGGCCGCGATCCAATCAGAACGCGTTTTCTTCGCCGCCACAGCGATCACGGCGCTTATCAGACTGTGAGGAGCATTTCGCAGTAGAGTACGCTGTTCCAGGCCTTCTAGACACGAATGCTGCTTCAAATAAGAATAGCAGCGTATAGACGCAGGTCCGATATACGTGTCCGCGTCAAAGCTCACGCAGCGCAGCGTCCAGATAAGGTAGAGAAGCAAGAAGAGTAACGAAACATCAAGGACGAGCGATGAAAGACACCCACATTCCCACACGTCAGCAGTCACACGTCGACACGAGCACTCCAACGGTCAAGCAGCAAAGGACGACCCATGGTTGCCTCGCTCCCGCCCAAGAAACCATGATGATGATCAACCGACAAAGGCTGAAGTCAAGATACGGTAGTGTGATTGGGGGGAACATCGGAAACGTGGGAGCTCGGGAGCGGGCGGGATTGGTTCCTCTGCTGTAGATTGCGGACGGCTCGAGAGACGTCATACGACACGCCTATGCTAACCAGATCCCATACATACATTCCATCGTTCAGTACCTTATTCGGGCAGACAAAGACCATCTGCATGACTTCAGCTATACAGAGTGCACAATGTAGCATTACATTCCGCTCCGCGCCTCCCGCCCGCTCGACCAAGATCGCCCACGTTGGCCCGCTAACGGTGATATGTTTCTTAGCAACTGCGGAACGAGGCAACGGTGTGGCATGCTTGACTTCCGCGAGATGAGCCGCTGGAGATCTTGTTCGAACCTCATCAACCGCAGACTTTACCCGGGTGGAACGCATGAATGCTGGCCGAGTCCTTGCTTCTTGAGAAACTCGATTTGCAAGCACAGGTTCTACAACGGATGATCGTGGGAATTTAGTAGAACTCGTTTGACTCGACGAAAATGATGAAGACATTCACAGTGTGCGAGGAGACCGAAGGTTGAAATAGAATAATTTGTTGAAATAAACAAGCCATCTATGTTCCTGTGCAAATTGCAAGGGAAGAATCTCGAAACGACCGAGTAACGCCAGCCATGCTTCATCGTCTCGTGCTTCCCCATCATTTCATCAGAAATCCGTCCAAAATGTGAATCCCTGCTAAGTGACTATGTATAACCCGATACATGTAGTCCCAGCTTGAACAACGCCTGCAGCGTTCAGCGTTGTTAGCCCACGCGCTGATTGTGTCGCATCAGAAGTAAAGCAATCTATGTTGTATCTATGTAAAAGGGGTGAAGTTCCTCGAGGGTAGTCTGCGTGGGCAGAACAAATTCGAGGATCTTGGGTATCTTTGAAAGATTCATATGAACTCCAGCCTTGATGCAGTATGAGAAAATTGTGTAAGGTGGCAATAAGGTGAGAAAGGCGAATAGTGGCATCTACGCCACGGTCCAGATTTGCTTCGCTTTCATGGTCGGCATGCGAGGCTTCTTGAACTCTTCGGCAGGCCAGCCTTGGACCGTGGTGCCGGCGTCGATGACATCGCCAGCCATGACGAGGGTGTGCTCGAGCATGCACGCGTCAGCCTCGACACGGGCGCCAGACAGAAGTCGTGAGCCGCTACGAAGGACGCTGCGATCACCGACAACCAGCGGGTTGAGATCGAACTTGCCGCGGGTGTTGATGTGGCCGACAAGCGAGGCATCGTCAACGACCACGCGATCGCCGATGGTGAGGAGGTCCGGCTCGGTCAACATGAGGGATGGCAGACCGTTGGCGAAGAGACACACGTCTTTGCCAATGTCGGCGCCGAGAGCTTGGAAGTACATGGTGATCCAGCGAGTGCCAGTGAGCATGCCAAGGATACCATGACCGCCATAGCAGTGTCTGCGAACAGCCTCAAGCTTGAGGAACAACTGCCAGCGCTGACAGTACGACGATTTGTCCCAGTCATAGTTGCCTTGCGTGCGTCGGCCCATTAGAATCCACTTGGCAGCAATGAGTCCAGCCACAACCAGGACTGATTGCACGGCCATGATCGCGATAATAAGGGCGGTGAAGGTAAGCCATAGAGAGAGGGGTCGGAACCATGAATCTGCTGACAACCAAAAGTGGTACAGGGACGAGCGACGATCCATGATGTGACCGAGGACCTGCACAGCGGAAATGCTGCCAGCGTTCCACCAGACAGCGGTGAAGATGGTGACGAACGTCGAGTAGCAGAAAATGGTGAAGTGGCCCCAGACACGGTAAGGTGCGAGGCCGTGGTAGAAGGCGCGGCCAAAAGGTGAGGAAGACTCGATATCCGCGGCCTTCTTGATGGCATCTGCTCTCTTCTCCGATTCACTGCGCTTGAGACTGAGAACCCTCATAGAAGGCGTCTTCCTCACGCCGACCTCGACGGTCTTCTCGGATGTCAGCTCTATCTCGCAAGTGGACCGAGGGCTGGCGCCGCCTGGAGTGTTCATGCCGGGAGTACTGTAGCCTGAGGGCCCGTAGAAGTGTGGTGTGCCATGACCCTTCTCGATAGCATTGATGCTGGAGGTCTCAGAATCAAATGGCTTCGCGAGCGTGGTGCTGCTAGAGTTCATACTCAAGAATTTACCACCGCTCTGTGTTGCCTGGTATCGCATGACTCGTCGTCCTGGTGCAGCGGCAGGAGCTGCGGTAGGCACATCCGCGGACAAATTGACGGCCTCACCATTCTTTGAGCCCACCCATGTACTGCCTGGCGCGTAATGAGCATCACGTCTGGAGAGAGCGCCACTGCCCATCACAGCCTTGTCGCCAAGCTGAACGCCGGGTAGAAGGACGACACGATCTGCAACCATAGCACCGTTGTTGATGCGGATGAAGTCGGAACCATTGCCGTCAGAAGTGACCAGGTGTGAACGGGAGCCGAACACCACATCATTGCCAATCTCGAGAAGTGGGAAGTCCTGCGTGCTCGGACCAGTTCCTGGCCAGTAGACACGCTGACCAATCTTCGCACCCATCATCCGAGCGAATATGGAGGTGGGCTCGTAGTGAGTTCCAAACAGCTCGGTGAGCTTGTGGAAGCGCGGTGCCGGCATCAGGGTCTGGAGCATGTTCATGCGGAGCTTGGTCATCTGCGATCGTTCCTCAACGCGCGACGGTCGCAGTGTACCGCAGAACAGGTCGAAGACTTTCTTGACGATGTAAACTGCCAAGAAGAAGAAAACTGGAGCGACGGCAGAGTTGGCAGCTAACGCAGCGTAATGGAAGGCGACTCGTTGAGGGCTAGCGAACCAGATGATGACCTCGCGAAGCTGATCTGCGACATTTGTGTTCGGCTTGTGAATTACGAGAGCAACAAGGCATCCCAACCAGGGGATCGCTCCACAGAACATGACCAGAATCTTGGCAGGTAGGGCAATGATGACGCTAAGAAGCCAGTGAGGACCAGGGATCTTGCTCGCTGCCAGGTTGCGGTTCGACTCGCTGGCACCATCGATCTCCCAGCTTGAGGAGTTTGGTCCAAGGCAAGTGTTGGCAGGTACGGTGGTACCAGCAGCCACGATCGATTGAAGTCCGATAGATGCGTTGTCGCCAATCGAGATGCTACCCAGGTACATGGATGTGTTGCGCTCGCCAGCGAAAGCTCGAACGGTACATCGCTCGAGTGTGACGTTGTCTCCAATGGTGATCAGATCGCACTCGCCGAGGGTTGCGCCTTTCGCCATTGTAACATTCTTGCCGATCTTGGCGCCCATGGCACGGTAGTACATTACGCGTGTGAAGTTGAACATGCCGAAGTTGCCCATACCACAGACAGCAATGACCTTTTGAGTAAACCACCAGCGTGTGTGATAGGAGCCCCACATCGGGTACAGACCTTGCTGATAGCGACCGATCACCATCCATTTGAAGATGATGGCGAGGATGGGGGCGACAGTATGAGTGATAACGCGAGCAACAAACATGGACAAACACAGGTCCAAGAGTCGACCGGGGATGCTTTTGTTGGTGACCCAACTGTTCGTGAGGGTCATGAAGTAGATGAAGATGGTCCAGGTGAGAGCCCGCTTCATGGGGTAGAGGATACCAATGGGTATCAACTGGAGCAACATCAGGAGAGGGTTGGAAGAGCTGCATGTCTTCTCGCATCCAGGTAGGAACGTGTCCACCACCTTCTGGTCTTCACCCGTAACCTTCTCAAGACCCAGTCGCTCGTCGATGAGTTCTGAAAGGGCAGAGACCTGACGGGCGGTGAAGAGCACATCAATAGCAAGACGAAGCTGGAACTCCTTTCGCAGTTTTGAAAGCAGTTGACCAGCGGCCATACTGGATCCGCCAAGCTCGAAGAAGTCGGAGTCTTTGGAGACCTCTTCAATGGGAACCGACAGAATTTGCGACAAAAGTGACGCAACGATCTTCTCGGTAGCAGACATGTCAACGTCGCCACTACCACCACGTGCAGCTCCCAGAAGTCTGTTCACGATCTCAAGATCGACACCTCCATTGACATTGCGGGGAAACGCTTCCTCGAGTTGAATGACCTTGAACGGAGTCATGTATCCGGGAAGTCGTTCTCCAAGCTGGTCAATGAATTGCTGAGGAGTGCCCGGGATGAGGGTCGTGGTCGATGGTTGTCGCGTCTTGGGGGCGACGAGCAGTTCGGGGTAGAAGTCAGAAGCATCTGTTCGCACGTGGAACTCAAGCTCCTCAGGCATGACATTCTCGCAGGCTTTGTTCAAGTCATCATGGCTGACCTCGACCTGATGACACTCAATGCTCTGGCTGAGGGGAGTGTTGATTGGAGGCGTCACGGCCTCGTAGTGACGCAGGGCATGTGATGTCTCGTCACCGATTTCCGGCAGTGCAAGTCGGTCGGCAAGCTTGATTCGGAGAACTTTGTTGTTCTGGACTGGTAGTCCACCATCCATATAGACGACCAACACCGGAACCTTGACACTGTTCAGAACAGCCTTGACAGATTCCTGAATACCACGAAGGCATGCGCGTTGGCTGCCCTCTGGTGTGACAACGGCAATGCCAACCACTTCCTGGAGGACGTTGTGCGTGACGCTGAATGCCAATGCCTTGGTGATGCGGTTGTATGTGCGCGATCCAGGTGTTGCAGCAGCAGCAACGACAGCTTCTTCGACTTCGAAAGGACTGATGAGCTCGCCACCACGGTTAATGACCTCCTTGCTGCGCCCAGTAATATAGAGATAGCCTTCGGCGTCAAGGTAACCCATATCTCCAGTATCGAACCACCCGTTCTCGGAGAAGCAGGACTTGTCAATGTAGTTATTGTCCTTCAGGTAGCCACCAAACACAGGGGAGCCGCGTACATTGATGCGACCGACTGCACCGGTCTCCATAGGTACACCGTTACCATCCTGGATGCTGATCTCAGGACCAACACTGATACCGGAAGTGCCAGTCTTGTCCAGCTTGTAGTTGAGTGGAGGCGTCGAGATTGGCATGCATTCGGTCATGCCATAGCTGGGCAGGACCGTGGTCTGGTGACTTGCATTTGAGAATGTGTCACGAATCTGGTTCGCAAGACTGGGCAGCAGACCGCCAGCGGCATTGCAGACCAATTTTATCTGAGACTTGGCAATGCTTTCCGGGCGGTCAACGCCGACCTCGAGGATGCCTTGGTGCATGGACGGAGATGCATAATACCATGTCGGGGCATGGTCCTCGACAATGTCCCAAAAGCCGTTAGCGTCGAATGCGCTGCAGCAAATTACCGAACCGCCCGACATGACGGGCGAGAAAAGATTGCGGATGAGACCGCCGACATGGTTCAATGGCATCTGATTCAGGCAGCGCATCGCTGGCGACAAGCCCCATGATTCGACCACCATCGCGACACCGCACACCATGGAGTGGATGCTGAGGGGCACAAGTTTCTTTGTTCCGCTTGTGCCACTGGTGAACAACATGATGCCTGGAAGGATATGGTCAGTGAGACGGTAAAAATGAGCGGTGTGACCAAGAACACATACCTGTATCGACCGCGGAATTGGGTGTCGGTCGAGTTGCTGGTCGTGGGACGGGAACCCCATCTAGGTTCGAAAGCACGAGCTGCATCGAATCTGAAAGCGATGCCAACACGACGTTGATGCCAGCTTCTCTCAGCCAGGGGTCACGCAGAGCAAGCCTCTCAACATCAGCAGCTGCTGCAAGGACCAGGTTGGTCTTGGACTGTAGAACGTCGGTCTTGAACTGCTCTGCGCCGACACCACTACCGTGAGCAACTGGAGCCGCGGTGTAGTACGTCGCCACCGCCAACACGGACATGGCGAGCAAAGGTCCATTGGGTAGTGAAATTGCAACGACCGGCTTTGGCTGACCTGCCATGTGTGTGAGAGGTAATGAGAAGTCTCGTACGGATGCGGTGAGATCCTTGTGCGAGATAGAACGTTCAGCCTCAGGGTCGATGATCGCGATCGCCGTCGACTCTGGGTGGTACATGTCCAGCAAGGACGAGTAGGCCCGCTGACACTGTGCCTGCGCATCGTCAATGACCCGCTGGCCGTCTGGTGATGCCTTGCCGGACTTGGCCTCCTCGGGGAGTAGCTTCCAGAGTGCCGTGTGCGTCTGCTGCAGATCCAGTACTGGCCATGGCCCAGGGATGGCGGTCAACAGTGTCGAAAGCAGTGCAAGAGGCTGGTAGGATCTTGATCGAGGAATAGAGCCAAGGATCTCTATTCTGCTGACATGGGAGCCGGCTTGAACGGCGGCCAAGAATCTGGTGGCGGCGTCCATATCTTCGGCCTTCATGACAGACGCGTACCGCGTGAAAGCCTCTGAGGAGCGGTTGGCCATGTTGTCGACGTAGACTAGCAGTCTTGTCTGAGAAGTAGGATGAGTGGGGAGTGACTCAGTGGAAGATGCTATACCGACACCTAGGAGGGCGTAAGATAGGACTTGAGCATGAGCACCATTGGACACAACTGAAGGGCGTGTCGCTGGGTGAAGGCGCCGTAGGCGAGAGAGTGAGAGGTATGGAGGTTTACAAGACCAGTCAAGGCGTGTGGAGAAGACTAGAAGCTTGGGAGAATCACCTCAACGTCCGATGAAGGGAAAGAGCGTGCCTATAAGTCACGAAGCGCAAGAGCTGACGGTGATGGGGTACATGGTGACTTGCACCTCGCCCACCTGCACGCACCCCCCCGTCGTATTTCGGAATATGACCGACAGGTCTCTACATGGGTGCCAGGTAGCGATCCGCCACGATCGACAACCCATGGTCGTTTCAGCGACCGCTCTCGTTGCTCCGAAGAACGTTGAAACTAGGCGGACCAACCAGCAAGTGTGATCTTGATGCAGCCTCAGGACGAGGAGGGTGACTCTGAGCGGCCAGTGCTTGCCCCAAGGAGCAGGTCGGCCATTTGAGCACGCATCCCGGTGCAGGTCGACCAAGGCCGAACGCTACTCGCGGCTACTGCAGGTTGCGGGCTTGGCGAGCGCCGGAGCACATCTGGCATGTCGATCATCCGCCTAGGCCGGATGGGCTGCTCGTAAATAGAATAGACTTGTGTACTTTTATACGGTGGTGGTTCTCGTCGTTCGTTTCGTGGTGCGGGAGATACGCTATGTGACGAGTGTAAGGTCTCACAAGTACACCGAGAGGGTGAAGTCTGCAAGCCGATAGTGAAAATGCGGCGTGCTGCTGCATTGATAGCGACACCCATGCGCTACCTGCTCTGGCGCAGATGAAGCCCGTGCGATTGGGATGCATGCATATCAGCAAGGTTGTCCTGGCGGCCTGGCACTGGGTTCCTCGGCAGATTAGGCTTTCCCGCGCGAGCCTGCAGACGCCGCAGCGTCCCATTGAACTATCTTACATACTGGAGGGACAGGGTCCGCTCGACCATTATGATGTCAAAGTCATACCGTTCAGGATTGGGGGCGCGATCCCATGCAGTGAGGATCAGGCGGAGTGTACAGATGAGGCGTTGAGGATGCGGCCGACATCTCGGTTCCCACATGCTGATTGATGCAGATCATCCGCGAGTGTTACAAAGCACCCACACGTCTCGCGATGATTTGCCAGTTGGGTAATGTGACCGATGGCCAGTAGGATCAAGGTGCTGTTCGACGGCGTAGAGAAAAGAGCTAGACAGGAGCTAGAACCCACGGTGTTCTAGGTGAAAATTGACGGAGTATGTGGCGGACCAAGAAACAGATCGGATGCATAAGATAATGTAGACTGCAGCCATACATGTTCATGCTTTGTGAATCCCACCCGTCCCTCGCCTGCAATGACAGCTGAGTATCGGTCCGTCTGCAAGGTACGCGATTGCTACGCTGCTGGACCCGAATGATCAGCCGTGGCGACGGGCATTTTGATTCGTGCGCGCCTGTAGCCTTCCACAGCATGATCGTCTGGTTCTTGGGTTCTTCCACGCCATACAGGGGTCCGAGATCATGACTTCGCCGTGCCATCGCGAGCCTGCTTGGAAATGGTCGGCGATCCTCGATTCCCTTTTCCTATTTCTTAGCAGTCCCACACGCGTTGGCAGCGTCGGGGGAGCTTTCGACGTCGGGCGCCACCGCACAACGACCCTAGTCGGCGATCGACAGTGTGCGCAAAGCTAAAAGTCTCGCTTCATGCAACGCGAGGCTAATAGATAAGATGCTTGGCGATCTGAAGGTAAGCCGGAGCTTGTCATCGGACGAGAACCAAGACCTCTTCCGGGAGATGTTCTCCCACCTATGCAGCTGCTACAATGCTTGCAGATTTCACATGCCGTCCCTACGAAGACGTGCGAATCCATCTTGCAGGTATGCGCCGACGGAAGACAGTCCTGCAATCGCGGTAGGGTGCGCTGTCTGCTCGATCTGCCTGACTCCAATGGCTGACACTGCGATTTGCGATGGATTATTAATGATCGCTCTTGCGCTTAGTAAGTAGGATGGTTGCATTCACTGTCGCTCTACGGCGGATGGGCTTGTCGATCAGTCCAGGGCACCCCGGGAATCAGATTTCCCGTGGGATGCGCTCGATATCTCCTGGACCAGCTGTTGGCCTTTCCTCAACCGACGAGGGTAAGGTAGCCCTCCATCAGGATGACAAGTTTCATGCGACTGCTTCACATACACTGCTACACACTACTCTTCTCCAGTCTCCCATGAAGATGACCTTTCCGGCAAGAGCGAAGTCACTCATTCGACCTCGTGCACATCAAGTACCCGATCCATCCGCGCTGTGGGCTTCTGCAACGGCGAGCCCGTCAGATTTGCGCTCGTGAGGGGGAATGGTACAAATACATCAGCACGTTCAAGCAGTATACAGTACTCACCGACATCAATTGGTCTGAACATGATGCTGGTAACCGAGTGTGGGATCAATCGTGGCGTGATTGACGGCGTGGTGATCGACATCCTGCGCTACCACACAGGACCGTCCACTCACCAGTCCAAACGCTCAACGCTCATGCAAACACCGCCTTGATATGGTTGATAAGGCAGTGTAGCGCGGGTGCCCTATGTTGTTATGCAGGACATATCCTCTACCCGCATCCCGGCTGCAACCTACCTGTTGCAGTCATCTCCGGGCAGACTTCATCAACACCCAAGCTTGAGCAACAAGGACAACTTGCTCACACACGGCATGAAGGATCGCTGGACGACGTCACACTGCCGAATCCTTATCTACATTACACGTCTTGGATGGATGGCTCGTAAGCCACAATGCTTGTTTCGCTAGGAGGATGGGTGGTGCCCGTCCCTTGTGATTGGCTGCTCATAGACATCGCCTCATCTCAACGTTCCGCGCGGGATGCTTCACAAGTCCAAGCATTCGTGGACATAGGCGGAATGGCGCAACGTGGGATCACGGAAAGCGAAGCAATCACGGTCATGAAGCCGCACCGTTGCAAATTGCTTGGCTGTTTGTCTCGCATTCTTCGCACCGCAAGCGATGCACTAAGTGCGTGGTGGGCTTAACTACCAAGGCGCCATCTTCAGACACTGCTGCAACGTCGATCCTCAACACCACCTCGCCTGTCTGAAACTATATCACCTCTTTCCTTCCAGGCTAACCGACTGCCGCGACAAACTCCGACACGCTGCTCGCAGTCAACAACGGTCACGGTAACCACCTTTCGCAGGCCCTTCTTCCGGAACGTGGCGCTCTCTAGCCATGAGGTGTGAGTGGACCACGCCATGGTCGTCTCGCGGACATGGCTCGTTCAGCATCAAACCTCCAGACTCCACATGTGCTCTCCAGATCCAGTGTCCTATCTACCACAGATAAGAGCTTCGCCGCCACGGTATGCTCACCTTCCTTCTGGAAGAACAATGCCCGCCAGCTATCATCACTGGTTTCGGCGTGTTTACGCAGATCCCGCTGGGCATTCTCCAGTGTCGTCTTACTATCAGCTACCAGCTTCATGTTCCCTGTCTGCACACCCTTGATCACACCTTGCCAAGCCTTCCTAGACTCCCAAGCGTCTTGGTCTTCCACCGAAGGAACAGTAAAGAGGACGGCGTGTGCCGATGACACATCGTAGGCGTCGATCTCAAGTCCCTTTGAGTCTTTGAACGTGAACGTGCCTGACCAGGTCCCCTCTGCGGAATAGATCACCTCTCCTCGCTTCTTATCGCTGCTGCGGTAGATGGCGGCCGACACATGGTTCTTGTTGCCACTCAAGCCAAACATTCCTTTCCCAGTAAAGTCCACCTCTGCGATGTAACCTGCTGAGGAGACGATCGAATATGAGCCATCGAGCTCGGGATAAGGACTACCCGTCAGGATCCCTTTGACTTTGATATTTGGTAACGGTATAAGATAATCTTCTTTAAACTCGTCGAGAGTCAACACTGCTTGGCCGATCTGCTGAATGTTTACGCTTCCACTGAAGGTGATTTCCTGCCTGGTGTACCCTTCGGCACGCACTCCATGCTTCTCGTTCCACAGGTAGCATGCCGTGACGGGTGGATGATGACTGACTTGTTCCGATACGAGTCTAGTCACTCCTGAAGCCTGTGACTGGCACTCACCAACGAAAACTTCGCCAAGAAACGCATTCAACGGCTTCTTGATACCCTCCCTCGGCTCTCGGCCAGCATACTGCTGCGATTTCAAGCTGGCCAGAAACCACTTCAGGACTGCTAGGCAACGGCGAGCGGGGTCCTTCTCCAAAGCAGGAGCAACGAACAGATCGGGTTGCTCGATCCAGTAGCGGGGAAACTCTGTCGTCGATTTATCCGCAAGCACAAAGGGTGGGGCGGTGATATTGCTCAGGTCTCCTCGAATCGTTGCGATCGACTGAAGTGCAGAGCGGTCAGACAAGGTCACCAAATTGACACGCTCGGTTTTTCCTCGGACATGCAGAAATCAGGAAGACAGCCACCTACCGCGATGAACTGCTTGAGTGAGCTCTGTTGCGCAGCATTATCAGCCATGCCGAATCAGATCCCGGTGCACTTCGCTGACGGTCTAGACCCTGTCGACCCCCGTGATGAGATGTCAAAATCCCTGTCACAGCGATTCTCAACACAGTGTTCGAATATGCGAGCAAGCTAATCAATAATATCGGTGAACACAGCGATACCCACGAGAAACCGACAAGACGAGATGCAGTCAAAATAAAAGCAGAAGAAGGGACGTCACGATAAGCTATCCAACACAAGCCCAGTTGGATCTGGAACTAAAGTGACATGTTCCTTCATCCTTTGGTGGTCGGGGTGTTTTGGGTTTCGATGAAGTCATGGCGTCATTCCTGCGGCGTTCAATGTCGGACTTCACTTCAGCTGATCCTACGCTTGGCTAGGTACCTATGAAACGAAGTGAGCGTGAGAGGAGTTCATCTGTGTCACTTGATTGACGCATATGGTATATGGATGTATACTGTACTGACATATCGATACTTCACATGGCTTCCGTGCGTTGTACTGTACAATGGTTCAACGGCTGATGATGCGTATACGAATAACCCTACCACGAAGCGCTTGGTACAGTACGATACCCAACCAGTCTTTACGATCATCTGAAACATCCTGTCGCAACTCACGAGTCGCCACGCATCCGAAACTCCATCACGGACGTGCATACTGAGCGATGAACAATTTCGCGAGACACGGGCAGACGGGGAGCCGACCGTGCTGTCTGCACCTCATGACTAAGCTCGTTTTGTCGTGATATGTTCGTACATCATCTTTTTCCCTGGACACCGTCACACCAGCAGGAGCACGTACGTACCAATCATGTCATCAGTCTCTTGATCACCACGGTCGTAGGGTGTCCAACAAGATGCGACATAGACGACCCTAGAGGCGTCCCATCTCGGAGGCATCCAATAGCAATGTGTTTCTCCGGACAAGCAGACTCTCATCTACCTGCAATATGATCCATGCCTGACATCTACATCACGTTGGGAGCGACCGGCACGACGTCTCCAACATACGACACGCTGTGAATGCTGAGAAACCCACCCCATCCGAGCGCAGCCATGGATGGGCCTGTTGCTGCGCAGGCAGGCTGCAAAGAGTCTAACGCGCAGCCCAAATCTGCCAACGGCATTCCCCCTCTGGCCACAGCCTGCATGAAACGATAGCCTTTCGGAGCATTTCCGATCCGTGGAGAAACGAATCTTGAATGCATACGAGCTTCATCATGGCCATCGAGGTCCAGAAGCGGTGAGGCCAACCCCCAGAGTACAGCACCCTTGCTCCCCCAAGCACTAACCACTGTCGCCGAGCACGCCGTTGAAAGGCCCCATATGCCCAACTTTTCCCTAGCTTCATGTGCAATGCCGGGGATGAGAACATATCATCGCATCACAGCAAAACTCTAGCAAATTGGAAGCATACCCATCAGTTGGATGAGGAGCTGAGAAGCCATACGCGCAAACGGGCGTGCAGGACCAGGATGGCATGCATGCCTCTCATAAGACATGGATATGTACCTGTAATTACCTTTTCACGGTACCCTGCATCCCCGCATCTCCACAGTCCCGTGTCCCCAGACCCCGTCCTGTACAACCTCGCTGTAAACGCATCTCGCATACCGCATGTAGCTTTTCGCGGCAGAGCACGTCCGCTGCAGGGCGCAGTGGAAGGTTATCCTGGCTGTTACTGTGGTAGCTACTGCTTGTAGACGCGGTGCAGATGGGACAGCCTGGGTAGTGGCCGGCCACACGTCGAGTTGCACAGCGCCTCTGCAGGATTGGTCTGCTCTCGCTCCAGCATCGTTCAGAGGTGCGAGGTAGTGGTGGCACCTTCATAGAATGGCGGTAAATGGGGCTCCGATTCCATGCCCGCACTCCTACAAGTTAGAATGTACAAGACACTTAAACAAACGACTATTGCGAACTGCTCCCAGAAGAATGGAAAGCTCAACCGCCTTTCCCTGACCATCAGACCCAGACGACGCAACACGTTGAGATAGTGGACAAAAGACATATGAGCAAGATACCGCGAGCTCATCTTCGCTCAGTGATACGGCGCGACAGAGTACTGCTACAATATTCTATTGCACCCTAGCACAGGTGTGATGATACATCGAATTGAAACGCTGCATGACTCTAGAACAACAGCTTCCACTTATGAAATGTGAAAGCCACCATGTCATTGCTGGAAGTCCACCTTGCTCAAGATCGAGCGCCCCATCGTATCGAAGCATAATCGCCAACTCCATGAAGAGATTCATTGCAGTGAGGTCTCTATGTGCGAAATCTCACTGTTCGCATCGACACATGGGGCATGTGTCATCATGGGAATGCACAATTTCTTCCATGCGTGTCAAGGTATGGGCATGAGCTAGCCTTCAGTCGTTTGCCCACATCTGAAGAAAACATCTACCGCTTCTTCTTACTCGAACCCTTGGACTTCGGGCCGCCGCCAGAGCCGACAGTGTCGACGCTCTCAGCACGAGCATTTCCGTTGGGTGTGCCCTTGACGCCGTTGACTGCTTTGTTCTATATCGTTGTGGTCAGCATTCGATGTGGTGGGGTGTCAAAATATCTACATACCTTCGCTGCGCCTGTGCTGGCACGCTTCTTTGCAGGTTTGTCTTCGTCCATTTCGTCGTCCTCTTCGTCAACGACCCGCTTGTGCTCTTTGCCATTGTTGCCTTCCAGCTCGCGAGTGACGGTGGTGATCAGCGTAGCGCAGCGTCGGCCAATCTCTTGAGGTGTACGGCTCAGGAAAAACCAGTCAAAGCGGAAGAGCGGGCTCTCGCGAATCTCATCACGGATCTTCTCATAGATCCCCTCAGTATCCAGCCCGAACTTGTCCAGCATGACCAGCAGGAATCGGTCTTCCTCTTCTGTGTACACTTTCTTGTTGGTCGTGGATACGGTGTAGTTCAGCTTCAGCTGCTGAAGAGGGACCTTATACATCTTCATCTTCTGCTTGAGCAGATCACGTTGCTCGCGTACACGTTGCGATTTTTGCTCGCCCTCTTTGATTGCTGTGATGTGCTTCTCCCAGTTGGCGATTTCCTTGTATCGCCTCCAGAACACCTTGGAGTACTCCTTGATCTCCTCGGGCGTCTTCGAGTCGACTTCTAACGCGATATTGGCATAATCTGTTCGACCGTGCTTGGCGCTGCCGTTCACGAATTGCTGGAAGTCTCGCTTGTTCCACTCCCCAAAGGCATCGCTCTGGAGATGCTCCTTTTCTGTAATCTCTTCTTCAGTGAGCGGGTCAGCGTCGTCGATCATCTTCTGCTCGAGTTGCTGATCCTCGGTTCGTTGCTCCAGAGTATCTTCGTCGCCATCCGCAAGAGGCGCTTTGATGTTGTTCTCCTTCCTGAAGTACGCTGTTTCCTTCTCTTGCAAATCGCCCAATCGTGGATTGAAGAACTGGTAGTCATGCATGGCCATCTGTTTCGGCGCGCGTGGGACTTTGGGCTTGGGGTCGGCTTTCGGTCCTCCTGTCATGAGCGCATTACGATAGTACTTGTCCATGCTGTAGCTCTGCTCTTTACGCTCACGTTTCGCCGGGTTGATCCAGTTGAGGCCAATTTCCTTTTTCTTGGTGATGAAGGTCTCTCCGTTCCACTCGTACGCACCACCAGTCTCGGAAGTGAATTTTTGCAGGTCATCTAAACCAAGCTTCTCGAACTTGGCACCCATTTGCTTTGTGCGCTCTTCGCCTTTACGCAGGATCTCGTCGAAATCATCCTCGGTCAATTCGCCCTGCTTGACGGGTTTACTTTCCTCGCTGAACAACGTTTCTGCACCATGCTGAATCATTCCCAACAACTCGTCCTTACTCGCGGCAGCCTTGGCTTGCTGTTGTGCACGACCTTGTTGAATGACGAGCTGATCCAGACGCAGCTTCTGGGCTGCGCGTTCCAAGACCTTCTCTTCGATGGCGTTCTCGGTGACGAAGCGGAAGACATGCACCTGCTTTGTTTGGCCAATACGGTGAGCACGGTCCATAGCCTGTAGATCAGCTTGGGGGTTCCAGTCAGAGTCGAAAAGAACCACAATGTCTGCAGTGGTCAAATTGATACCAAGACCGCCTGCACGTGTGGTGAGCAAGAAGAGAAATTTCTCCGAGCCCTCCTTATTGTAATCATCGATAGCAGCAATGCGGTCCTCGTGCGCGGTCGAACCATCAATTCGGCAGTATTTGTAGCCACGCATGACCGAGTAATCTTCGAGAATATCCAGTACACGACTCATCTGAGAGAAGATGAGTACGCGACTTCCTTGGGCTTGCATTCGCACGAGTAGCTTGTCCAGCATAACCATCTTGGCGGAGTTGAAAACTAGATGCTCATCGGTGGTGTATGGTGGTCCTGGTTCGGCTCCGTCGAAAAGATATGGATGGTTACAGCACTTCCTCAACTGCATGACGATGTTGAGCAGACGTGTCTTGCTCTCCTTCTTTCCGTTGGCGCCGTTGACAGCATCAATGTCCTTCTCAATGATCTTCCTGTACCAGTTGACCTGCATTTCCGACATGCCTACGTACAGGTTAACCTCCTTCTTGGGAAGCAAACTCTTTTCAACGTCGTTTTTCACGCGACGGAGCAAGAAAGGCCGTAGGACACGATGCAGTTGCTGGACGACGGTATCTTGATCAGCGTCTTGTGCGGAAAACCATTGATCGAAAGCTTCCGACTCTCCAAACACGTCTGGCATGAGGAAATTCAACAACGCCCACAGCTCGTGCAAGTTGTTCTGCAGTGGTGTGCCGGTGATCAACAGTCGGTTGCGCGAGTTGAAGATACGGATGATCTGTGCGAGTGATGATTCCTCGTTCTTGATGCGATGAGCTTCATCGATTATAATGTACTCCCACGCAAACTTCTTGAGATGGCTTTTCTCGCGAAGGATCATCTCGTAAGAAGTGATACAGACATCGAACTTCTCATCGACCAGACGTTCCGCAATCAGCTCACCACGCTCTTCCTTCGCACCCTGGAGCACAAGAACATTGACCTCCGGTATCCATTTTGCGAACTCTCGCTTCCAGTTATCTAAGGTCGATTTGGGTACAACAACGAGATGTGGTCCGTTGATGCCTTGTATGAATCGCAGGTAGCCGAGGAAAGAAATCGTCTGCAAAGTCTTTCCAAGGCCCATCTCATCGGCGAGGATGCCAGAAATACCGTTCTCGTGAAGACTGATCAGCCAGTTCAGACCAGAGACTTGATAGTCCCTCATCTGCCCGCCTTGGATGTATGAAGGGCTTTCCCGGAAGATGGTCTGCTCAGCTTTGCCGGCCTCTTTGCCCTGACGAAGTAGTTCTGCATCCTCCTCCTTCTCTGTGCGTCTCCGTCGCTCGCCGCCAGCACCTCCTTTGCGCTTATTTCCCACAGCCTGTACAGCATCTTCCTGATCCTGACGATCAATTTCGGCCATGATTTCACGGATCTTGGGGTTCGGGTTTGTGTCGATAAAGTGGCGGAACAGGTCTGTCAGGCCTAACAGATAGCGGAAACGTCGGATCGAGTCATCTTCTTTGCTCTCGCCGAGTCTGTCATGCTTCTTGCCGAACATGCTTTTGCGAAGCGCGTTGCCCTCCCATCTTCGTTTGCGACCATCCTGTGCATCTCCAGCTACGCTGTTGGCGGTACCAGTGGGATTTGACTCCGAGTCTGTGTAGTCTGGAGTATCGAGCATGTTCACATCAGGCATAGAGCCATCACCAACACCAAGAGCTTGTCCGGAGCTCATTTTGGCGGGAATGGCAATGTATCTCTCTTGCTGAACTTCCTCACACGCGCTGACGCGTCCTTGCGCGTGGTGCCAAGAACGATCGTAAGTAACCTCTTGTATCGCTGTGTTGTGAGATGATATCTGCGATGTGACGCGGCTATGCCGTTACATTCAACAAGGTATCATGAACGCCTGCGTGTTCCAGTGCGGATTCGATCCTCCACGCGTGATCAAAGGCGAGACCTGTTTTCGATGCCGGTATGGATGTAGGGAATGCGGCGATGAGGAGAGTCGACACGTCGAGCGCGTGGCGATGGTCGATTCGCGGTGGTGGTTGAAACGTGAGATGGGAGTCAAGAGGGAGTTGCTGCAATAGTACAGGACAAACAAAGCTTAAAGTTCCCAGGCTTGCACCTTTCACGTGCAGAATTATAGTGGTGGAAGTAGCCCCCTCCTCGATGCACTCTTAATCACAGAAATTTAGAGTACGTGATCAACCATTTACCTTGCTTGATCGACTCATAAGGATTCTAGAGATCACTTTGCCTGACGATTGCTGTAGATATGTTCCGAGGCTGGACCGTTCGGCCAGCATCACTGTTCATCCAGTGGAGGTCGTATCAGTGCTGTGGCTGTAAGGGGTGGTAGTTACCTGACAGGAATGCTGAACATCGTTTTTACTCAAGTGGAGGGAATGGAGCCACAGCAGCGCGATCTTAGCATTTAGAATTGAAACGTAAGTGTTCATACAGGTTAGGTAAAAGTAGTGGAGAGCTCATCCATCGATATCTTATCTTCGCGTTTTCGAGTTCCTTCTTCTTCAAACGTACAAACATTCCGAGTTGTATCTCTCCGGACACAAAGATCAGTCCATCAGAGGACAGCAAGTATAGTACAGCAGTATGCGCCCAGACTCCAACGCTAACAAGTTCAAAACCCCAAGCAGAGACATCAACTTTCTTTCTCATAGTTAGTACAGTCGCTAGAATGCCAGCTCGCGATCATTCCTCATTCCTTCCAGCACGGCTTGTACGCCACCCTCGCGAAGTCTTGCAAGAACGACGGACATTCCTTTTTGTGCCTTGGGCTGGCTTCGCTCTGTGCGCTGGAGAGAGATCGACTCGATTGCGCTTCTTGCTGCTCCCGTCGTCCATGCGCTGAAAAAGCCTTGCTTGGGAGGCTCATCGTCATTCCCGCTCGTCAAAACAGATGTGGCTGACGCTTGCTCGCCCCATCTTTGTCTGCGCTTTCGCAATTGCTCGCCGATCCTGCTCTTCAGCGTCACGCTTATGTTGACGTTCGTCCGATCATCGTCCCACATCGAGGCTGAACCATCAGCAGCAGACTGTCCATGCTCCAAAGCCATTATCCCAGCTTGGTTGGGCCGATGGTATGATTGACGCTCGATCACGGAGAGCACATTGTTCCAATCGAGATTCCTGCTTTCCGTCTCCATCCATCCCTCTTTGACATCTACGACACTGCTCTCGAGGATGAAGCTCTGGGTGCTTCCATCTTCAGCCACACCTAATGAACTTCGCGGCAGGAATTTCAGCACGGCAGGGGGAAGGCGACTTCTTTTAATGTGCAGGCGCACTGTTGTCAGGCGCTGACTTTCGGGGTCGAAGGAGCGACTGATGACATCTGTGCTGGAAACGTGTTTGCTGTAGGGATTGGGATAGCGAAGAAAGTAGGCCAGCGAGACGGCGGAGAAGGAGTAATCGTAAGTGTAGTTGGTGCTGTAGAATTTTACCATAGCTGCGATGGTTGGCGAGGCATTCCCAGAAGCGAAGTAAAGGACTGAAGCAGGTCGGTAGAGAAGGTCGACGATGCGGTGATGAAAGGTTGGCGGTGTGAAAGCGTATGTAGTATTGATGATGTTTGATGATGGTGACCTCGAATCCAGGATGATCACGCGACCTTGCTCCTTACGGAAGAAGTGGTAATCGCGGAATTTCGCCACCTAAAGTTCAAGTTTCAAGTTCTTGTATTCTACTATGGATGCACGTGATGGCTCAGACCTGCATGCAACATATGCTTAGTGATAAATGTACAGAGCTCATCGCATTTGCTTACAGTTTTATACGCTGTAATACTTCAATAGATCTCGAAATCGACCAGTTTGATGCGATAGCGTTGGTACAGCTATAAATCCACATGGCTGCTTTCTAGGACTCTGCCGGTAGCTCTAGCCTAGCAAAAGGCTCTCTGCTTGTATGCAGTTCATTTCCTCTTCAAATGCATACGGTACACATATCAGTCTTGTCCGAAGCCTAAAACGAATATGACTCGCTCGGCCACCGGTCAGGAAGCTTCAGCACCCAATGCTCAAAACCTGATCGATTCCGACGAGCCGTTCGTCTTCACCACAGTCCGATGGGACAGCATTCTCGAAACCAGCGTCGAGAACACCGCCGCATCATTCAACCGGCCGTGCCCCTTCTACATGCTTGAGCACCACTACACCCGCCTCCAAGTCGCCAAATGGGGCTGCACATGGTACACTGTGGACCGGCCAGGCGGCGAAGCAAAGAACGGCGGACCATCCGGACTTCTCCACAACCTCTCCACGGCCGTGAAGAGATACCAGACCAGCCATGGCAACGAGCAACCGGCACAAGCATGTCGCTGTAGACTTCGATGCTACCCAGACGGAACGACGGTCACGGAGGTCGTCGCGATTCCCCGCTTGCCACTGGAGAGGCTATTCAAGAAGACCTTCGGCCAGCCACCAGACGACGCCACCGGGATCGAATGGACGGTCGGCTTCGACATCGAGCCCACGGAGCCAAGCGAAGTGACCATGTACAAGACCTGGGATCGCGCATGCTACGCGCGCGCCCGCGCCGCCGCCGAGATCCGCACGCTCGCGATGACGCGGGAAGTCCTGCTCTACACGCCGGACAACCTGCTGTTCGACGCGTCCATCTCGACGCCCTACGCCTTCCGCAACGGCCAGTGGACCACGCCGGCCTCGTCGTGCGGGGGCCAGCAAGGCGCCACGCGACGGTGGGCATTGGAGCACAAGCTGGCGGTTGAGGGGGAGGTGCCGATGAGCAGTTTCCGCGACGGCGAGGTGATCTGGCTGAGCAACGGGGTGCGCGGGTACTTTCAGGGCCGGATCGTGCTGCGCAAAGGACCCTCGCCGAGACCCGATGCGATGGCCATCAAGGACATTGAGTATCAGCTGCACCGGAAAGCTATCGCGAGCGACTATCTGCCTCCTGAGCCGCCGGAAGATTGAGGTCGCGCAGTCAGTTCTTTGTCATCAGTACTTGCGGAGACAAGTAGCAGGCTGCAAGCATAAGGTAAAATGCAGCTTGTCCAAGACAACTGCCAAATACACCACTTAAGCCCCATGGCTTGATCTACCACGCAAATGCTTCGATGATAGAGGCCGATCTCAACATCGATTCGAGTCAAGTAGCTCATCACAGCACAAACTGACGAGTGATATCGTTGCTTCGCAGGAACGCCAGCGCCCTAAGCTCTAGAAATGCTGTCACGAAGATAGTGACACCCACGACCTATCAGTGTATGCCTTACTGTTGACGATACCGATTAAAGGATATACAATATAGACACGTGTAACATGGACAAAGCCTAGCTGCTTTGCTTAATCCTGGCTGGGCTACATCTTTATCGCCCACATCTTCACATACCTATCATTAGATACCTAGATTTCCCGCGTCACCGATCGATCTGTGCTGTTGTTTAGATACAATGACTCAAGAAAAGTGAGACGTTGCAAGGATGAAATTTGGCGGTGTATGAACCAGCATCTATCTATCAGAGATCCAAGTAATATGATGCAGCGCACAGAGATGCTGTGCGTATATACTGCTGGCAACAACCACATCTACATCTTCTAAGCTGCCAACAGCCAACGTGGTAAGAACATGAAAGCTTACAACAGAGACTGAGGTCGGGTTCCAACTGCTCATAAAAACTATCTTCCACTTCAAAGCTTGGCGCTCAACACAGCCTTCATGCGCTTCTCGACAGCATCGAGGTACTCGGTGGTGGTGACGTAGTCGTCCTTCTTACCGCAGCTGATGGCGAGATCCTTGGTCATGATGCCCTGCTGGTCGACGACGTGGATGCAGGCCTCCTCAAGGCTCTCGGCGAACTTGACAACCTCCGGGGTGCCGTCGAGCTCGCCACGCTTGGCCAGACCACGAGTCCAGGCGAAGATGGAGGCAATGGGGTTGGTCGAGGTCGGGTTGCCCTTCTGGTGCTCGCGGTAGTGGCGGGTGACGGTACCGTGGGCGGCTTCGGCCTCGAAGGTCTTGCCGTCGGGGGTGACGAGGACGGAGGTCATGAGGCCGAGGGAGCCGAAACCTTGCGCGACAATGTCGGATTGCACGTCACCATCGTAGTCTGGTTGAGGTTAGCTTGATGTTCCTGTGAAAGATACAATCTCTGCTCGCTTACTCTTCATGGCAATGAGCATGCCGCCCTCGCTCTTGATCATCTGCGCTACCATGTCGTCGATCAATCGGTGCTCGTACCAGATCTTATTGGCTTCGAACTCCTTGCGGTAGTCCTTCTCGTAGATTTCTTGGAAGATGTCCTTGAATCGTCCGTCGTACTTCTTCAAGATGGTGTTCTTGGTCGACATGTACATGGGCAGGTTCAGAGACAAAGCATGCTTGAACGACGCGTGTGCAAACCCAGTGATGCTCTCGGCGGTGTTGTATTGTGTTTGCGCCACTCCGCCCTCGTGGTGGTCCTCGAAGTTGAATACCTCGATTCTCTCTGGCTCACCATCAGTGGGGGTGAAGACCATCTCGAGTTTGCCTGGGCCCTTGATCACGGTGTCCTTGGCTCGGTATTGATCGCCGAAAGCGTGTCTGCCAATGACAATGGGCTTCTTCCAGCCCGGCACAAGTCGTGGGATCTTGGGAATGACAATGGGTTCTCGGAAGACGGTTCCTCCTAGGATATTTCGGATGGTGCCATTGGGGCTCAGCCACATCTTCTTGAGCTTGAACTCCTCGACACGCTGCTCGTCAGGTGTGATGGTCGCACACTTGACACCAACGCTGTACTTCTTGATCGCTTCAGCGGCATCAAAGGTGACCTGGTCGTTGGTCTCATCTCTGTAGGGCAGACCCAGGTCGTAGTACTTGAGGTCGATGTCGAGGTACGGGTGGATGAACTTGTCCTTGATATCTTGCCAGATTATCCTGGTCATCTCATCTCCATCGAGTTCGACCACCGGGTTCTTGACCTTGATCTTGGGGATCTGCTGGGAGCTCGCGGAGGAAGCCATGGTGCGGCGTTGGACCACTCTGGCGGCGATCGGGCGGGGGAAAGTTCGCGAGGCGGAGATGGTAGCTGCAGCGATGCGAGAGGATGTGATTGGAGTCGTGGTCGGAGAGAGCAGTGTGCGGGCGGTGAGGTGGCGAAGGGTAGACATGAGGGTGGGAATGGGCCCAGTGGGCAGCGATATGTACGGCTGACGAAGTAGTGTTGATGATACCCGACGTGTGAGCTAAGGTCCTGGGAAGAACAAATGCCTGTCTTTACCTGACTTGACCTTCCTTTCCCGTACGCGAGGGTGCAAGACAGCGCCGATTGCGGAGCCGACAATGCTTTTCTTTTTCCCCCACAAAATTTATTACGTCGTTGCTTTTTAGGTAAGCAGATTGGCCCGACCCCACGGGAACAAGTGCTCTTATCCCCGGAGCGACTTCATCTTTCTGGTCGCAGATGCTAATGCAGGTCTGATAGTGTTATGGCGGCTGGGTGGAACAATATTCTAACGATCTCAGTGAAGCAGTAAAGTACACCGCTGACAGCGCGGCCGCGACGACCCAGCGGGGATTACGACCAGTGTCGCCAATTGCCGAACAGCTTCATCCGTTGTGGACGCCTCGGTTGAGAGCTTGATTACTGCTGTTCTGCTGGTTCATTCCATACTAGGACATACCCGCCGACTCGCCGGTCTGGTTGTATGGCCTATGAACCAGGATGCTATATAGTCTAGCCAACAGGTCAACCCACGTTGGGGACCGCTACATAGCATGCAGGCTGCCTCAGTTCTAGGTGGGGACATGATCTCGATTCCCACATCCTTGTAGTGAGTGCGAAGTGTCCTGGGATCCATGGTGAGATAGATGGAGCCCGAGACTGACACGCTGCACCACCAAGCACAGCGTCAGTGCTTTGCTTATGGCGACGTTCCAGGGCTTCACAGGCTTCCGTATCACTTCGAGAGACGGCTTCGCTAGGACGATCGAGGATGATGATATGGCGGTTGAGAACAGCTTCAGGGGCAATTGGGCGTGTAAGGAAATGCATTGCAAGTACATCTTAATTAGATATGCGTACATCGGAATTAGAGATAGGTATGTTGACGTTAGCATCAAGTATGTTAGCATTAGAGACGACTTCACCAGGCGAAAGGTCACGTTTCACGAAGCCTGCTGCCTTCGAAATGGCCTTCTTACCTACCCACAGACCAAAGGCAGCCAGAGCAACGAGGTCCGCGATCAAGCTACCCCATTGGTCAACTAGCGACGCTCCAACAGTTTGATGCATCTGGTAGGACCAGACTTATAGGTACGCAAGGCTAGCGTTGCGAATGATCGATACCGTATGGCTAGGGAGCTTGGATCTCAAGCAAGATCATCCCTTCGAAGAGCCATAGGAGCTCTGAGATGGTTCCATGGCTATCGGTCAGAGAGATCGGTCCTACTGGTTGTAAGATTCCGAAGCGTATGTGACGTGACAATTAGCTGCATATGTCAGATGTGTATGGCACCACTCTTGGAGTTCTTTTGCTGTGCTGCGAAGTCGATCGTCATTCATCATGCACACTCAAAATCGATATGAAACTTGTCTAAACTATGGATTGTGCAACACTGGACCATAGCTGTCGGGAATGACCAGATATGTACGACTTGGTTGACCTTGTAGCATCACATAACACTCCTCTCTCTCTCTCTCTCGATTGATCAGTCATATCCTTGATCCTCGACCCAGCCATCCCATTCTTTCGGAAACGGGTTGGGCATGGCGGCCAGCAGTCGTGCCTGTACCTCATCATTGAACAAATTTTCATTGTCTCGGGACGCAGAACATTCCTGAAGTTCGCGCGTTCCTTGTCGCAGCTCGTCACGAACCATGCGTTCATGGTTGAGGAATGGTATGGTGCCAGTACTAACTCCAGCGAGCACATCGAAGTGATATTGACGATGCTCGTAACGGAGGTTCTCCGCATACTCCCGTTCGCGCAGCTTTGGCACTTCCCCATATAGATGTGCGATCATCAGCGATAAGTGCATCCACAACGTAGTCTCAAAGCCACAGTCCAAGGTACTGTCGATGAGTGCGTCTAGTAATCCAGGAAGAGGCGGGAAGATACTGCTCGACTGGATGACACTACTGTTCAGCTCTTCAAGGTGAAAGTTCCAGTCGGCACTAGGAAGCAGGACTGTGGTCACGGAGTCAGATAGGCTTGATATTTGTGATGAGGAATCCGTTCGCCGCTTCATATCATTGTGCTTATCCCAGTCTTCGGGCGGAGGATCCAGGCGGCGTTGGGTGAGGTTTGTAGTTGCATTTCCAAATTTTCCTTGTTGATGTGTAGTGTGTGTCCATCCACGTTGAGTCAGTGCTTCCGCTGCAGCATCGATGTCTGGGACCAGAATATATAGGTTGAAACCCACGGCACGAACTCCGTGATAACCGACCGCATCCTCGAACCAGACGACACAAGGAATGCCGCGTTCGTGCAGGATAAAGCAGGGTTTGTAGTGTGAATCCATTGGTGTTGCACTTCTGGTGGAGGTAGGTCGACGAGCAGTCTTGTCATGAGTCTGGCGCCACGAACATACACAGAATTGAGTTGCGCTTTTTCTTGTGCCAAACTACCGTACCTACATGTGAACGAACATATATGTAGGTACATGAGCATAACAGGTCAAAGCACCAACGTGGAGACAGCAAAGGGTCAGCAGCTTATGTAGGTTTTCGGGTATGAGCAGGCTGCGGTATCAAGATACACGATCTAGGCAGGCATATTGGATACCTCGGACACGATCTTTAGAGATGCCTAGCTCCGGATACGTGTACGCATATGCAAGAGAATTACCATATAGTTGGTTGAGTGAGAAGTGTAAGGTCCAGAATGTAGATAGGTGGGGTACCTAGTGAGTAGAGTGAAGATAGTACCAAATATGCGCAAAACGCTAGGATCATCCACGATGGCTTTGACGTCGCTGGAAGTCCATTCAACATTTCCCAACACTCCGGCCACATTTGAGGATCAGCATCCACCGATCTCGAAAGGTCGGCATCAAGCAGAATATATATGGTACTTCGGCTCCAGCAGAACGCAGGTTTGCGCAGCATCATTCCACGACCCACTTTCACAGCATTGAAAAGACCGAATCCATCATCTCAGCACAAGCGTGCAGCATTTGCCACTATGGGAAAGCACCGGTTTCTCCCTCTGGGACAAAAGGCCAATGAAGGCGAAAATGAAGCTCTGGAGCTGAAGGGCATCGTCTTCGACATGGACGGCACGTTATGTACGACTTTCTCGCTTACCAGCGAACATGCGCTTTGGCCGCCATCCCGCCTATACTCTGCAAAGCCAATGACCGACTAACAATATCTCTGCCAAGAAGGTGAACCGCAAAACTACATGTTCTCGCTCATGCGCTCGTCTGTGGGTATACCCAAGTCTTCGGATATCCTGGACCACATCCATGCTCTACCACCCACGGAGCAGGAGGAGGCCATGCAAAAGATCCAAGAGATTGAGCGCGAAGCCATGGCCAAGCAAGTCCCGCAAGCCGGACTTGTGACTTTGATGGAGTGGCTGGATCGTCAGGGCGTGAAAAAGGGCATTTGCACGAGGAATTTCGAGTAAGTCTTGCCATTCGACTTCATCTTCCTTGCTTCGAACGCGAGATCAGGAGTCAGGGAGAAGCGCTTCTTCTTCTGTATGACCTTTTTCGTCTGGTCTCCAATCATGCAACGACCTGACTTTCCACCGATAGTGCTCCTGTTACACATCTATTGACCAAGCATATCCCCTCGCACATCTCCCCTTTCACGCCTGTCATCACGCGCGCTTTCCGTCCGCCCAAGCCATCACCAGCCGGTATTCTGCATATTGCACATGCCTGGGGTCTCACGGACGACGCCAGCGTACCAGACTCTCCACCTTCGCAGCGGAGGCTGCCTATCGTGATGGTCGGTGACAGCATCGATGATATGGTGGCGGGACGCGATGCAGGTGCAATGACAGTGTTGTTGAGAAGTGAAGGGAAGGAGGATTTGGAGCAGGATGACAGGACGGATGTCGTTGTTGCAAGACTCGACGAGCTGATTGAGTTGCTGGAGAAGGGTATGGAGTCGAGGCTGTGAGTTCTTGTTCCATGACTACCTTGATCTGATCGCCAGGGAAGGATGAAGGGGAGAGATCTCGGGGACATACGAGTTGGGATCTTATGGTGAATACATCTACATAGTCACTATTGCGCAAGTGAATCAATCATGCTATGTATCGCCACTCCAGCGTAGCACCTGGTGAATATGAATCGTGAACATCATGATTTATATCCTTCTAGAACCATTCTAGAACCCTATTTCAGATTGCCGACTTGATTGGATCACAATCGGCCATCTGCTGATGAACCCTGCGTCAGTAAGCATCTAGCGCAAGACGCTTGCACGCCTGGCCTGATGAATACCTGCTTGCCTTGCTTTATTGCGGTCTCGTACGTCTTTTCGTATGCCGAACCGACAACCACCAGCTGCTCGCCCTTGATACAACCAGATCTCTTTCTGCATCGAGGTCGTATATTGCCATCACTATATTCATCGACAACCCTTTCCGAGCACAGTGGGAGCGTTTGCGGAAGAGAGACCGCGCGTCATTTGAGATCGGATCGCCGAGACCCCGACTTCATACACATCCAGGGACAACGAGAACCAAACACGACCATCTTCCAACCTCGTCCACCACATCCAATCGACCCCTCAAACGCCATCCTCCTTCTCGAAATCATCAACGATCGACCTCCAGCATCTGCTCAGCGTACGATCCCACATTAATCCTGGCGTTCGCCGCCCTTAACCCCGTCAAGCTCGCCCGCCGTCTGCGACTGGCCTATTCCTACCCATCTTCCTCGAACCCACCACCTTCGTTCCACGTCTCGCCGCCCGTCGCGTCGACCGGCCACTCCGCCAACCTGGCTTCATCACCCTCTCTCCTCCATCCCACCGCCCTCTCCTTTGCCGAGGGGGTACGGCCGGCGCCCCCAAGCAGGACATATACCAACTCGAGCCTCAAGTCGGGCCAAGCCGAAGACCCGTTATGTGTGCAGAGTGCGGAGCGGAAGATGACGATAGCTGGCGATCAGCGGCGACGGAGACGGAGTAGTAGTCTGGTCTACCACGAGCCGCCGGAGAGCTTGGAGCAGCAGAGTGATCAGAATGCGCTGCCGAATCTCAATTCGCAGTGGGTGAACGCGAAGGGTATGTTGTGTCGATACTCATGCAGATCATGGTGTTTAGTTGGAAGTTATGGCACAAGACAGAAGATCACTCTGCTAACACCACCACTTTACAGGTGCATGGATGATTCATCCGATCCTTATCGTCCTGCTCAAGATCCTCTACGACATCATCCCCTCGCTCTCGCAAGAAACTTCGTGGACGCTCGTCAACACCACCTACATGGCTGGATCGTACCTCATGTTCCACTACGTCCGCGGCGTGCCATTCGAGTTCAATGCGGGCGCCTACGACAATCTTAACATGTGGGAGCAGATAGACAATGGCGATCAATACACCCCGGCCAAGAAATTTCTCCTGGCGGTGCCCATCTGTCTATTCCTGGTCAGCACGCACTATACGCATTACGATCTAGCATATTTCATGATCAATTTCCTTGCGACGGTGGCTGTGGTGGTGCCCAAACTACCGGCAGTAAGTCATCTTCCTCATTCGTAAAGTACAAGGACACGTACTGATTAGCATGATCCAGCTTCACCGCATCCGCTTCGCATTCTTCAGCCCTGGACCTGAGCAGACTTAGGGCAGATTGGGAGGCGAAAAGCTGGCAATATTGTGGCGTTAGGGCATGGGTCTGCTTGGTAGTAATGGAGCATCGGATTTCCGTGGCCATGGCAGTTCGGGATCGTGGCCGACACAAAAGCGGGAGAAGGGCGAGCAGATTGTCTGCGCGGGACGAGCACAGAAGAAGGACAGGGCCATGCAAGCGAGCAATGGCGTTGCTTAGGATCTCAGCGCACACATCACACTCCTTATAATGGGTCCGTTCACGAGAAGATACCACACATTGCTTTCACAGCGTTTGATCCACGACAAACATGTATTATAGCGGTTCTCCCAAAAATCAAGAAATGCAAAGTTCTTCTGACATGTATGGTCTATGATCATGAAGGTTCTTGTCAGCATGCACGTAGTCAGGGGCTGTAATTAATTCGAAAAGGTCACATGTCCGTGTAATCAACCATTTGCCACGTACTCCAAGACATGCCTGAGTATGATTCTACAGGAAGATGACCACAACTGAAGGCAAGGAGATGGATATCGGTCAGCTCCTCGGTAGATCTCGAGAGGTTACATTCATGGCCACCGTGCCGTCGTACTGTCTGCACCGCAGCCTCGACTCGGGGCGTCTGCCGGGACGCGGGACGATGTAAGGTACGCGTGGATAAGGGGCCAAGTGAAACACGACCCCCCGGTCTCGCTGCGCAGCAGATCGCGACGAAAGGAGATCGGGACGGACGATCGTGCAACGGCTGCGGTAGTACTGTACATAGGTCAGCGCAAGTGTCGATACGGCAGAGCCGATACCTGAGGGTGTGGTGCGTTTCAAGGGTGTAATAAAGGAGTGGAGGATAGACTGACTGGATGTACTGTAGATGGTCAGATCGGCCGCGATCCCGGGTCCAACTAGACGAGACCCGTGCGTGGCTGCTGACATGTGCAGCGCACGTATGTACCTATTCGGCTTGTTGGCGGCCGGGGCATTGACGTACCTACGTACGTGCTTCCCGAAGTCCCGTGCTTGAAGATAAAGTCCAGTCAGGCCACTGCAGCACATGACCTGACCGGACCTCTATTGCGACCAATGTTACTTCGGACCTTCGGATGATGTGCACGACTGCTTTGTTCTGACTATCTGCGTAATCGATCATTGGTGTTACTTTCCGGCCGACCGTGCGACGACGATCGTGAACACAAGATCCACCTGGGCGTACGACGAGGAGACGGATCCGACAGCTTGCACTTCTGCGTCTTGCTAGCTTCAGCCTCAGCTTCTTTTTCTTCCACCGACCCACGGCAATAGTAGACAGGATACAGACGTCTCAGATCTTTGCAATTGAGCTCTCGAAACCGGTGCATCCTTCGACGATCGGAACCTTGCGCAGGAAGTCTGGCACCCCTGCTTGATTACCCCACCATACAGGAACAATCGCCGCAACGACATCGCGTTGACAAACGACATCGCGTTTACAGACGACAACTTGTCAGAGTAGAGCAACGCGCAGCGACCACCGGGACGACAAGAGAAAGAGCAGATAAGGAAAGCGGCCACAATGGAAGGATCCACACACTCACAAACGGAGAATGCCCTTCGGGCGAAGAGACCGGCGGATCTCCAACCCCAAGCACAATCAGCACCCCTCTCGCCGCTACGACAGCAATACCCGCCGACACTTGCAGCGTCACCCTCAAGACTGAGATCGTCTTCTCCTCGCTTGTCCAGCCCTGCTTCAAGTGAGATCTTTGAACGCAATGTCCAGGAGCCATCCGCCCTCCAGAGCGAGCTGGATCCTGCTCATATCCCTACGCACGTCATGACCGAGGACCACATTCCCCCTGCGCTTGAAGCGTCCGCGCAAGCCATCACCAGCAACAATCTCAATGCGGACGAAGTCGAGATCGTCATGTCTTCCGCCCACCAGCCGGCTGGCGCACCTGTTCTCGACGGCAGCCACGCCGATCTCTCCCGAGTCAACTCTCCCACCCTTCAGCAGCCTGGGTCCGATCTTTCCGACGCCGCGCCTCTTCAACCACCCGGCCTTATCCCCCCACCACAAACTGAAGAAGACGGCACCACTGCCACCAACAGCTACGGCCAACTCGACCCCAATGACGTCCGCCGACTAAGCTTCATCTCCTTCGCCGACGTTGTGCAAAGCGAGCACAACGAGCAACTCGCATCCTCGCTGAGCGCCGAGCCTGGTAACCGCGACTCCCTCCACCTTTCCAACCTACCGAGCATCGCATCGGCCACCTCCGACGGGCCCGCCTCGCCCCTTCGCTCTCCAGCATCCACAATCAGCGGCGCCGGTCTCGCGACCCCTCCTCCCGGTCCTGCCGCGATGGACCCCATGATCAAATCCTCCGAGCAGTCCCCGACGCGCAGCCCCATCGGCAGCGTGGGCCAACACGGTGACCTGACCATCGAGACCATGCGACAGGCGGTGCGCAAAACCGCCAGCGGCGATCTCGGTGCCGCTGGCCGCGCTTCTGCTCTGCAAGCTCTCAGTCCCGCCATCAGTGGCGAGGATGTGATGGCCCGCGAGGCGCGGAGTCGGACGAATTCGTGAAGTTGGATCCGGATGAGGATGGCGGACGTTGTGATCTGAGAGTGGAGATTTCCGAACTCATAGAACACCGGGCAGGATCTTCTCAGCCAGTCTGGGAAATTGAAATATTACGAAGATATGGTTTTGTCTTTCACAAGGCTCTCTCTCTTTTTCTCTACTATCGCTTCCAACACAATTGTAGGGCTTCTCGCGAGCGTGAACTATAAATCTAGTGGAATGGGGGAAACACACTTTACCTTGGCCACGGCCATCTTACATTCATTCCGCCGAAAACCTATAGTTGCGTCCTGTCACTGCTCAAGTTATAGTCCTGCAAAAGCCATGCTCAATGTCTGACGCTCGTACGAATTCCACCACCGCAACACTCTTGCAGGCTGCCCGCTTACCTTCGTCCCAGTATTCCCTGTGCCCCCCTGTATTGACCCTTCTTGTAGAGGATCATCCTTACCCGTTCTTCACCAGCCAGCAAAACGCTATATGTCGTCCACATCAGACCACATTATCGTTCGCCGGCAGGCCCGCATGAGGCTCACAGGCCCAAGTTCACCATTAGTGGTACCTTGTCAGGCGTTCCTGAGTGGGTGACCATGTAAGAACATGTGAAATACCTTTATTCAGTCAATTAAGGTACCTCAAGACTTCCGATCGCTCGTTTCACGCCTCTCCCTCTCCCTCTCCCTCCTTCTCCCACGGGGGATCTTCATGTGAAGCGGAGGTGAGTGGGTTTGTGGGTGAGTGGATGAGCGAGTGAGGGCGGAAGCATAGCATGTATACCTACCTATGTACATGTACCCGAACCGCGTGTTCAACTGGTGGTGTTACGATGGTGCCCCATTCACCACGGGCGTTTGGCGGACGGAGACTTGACGCTAGACAAGTGTATGATTACTGGAGTCTAGGGATGGGAAGGTGCTCTACACTTGCGCGGGTTCGGACGTCTGATCGCTACAGTCAAGAGTGAAGCATTGGAAGGGACGCGTTTCAGGGGCCGAAGGAAACACAGAAAGGGGCACTTGTGACTGCGTGATCAAGAGCATGTATTTGATCATTAGCAATATCAGGAGGATGGATATCTCTCGTACATGATATGTGCTGGTTCGAGTGGTGGACTCGAACACAGCGCCGCCTCCAAAACAATGGCAGCCAGGCGCACCGTGCTTTCCGTTTCGAACTCGGTCCCTCCGCCGACGCCGCTACCAGTCCACCACCCCCACCACCGCGCCACGAACAATCGTACCACCACCACCACCACCACCACCCAGCAGCGGCGCAAAAGGAAGCCCACGACGGGGACAAAAGAAACCCCGCCCTCCCATCCAGATTGGCGTCCCAAGTGTGGATGGTGGGCGGGTAAAGAAACCCTCCAGGCGTCCCCGGAAGTTTGCTTTTTCCTCCTCTTTTTGGCCCTGCCCGGGGTCAGGGCCGATCAAGCCATGTGTCTTACCTGGGACGCCTTCCCACGACCAGCTGCCTAGGGCCAACTGGATGACTTGATGGAGGGGCATATTTTTTACGGTATTTAATACATGCCAGCGCGGCGGGGGGGCCGAAGTTCTGCCGGTCGGTGATTGCGGCCTGAGGATCAACCACCAGGTCTGCGCGAATATCGGAGGCGATGTGGGTGTATCTGTTGCATAGAATAGTTTTGGTGAATACATGTGCATGCAGTCGTTTGTGTCGGCATCGTTGCCTTCTCACATGAGCTCCATCGTTCAGCACTGGCTATGCGACTGCAAGAACGACTGTCGGTCGGGTCCTTACTGTACGCTGCCTCGGTCGCACTTTGCTTGCACTCACCCAAACCACATCATCTCACAGCTTGACAGCGCCATAACGCGCAAGCAGTCCTCATCCTCCTCACAACAGCATAGCGACAGCTGTAATTTTCTCATGCGCATTCCCTTACATGTCTCTTTAGCATCGTCACATCATCACATGTGTCTTCCGCTTCATGAGTGCATCTTTTTCCATCAAGCATCAGCTTGTGAATTCAGTTCTTGCCGGGCTTCATTTGACTATCTCCTTCACTCTTGAAACCACATCTTCTGCTTCATTCTCTCTGAGTTTTCCACTGGCTTTTCTAGCATATCTCTTCCTGGGATGACGCGAACTGGTTCCTATGTTGCATGCGGATCTTAGACCGAGGATCTCCTGGCGTCCGTGAGCCGCGATCTTGCACTCATTTCGTCTCAGCTGGGTACAGGCGCGATGACAACAGCACATCGACGCACGCTTCGATCGATGAGACCGATGGACTACAGAGATGCAGTCATGCACGAAAGGAGAGAGCATCGATGAAGTGCGGCTCGCGAGGCTTGGCGGGTTCCACATTTTTCAGCCGCTGTTCTAGCTGAATCCTGGGGATGCAGATCCTCGCGGTCACTTCGATGCACCTAGCCTTCTGCTTGCGACCCATCGTAGGCACAGGCATGATATCTTGTTGAGCTACGATGGCTGGGGTCAGGCTTTCGATGAGAAGTGGTGCACTTAATGGATAGCAGCAGCGGCATTCAAGCTGGTAATGCTCATTGCTGCGGCATGTAACGTGCGTGGGCTGCCTCAAGCACTGGCCGCATCGGGAGTACAGAGCAAATTCGGGCAGAAAAGAACGATCACACAGCTCACGTTGAGTGATCCTGGCAGCGGCCTTGACGTCCGTTTGATTCTGCCCTTTTGATTTACCCACTTCTTAGTTTGTGGAGACAACACAATGACTTTGCAAGAAGCATTCAAAGCTAGCTGCCTCATGGAATGTGGTGTTCCGTGTCTACACATTACAGACTCTGCCAACAGGTAAACGTCAAATGCAACGCTTCGTCTGGGAAGAAATGCAAGACCATATGCGGTGTCAGTCGCAACAGTTGAGCAAATCCAGAGTGCAAGGCTCGTATACGCTATAATATCCGTGGTGGCCAGCGATCTATTAACATGAAAGGTAATCATACAATACTTGAGAACATGCATCTATTTCTACATCTCATCAGATCGCAAAGCCTGCAACAGCATTTCCCCAACTCTAACCATTACATCGTGATCGGCGCCAATGGCACTCCGCCAAACGCAGTCACGCCCTCCCGCCACGTCAGATCAATCTGCAGCACCGGCACCGACGCGGCGGGAATCGTCACTGGATCCAGCTTCGGGGCCACCGCGACCAAGCTCAGCGTATCGTGGTCGTAGGAGATGAGGTTCAGCCCGGCGGCAGTCTCGTTCGCGAGGCCCGCCGCGTCGATAAGCGACTTCTTCGCGATCAGCGCATTCACCGCATCGGTGATGTCGGGGGTGATGGGGTTCGCGACGACCGCGATGATGCGATTGCTTTCGTTGATATTCTCTGGTGCACGATCTGGTCAGCTTGATAGTTCCACCCAACGATGAAACGTGACAAAGCTCAAACGTACGAGGCGCAATGGTCATGGCATCGTAATATGCGATGCGATTGGTGCGGTTCACCGCGGCGAACGACTCGCGGATCGGCTGGTAGGCTGCTTGGCCGCCGGTGTAGTTGCCCGCGGCGTAGGTGATGGTGCGGATCGCGCTGTCGAGGTTCAATAGGTCGTGGATCAGGAGCGTGGTGCCGGCATCACGGCGTGTGAGTGGGGTGGCGAATGCGCTGCTTGCGAGTAGAACGAGAGACGCGAGCGGGAAGAACATATTGGGTTCTTTAGGGGTGATCAACGAGGCGACTGATGTTGAATTTTCCGTTGATACTTGAGCTGTAGAAGAATAGAAAATATTGATCAATCAGATTCGCACAGAGTAAGTGTTAATATCGATAATGTCGATGTTAATGCTGCCCGGTCATGGTCATGGTGATGTCAATGACGGCGGAACGCCTGAACTCAATTCCAGATTCTAGTGGCGATCACCTCGATGCATTCGGGAGATCTTTAAATTCCTGTAGACCGCATTGCCATCTGGCAGGAGAGTACTGCTGTTATTCTCCGGTGTGCCATTCATGGTAATATCTGGCCATATGGCTGCCAAGCACGGCGTTGTGTGGCATAGCACAGTGTCCTTGTGCTAACTTCTGTACCTCAGCCATCTGGGACATAGGCATTGCGTATGAATATCGACCACACCCTCACGAATTATGCAGTCTTCAAGACCTTGAGAGCATAAGGTAGCAATGAATCCATCAGACGCCATACTCGCTACCTTAGGATAGATGGTTCTACAGCATGACGGGTGTCTACCTTAGTTGTGCTCACTGTCACCCATATCCGTCAACATCATCTCGAATCGCGCCGATGTCGCGGCGTTCAGCGACTTCTGGCTGTATACAGCCTTGAAACATGAAGCGCAGAAGACAGAGTGGAGGCTGCCGCGCAGTGAGGACGGAGAAGAGACGATGATCTGGGAGAGGTGCTGTCGTTATTATGGGCTAGGGTGGATGCAGGCGTGATGATTTGACATATAATCGCACCACCTAGTCACTAGGTGAAGAACAAAAGCAATGAGATTTGTGTGACCCATATCACGAGCATGTGAAGGATTGCTATGCAGGAATTGTCTGTCACTGATCTCGGAGCATGACATGCGTTTATCAATCCGATAATCGAGCGGGCAGGTTTGATCGGAAGCTGTACGTAGTAGTAACATGAACACGCCTACATACATCATGCAACGATAGTTCCACAACGACAAGGTCAACATCCTGCGGGACACGGACATACCTTGTCCTCTGCTCACTTCCGCAGCTGACGCCAAGAAGGATGTTGACCGCTCATTAGTAGCCTTGAAGTCTATACAAAAGCATCAGCACCAACCATCAATCCTCCATTCTCCCTTCGGAGACGTTCGCAGCCGGGTGGAGGATCTCGGACGATTCCTGGCGGAGTTGCGGAGTCTTGGCAGCCCGCTGTGCGTTTACGTCCCTACGGGGTCAACGAGATGGTAGGCGCTCGCTGCTGTTCCTTTGCAACGGGTGGACACGGATTCGCGTGGCCGGATGTTGGGAGGCCGGATGTTGGGATGCATGGTCAACTCGTGCTCCAAAATAGCGCATCGACTCGTGGAGGTCAGATAACGTCGCGACGGCGTCCTTGATAGCGCTGCATGCTCTGCGTGTCGCAGATTGCCGAGGTGTATTGGCACGATCGTAAGATGTAGGTCCGGCAACTCGGTAAGACATAGAGCAATCAATATCGACTACATGTATCTTGTATGTATGGTCTAAAAGTCCAGACCAGATAGGTGTTTCTTGGGTCAGAAAGAGACAGGTCCCGCGTTGGCCGCAACGCGTGTGGGGATGGAGGGTTCTTCCGTGCAGCATCATGACATTATTCGAGAAACATTTCGTTTTATCCGAGGACCAACAGCCACGCAATGGGTCCCGGGCGTTGCGGTAGGCGTAAAGTGGCGTATGCGATGATGAAAATACGACGCAGCCGGCGCGGACAATCTTTAGGACATGGACGTTTGTGTTGCGAATTCTTGTTGGAGGATACATAGCCCACAGCTATGATTGGCCGTTTTTGCCCCAGAAACTCCAATTTTGATTATGCGGGGTTGGGCTGAGCTTAATTGTGTTGGAACACTTTTACTGGCTCCGCTGCTCGTACGGCTCGTGGGCTGCTCTGGATTCGTCCATACCGCCGAAGACGAACAACCAGACGATCTGTTCGCCGAAATCGACTTGGTCGATGTTGGCGCATGTTCTCAGACCTCGAGCATTATGCGATTAAAATGCGCTCGTATCTGCCTCTAGCACCAGCTTCTTTGCATCCATGTCGGAGATGATGCGCTGCACTCTGGCTTCACTGAAAGGCTTGGGTACGGCATGTACTGTTGTATAGATGCCATGCGGCGCCACGTGCGGATCATCGCTTCGCGGCGCCATCAATATTTGTTGGACACTGCACATGACTACAGTCTTGCTGCGGCGAGACAGACCGATTCAGCAAGCAATCCGCGGCCACTGGAGACTACCTGCACCATGCGTCGCGACGATAGATAGCCATTTCGGACATATGTATGGTTTGACATAGGGATGTGAAACGCGCGGACATCATACCAGCCGATTGCACAGGCCCGGTATTGTGGTGCAAAGCGCATGTCAGTATCGGACAACTCTCGTAGTAGCTGAAGAGAGGGCCACAAGGTCAGATCGGCATCACTTATGCGGAATCAAATCTCAGACATGGAGACGGTCACATCCCATTGCGGCGATGTCATACGCGATGTAGAGCGACTTCTGCGATGGCACCCGCGGTGCATGAACTATGAGCCTGCGGTCCCAGACCGCATAAGAGGCCAACTAAGAGAAGTCTATGATAACTCGAGGATGCTGTCATAGTGGCGCGGTCTTGACGGTATTCCTAGGTGCTCGTGACCGGGAATCATCTCAGGGCTGTCAGCGGCGTCGTGTCCACAGGATATGCAACAATGTTGCTTGGATCGCCACGCAAAGCCATGGCGGCCGATGGACAGTGCGGGAGCCGAGGATCGACCAAGTCTCACGATTGCCGCAAGAAGAGATTCCCAAGTGCTGGAGGATATGTATTGGCGTTTGAGCGACAAGAGCATGATTACGACGACTGACATGCTTTTGCGGCCAAGGAGCGTGGCAGTGCGAGCATCATAAGAGTGGAATGTCTTGGAGACCAAGCCGCGATGCTATCATCAAAGCGAACTCGTGACAGACTCCCAAGTGAACCGCTAGTTCGAGGGGAAGGCCGCGCTCGGACCACGCCAAGGCAGGAGGATGACATGCCTCGAACCAGCGTTGCGGGACATACAGTATTGCCTGCGCCGCAGAAGGATGATGTGCAGCCAGAAACGGCGTCATCACGCTGATATTTGTATAATGCATAGTGGAGGATTGGATACAGTGTCTTCCCCTATCGAAGGGTGGCCTGCTGGTACTCAACGCGTGCAGGATGTGACAACTTAGCAGCCATGTTTGGTGTGCCAGATGTCGGCGCTAACGACCAGGCCATGCTCTGCTCGCAAAAGTACAGTACATGGCACTTGTATGGTAATATCTGGGGCAAACTACTGGAACTGTTGCGCCAGCGAATGAGCGGCAGAAGTTTGTTCTTAGCAGACCTTCCATGGGTCCGCTACGAGGAGGCGAGGGGTCTGTACGACACCACTTGGCACATGCGCGGCAGGGGAGGTCGAGCCTCGCCATGCGCCATCGCATCTGCTTTGTGACACTGGAGGCGTCTGGCGAGACGACATCACCGTAGAGATGCCCGACGATGTCGACGACCGACGATCAGACGTTGACGGCGATGGGGTCGGCAGCCGTGCAAACCAAGGGCCTCCGGATCTGTCTGTCGCCGCGGGTCAACCGTCAACCCCAGCTCGTCCCCACACTGCAAGCCGGCCACTAGTCCACCGCCGCAGGATCAGGATTGGCACAACCTCCCTGGTTTGAGCCCTCCCCCCAGTTCTCGTTCCATCCTAAGCCGAGACCGGGCCAAGAGCGCAATATATGCAGCGTCAGGCTGGGCCCCATGCGATGGCAGACGCGATCCCAGACGCTAGCATTCGGCTAGCCGAGACATGTGCCTGTCGCCAGCAGACTGGTCCGAGGTTCCCACAGCAGCAGACTCCATACAAGAACCAGCCCTCTACCGAAGCTCGAGGATGGGTCTCCCTTTCCACGCCGCCGTAGCTCTCTGATCCTTTTCCTTTCTCCCCTGTGACGGGATCCTATTCACCACCTGCACATTCACCTGTCGTGATACATAACCATGGTGTTTGGCAGGAAAGCGACCCCCGAGAAGGGCGAGCCTCCTCACACTCCAGACAGCGGCAACGTCGACATGGTCGAAAAGGTCGAGCTCAAGGAACACAACGGGTCTCCTGGTCTCGCCGCCTACGGTCATGATCACTTGCATCCGACTCTCACGCAAGCCGAGCAAGATGACCTGAACCCGGACATCCACAGCAAGGTAGGCGCTCATCAGACCACCCAGCACACATTCGACGCGCGGTGATTGACAGCATTTCCACAGATGAACCTCAGACTAGCGCTATCCCTCACAGCCATGTCTTTCCTCTGGATCGGCTCCCAGATCCCGCTCTACCTCTTCGGCAGTGTGCTGCCATTGATCTACAGTGACATTGGTGGTGCGTCCGGAAAGTGGCTCTGGATGGTCGTCGGCTACCTCATTCCGCTTGCCGCCGTCTGCCCCTTCGTCGGTGCGCTCTCAGATATCTTCGGTCGCAAAATGGTCGGTGCCGCTGGACAGGTTCTGCTCATCATTGGCCCCATCGTTGTCTCGACTGCCCACAGCATCAACGTCGGTGTTGGTATGGTTTCCCCATCTTGCCGCAAATGTACGAGATGACTGACAAGCGTTGCGCTCACAGGTGGTATGGTCATCTGTGGTCTTGGAGCGGGCCTGAACGAGCTGATCGCGCTTGCCGGCACTTCGGAGATGGTCCCAGTTGCAAAGCGTGGTGCCTACGTCGGCGGTGTCGTCTTCACCATCCTGCCGTTTTGTGCCTCTGGTCTCTGGGCATCGCTCATCGCAGAAGCGAACTGGCGGTGGATCGGCCTGCTCGTGTCGTTGTGGAACCTCATGGGACTGGTCCTCCTTTCCCTTTGCTACAAGGAGCCTCCCAAGCATCACGTCAAGTCGACCAAGCAAATCCTCGGCGAGGTCGACAAGGTCGGTGGTTTCCTCAGCATCACCGGTGTGTTGCTGTTCATGATGGGCCTGCAGTGGGGCGCGGCGCAGGTAAGATCCCCCACAACGACCAGTCGTCATGTACTGCCGGCTGACTGACAATCTTTGACAGTACTCCTGGGGAAGCGTGCACGTGCTTGTGCCTTTCATCATGGGCATCGTCCTTATCATCGCCTTCTTCATCTGGGAGTTCAAGTTCGCCAAGTTTCCTATGGTCCCTGCCAAGGTCTTCTCCAAAGACAAGCGAAGCATGATCCTGATTCTGCTCATCACATTCCTAAGTGGTGGTAACTTCTTCGCTGTGCTTCTCTTCTGGCCTACTCAGGCCCACAACATGTACAGTGAGTAGCCCGAACGTGATGAAAGCCCGCATGACGTGCATTTCGCTAACAGCAAGAAACAGACCCTGATCCTCTTCAAGTCGGTGTCCGAACTCTGCCCATGGGCTTCGGTATCATCATTGGAGCTGTCATTGCCCTCGTCTTGATCGGAGCCACCAAGGGCCGCACGACGTTCTTGATGATCTTCTGGACCGTCTCGATGACCGCATTGACTGGCCTCATGTCCTACGCCAAGACCGACAACCTCAACTCTGTCTACGCCATCATCCTGTTTGCCGCCATCGCCGTCGGAGGTGTCATCATCCCCTGCTCCATCATCGCCCAGATCATGTGTCCCACTGAGTTGATTGGAACGATCACGGCCATCACTCTCTCCATCCGCTACATCGGTGGTGCCATCGGCTTCACCGTCTACTACAACCTACTGTACCACAAGTTCACGGCCCCCTCATCGACCTTCCCGATTGGTGTCGCCATCATCCAAGCACAGCTCGTTCCTGACGGAAACTACACCGTCATCAAGGATCTGATCACCTACGCCGCCCAGGCACAATACGCCGATCTGCGGAACATGATCGAGACCAGCGATCAGGTCGCCCACAAGGATGTCGCCTTTGACATCATCCTGGAGCAAACCCAAGAGGCGTTCGCGCTGGCCTACCGATGGCCGTACTGGTGCTCCATCGCTTTTGGTATTGCCTGCATCCTCTGCGCCCTCGGCCTCCGCGACATCAGGAAATGGATGTAAGCCATTTGTTTCTTGCATGACGTACTGGAATGACCTTTTTTCTTTCGGGCACAAAATGGGGTTCGAGCTTTGAATGTTTGTAATGGATGATGAGCAGCATCGAGTTGATAATCGAGAGAGGATGTCTACCATGTGTCGATACATCTGTCCTCTCGTTCGATGTAGATCATCGAACACCCAAACTACGAACCCACTTTCTATGATCAAAATCTCTCCCATTCAGTTGACATTTGATATCGTACATTTCCCGTATCCGTGACAAGACTCTGCTTGTGCTGCACACCTCCAAGTAAGTGCACGTGGCTCGCCTCGCACAGACGGATATGCTAATCAGATCCTTGGGCCTCGCAAACGTCCAGTTTGTGAACCGCTCGACCTGAAAGATACGGTATCGACCTTGACAAAGCTGCCGAGCGAGCCACGTTCTAGGATACCAAACTCCATGCTGCTTGCTTCGCATTCCTATCCTTATTTGTGGTTTGCTGACATCGAAACTTGCCCGTTACAAGTAACACTTCCCGGAATTCTCCAGGGAGATGCCCGACGGTCTGTGTTTGCTTTCCTAGATGACTTGTTCATCTGGACTCACTTGCTGCGAGCAAATGCGTCTTGCTTGCTGGATGGCATGCCCAGACTATATGTTTGCTCTGCTTCCCTTTCAGTAAGGCCGTCGATGTCTGAGACATACTTGGTCATTCGGTCTGCAAAGTATCTCATGTTTTGCCTGCCCAGTCCCATGTCCCATTTTCTTTCAACTCATCCCTGCCTTTGCGCTACAACATCACTACAAACAAGTGGCAAGCATTGGATGTCTTGCTTGATCATAGTTGCTCCTCCAAAGCCGACTAGCAATCATTCAACAACACGTGTTTGCCACGATAAGTGAGTCGCAGCAAACTCCGCTTTCTGGAGTACTATATCCATCGCTGGATTCTCGCTGCTACATCTTTCTTCTTGCCCATCTACAGCACAACACCAGTATAGCACATCACAGCACAGCACAGCACAGCAAAATACGGCAATGAGGCCTGAATCGACATCACGACGTCTATGAGCTTGCTTGCTTGCTTGCTTCTTCTCTCCCTTCTATATATACTCTACACCCATCGACGCTACAATCCCTCCACTGATATCGCCCGCTTCTCCTTGAGGAACCTCACTCGGATGGCGCTTTCAGCGGCAAGCGATGCATGACTGGTTCTTCCGTCCGATAGCCCCTCGTACCTCTCGCATCATGGCAGCGAGACTACTGCTCGCGAGCAGAGGAACAGGTTACTGGACTGCCGGGAGCTTCTGCAGCTTCAGGCTACGGGTGTTCGAACAACAGCAACATGCATACGGACAACGCCCGCTTTCCTTCGAGATGTTAATCAGGAGTAATTTGCAGTGGCGTGTGGTACATCTTTACGCCTGTCGACCAACCGTCGACCTAGCCTCTGGCGCGATCGGAGCGTCACTACTTCTCGCGGATGGAGAACGATTACTGGGCTGTCTGAAGCCATTGCGGCGCTAGACGACGGGGTGGTGGAACGACGACATCCTTATGTATATACCATCCCGATGTCACCATATCGACCGTTTGCTGGAACCGGAACAACGCAAGGTGCCTCGCATTTGATGTGTCTTTTGGGCAGAGCGGAGACAGTGGTTGTACCGTCTGGAACGGACTTCATCGACTATATATAAGCCCATGAGCTGACCGCACACCGGAAGTCATATATACACGACGCGCCTACTTCAGAGCGTATCCGAGTATCATCATACTGATGCTTGGGAACCGCGTTCCTGACATTTATCTCCTAGAACTGGTGCGAGGTCTTCTACCCACCGAAAGCCGTGAGCTATATAGACAGGACGCGTCTACTTCAGAGCGTGCCCGAGTTGAATCATCCTACTGACGCTTGGGACCTGCACCTTTGGACACGTACTGCCTGGCGGAAGTGGAGAGTGTTCGCTACCAGCAAATGTAGCGCCTGCTACCGCACCGCCTTAGCTCAGACACAGCCACCCGTTTGACATATCTGCTGGCCGATATGCAACTCGTCTTATGTCAGATGAAGCATCGTTGCCACCTTGGCACGCGCCAACAGAGTAGAATTGGCAGGGCAGGATTTGCGGACAAAGATATACGGGCAGAGCCAGGGCGTACGACGACTATATATGCACGCCTGCCGTCGTTGTCAACTATCGTACGCTGGAGCGATGAACACTTGCTGCTCCGCCTACCCTACTGGCACGAAGCGGAAGGAGCATACTGCTGGGGAGACCCGATACTGTGGAGCTCTTGGCTGCGTGACGCAGCCATCCACAACACCAGCACAGCATGCTCTGATCACGACAACTACTCCGCGGCTGATGTGAGAGATGACTCGAGCATATTTGGGTCGTCTGCAATACGCTCAACCGCCATACGCTCGTTGCTGTCGAGAGTGACGAGCTGGTAGACCCATCCAATCTGTGGACATAGACTGTTCTTTCGCGGTCAAACTCGGCTTCTCCATGCCTTCCAGACGAAACTGGTACCAAAGCTGATTGACAGAGCAGCCGCATATTTTCGCGGACATCGCAGCTCAAATGGAGACTTCTGGTTATGTGTGAGTACTTTTGAAGCCGATCAACCACAGCCACGATGCGTTGTGGAATGCCGACTGGTGTCTCATGAGCACCGAAGCGATGCTTGGACTTCTTGACGTCGCATGCGAGCGTATGAGGATCCTGTTCTGGCCCTCGCTTTAATACAAGCAGCACTTATTCTGCTGTCGAAGTCACAACACACATTCCCGCGCCTCCTGCGTGGGACTGTGTACAGCCGTTGCTGGGATTGCCCGTCCCCACTATATGCTGGACGTGTTGCTGGGTGAGCGTATCCCGGGAACAGTCGTTTCCCGACCTTGCGCCCTAGAGCTAGAGTGACGCAGCAGCATATCGGCAGAGCACTCTCTCGATCCAATGAATTGCAGCTAAGATACGCCCAGTAATTCCCTGCGTCAAATCTGCTATATATACACAATAACCCCAAAAGAACGCATTACTGGAGATGACGTTCAGGTCCGCCCCGTCGTACTCTTGCAATCAGCACACCCAGTCATGACGACGAGTGCGCGGCCGGACGTCCAACGGGTCCGATGTGGAAGTCCCGTGAGTTACTTTGTTGCTCCTCTTCAACACGATGGTCCGCGAGCTGCCTGTTGAAGACCATCATCAGGGTGGGAGAGATGAAGCGAAGCAACATGTGTGAGCCGCTTCAGGCATCAGAGACCAAATGCGGACGGCCTCCATAATGCGATGGTGTTCTGATTCTTCCGGACAGAGCGGAAAAAGGCTAGCTCTGCTTGCAACACAGATACTATATATCAGAAGTCTTCGCTCACCTTCCGGCTGCTGGATCCGTGAGAGATCCCGTGTGACACGAGCACATACCGCCTGCGACCGGCGGACGGTATCTCCCAGAATGGAGAGGCGACGGTAGACCGGAAATCGCGTTAACAAATGGCACATATTGCCTGGACCCGCCGGGTGGAACCTCCTCCTCGCCTTCAGGGTCAGAGCCGAGCATGCTCGTGGAAGAACGCAAGACCAAGCAGCTAATGTCCCTGCAATCCGACCAAGTGTCACAGGACATCGACATGTCCACCTTTCCGTACTCCTGCCTGGGAAATCAAACCAGGAGAGAGACACCGGCACAACTCTATGGTATCCACCGATTGTATATACATCTATCCAGATCGCGACAGGCGCGAACATAACCAAGTGTTGAAGTGATCGAGCTGTGGAGACACTACAACGCCACAACAGAAGCCATACGCCAGAAGCTCTTCAACTCTACCCTCGTCGTGGCTGTGGAAGTACTCACCAGATCGTTATTGCTGCTCCAGCATCGATCTAACATACGCCCTCCTTCTCTGGGGGTAACACCTAAATGACAAACACATTTCCAAGCAAGGCTATCGAGACATACCCAGTTTCCTTATCCTATATATACCGACATTAGCTCGGAAACCACGCCGGGCGTTCTTCATGCGCTACTGCCTCGTGCCACGGGTATTGCATCGCCGTTGAGGCGACCGGAACATGGCCTCTGGGGAGCAATTAAGAAGGAAAGCCTGTACTGGACGGCCGCGAAGATTTTCTCCAGCAATATAACGACGAGTTGCAACGCTACCGACCAGTCGGACGAGATCTTCACCGCCTTTATATATACACACATTTAAACCCAGCGTACGGACGACCCTGGTAGGCGAGACAAAGGTGAGTCCTTATAGTTGCTGGTCGCTCCTCGGGTGCCTATATATACGCCAACATGCAATCTTCACCACCCCGTGACTATACTCGCTCCACCGACGGGCTGCAACAACGTCGAAAATGGTGGTGATGGCTGTCGCAACGCATACTCATCGTCAACCTTACCGATCTAGGGACTGGCCAGCAGTAGCTATGCAGCGCATTCAGGAGCGCATTACACGGCATCGACGATCGGGTCTCCACCCCCAGCGAAACTGCTCAGTCCTCTCACCTTACGTGAGCTAGATGTCTTCCACACCATCTAGTGGTCGGCACAAACCCTGCCATGTGCAACCGCCGCGACCATGCTGACCGTCAGCGGTCGCCTACTTCGCCGGCTTCGAAGCGTGCGGCTCACAAAGGTCATGCCAACGCTGATCCACGACCCGATACCGGGACTGTTGGCATGCTGTCGGCTACGGGGAACAGCGAGAGGGTTCACCCGGTTAGAGGGATTCACAGCGCTGCTACCGACCTCAAGCCACCAGCGTAACAACATTTGTTCCATCGACCTCGTCATACTCACACCCTGTCTTCGCTGAGACGAGCTACATTCTACTCAATGTCGTGGAAGCCATCTAGGAGGAATGGTGTGGCCGCCATCGGAGGATACCGCTCGAACGCAAACGCATCCTTGATGGGACCTAGAGGAGTTATGTCAAATTACAAGACGAAGATATAGAGGACCAGGAGAGCCCTTGTGATGGAGTTAGTGAGTGTGATTCGCAGGAGAGAGTGACTTACATTTCGAAGCTGTTCCTTTGGGCGGCGTTTGGCGCGGCTCGCAGCAGCAGATCATTGGTGATTGGCAGTGGACGATACACGGCGCGCGGGCAGAACCCGCAGAGCCTTCGGCCATGGATCCCAGTTGAGGCTAGCAGGTAGAATTCAGGTATTGAGAACAACATGAGCGTAGTATGAGATCACAGTGTTTGGTGAATGTCGCGTCAAGTGACCCATGATGAGTCTCGTTTGCGTCCCGGATTCCGAGCACCGTTTGATGCTGTTCGGACAAATCATGACCCTGCTGCTATTGGGTTCATTGCAGGCATGCCGGCGGGCAAGCATCCACAAAGACCATTTCGTGAAGCATTCCTCATGTCCACGGATGTCACACCCGTCTCCCGGTCTCCCCGAGGCGTTGGTCTGTAATCATGATGTTCCCTTGTGCGAGATTGTTGGTCATGACACGAGCGGGAGATATCGGGTCGCAAGCATCATGGGAAGAATGCTTCATGGGATGGTTGATAGTGCGTGCTGTGGCACATGATCACCGACGAACGACGGTCAGATTTAAGCCGCACGCATTCTTGGCCTAGTACTGATCGACGATCGCAAACCTTAGCGATCGCAAGGTTAGGATCCAGGGCAAAGAAGAGTAAGAACTGCATCCTACCACCCCTTCAGCATCGTATGCGGCAACAGCGTCATCGTTCATCCATACCCTTGGCAGCGCTTCGACATGGCGGGTATGTATGGCTCGGAGATTCTGCTACCCTCGGCATAAGCATGTTCTCCAAGAGTGTGTTGTTTGCTCCCCGTCTTGTTGTTCGCGGTGCAGGTGTTATCGCCTTGACCCGGGAGGTTCCCCCATTGGCCAGATTCCCGCCATCAAAGGGTGAGAACGAGGTGTGGTTGCCGACGTGATCACCCATGTCTGTCGTCCTCGACATCGCCCGAGGTGTTGCAGTGGTTTCAAACATCTTACCAGGGTGCTGGATGTCATGAGGTTGTAAGCGAACAATGGGATACGCCATGTCGGTGTGCAGGATGCGCGCTTCTGGACCAGTCGGTTCAGGGATCCTTGCTGTGCCGCACGTAAACCTCTCACTCGAAGGTCCGGGGAACGCAGACGCCACCACACTGCCGAGACGTTGCGTCCCCACGCACTAATGTCGAGGATAGCGCCGACGGCACTAAGACTGGAAAAACATGTCTTATTCAAGACTGGCCATGCAAATACGTACTGTGGAACAGGCGAGAAATTACTGTCTCGGCTTCGAAGGTCAATTACGCCTCTTCGGTCCGTCAGTGGGCCGAGCATGCATCGGTGACCTGGACAGTGTGGTTACCTACGGCATACAGCTCGGGAGACCGACCCTGCCAGGTACTTAAAACCGGGTGATGATCGTGTGATAAGTCTCGAATTGGGAGCCCTCGTGTTGAGAATCTGAATCAGAGGCGTCGTAGTTTGCAGATCGTACTCGCGGCCCAAGTCTATTCCAGTGCAAGCGAAGCATGCTTCTCGGTTGATGTAGTGGGGAGGCGGCACTGACTAGTTTCGTCTCGGGACCGCTTCAGCAGGCCAAACAGAACGAGCAACAGACACTAGACCGAGCAAAAGAGTAAGGAGTGATCTTGGATCGGGCCACGGAGCCCCGAGTCGGGACGAGGACCGATGACAAGGAGCTGGCACAGATTTATTAGATATATCATAAAAGGATTCGCGTAAGAGCTTCCGAGGGGGACGGGAATTCGTAGCGCGGCACGGTGACTGGTCTGTCCAGGATCGCGGGTCAGTGATAAGGCTGTAACGTGCGTGATCCCTGCACAACGCGGTACTGGATGAGCCTGTGCTGTCACACGTTGATCAAGATGGCTCTAAAGTTGGCTAGCTTTGGCCCGTGATGATGACCGTGCAGTGCTCAGCCGTGTTGAGTTCCTTGAATAGTGAAGGGTGATTAATCATCACCCATTGCTCCCCAGGCGTTGCGTGCATGGCCAGAGAGAGATGGGCGATACCCCGCGCGTGAAAGCCTCAATCGAGACCAGCAGAGCGATGCTCGCGGGAGTGCTGCGACAACGCTAAACACGTTCAGCGTGCCAAGATCAGGTTGGAGGAATGATCTCATCACGCTGTGGTTTGAAGACTGCATGTGAGGTCGAGACAAAGTTGGAAGACGCGGGTGTGACCTCGAGGCTTTGCAAGGCTTGGCCTCGTGGAACCCAGCACACCCTTGATATCCACCCGCGCCGTGCCCTTGTAGCCGCATCGATAATATCGGAAGACCTGAGGAACGGCGAAGGGGGAGACGCTCGTCTTTGGCTTAGCGGGCGAGGGACACGTTGCAGCACTGGGCCTCACCGTCCGCCGATCACAGCCTACCGTGACTACTGCAAACGTGTGGCAGCGGATCGGCTACATCAGCCGCAGGCATTTCTGGATGATGCTGTGCAGTCGGGGGCCAAGCATGTGGTGAGCTGGTGTTGGACCCATGCAGAAATCATGAGATGATGTGTAGAACGACTGGACCGGCACGGCGGCTTCTCTTTCCGTGTCCGCACTTGTGGTATCGACGTCGTGTCGAACGATGTACTGTACATGCCTTACAGTACCTGCATTGCATGGGTGGATATCGACGACATCTGGGCTACGGCGCCGGTGCCAAGTCCCATCCAAGATCTTCGTCCGCACCCACCCTCCCGTATTGGTGAGCCGTCTCGATCCGGAGGGATGTGCCGTGTAAAAAGAAATATCGCAGAGCAGCTATTGAGGAAGATGTCCAGTGCTAGTCGCGCTCTAGCGGATTGGTCTCAGATCTGCCCGGCCAGCAACGCCATTCTGGCTCCAGCACGTCCGCCGATGCATATTGCTGGGATCTGCCTACGGTCCAGAGGCATATGTACAGCAGCGTGGCGGTAAGCAATGTGCAGTATAGCAAGCAAGCTCCAACCGCCGCGACTGCTGCGTTTTCCAGCGCATCTGCACGTCTATTCCTGCGACCTGTCGCGGCACTCCCCCAATCCCGGCCGGGTGGTACTTTACCGCCCTCCGGCCCTGCACTTCCGCTCCTATCAGATCGCCCCGCGAGCATCATTGCCAGTCTCCCCTGGTCTAATTCTACCTCACCCTTCGCTGCAGGTCTCACACCGGTGGTGTCTCCGCGCCCCAAGGCATAACACTCGTCTTATACACCCCTGGCCCGGCTTCTGGTCGGCGTGGTGTCTGCCCAGCTCCCGGAAATGTGCGTCTGGCGCTCGCGGCCACGGCTTTCGGGCCTGTTTGGCTGCCGCTAGAGCGTTCCTTGCTTGGATCGCTGCAGCGCATGCGGCATGCCATCTCCGCGACGCACCTCGATTTGTGATCTGAAACCATGCCTATTGAGGCCGCCACCTCTTGCCTGCAGGGGGGCTCTCCGCGCTTTTGGCCTGGGGGGCGGGCTTCCGTTTTGCTGCAAAACGTTACCATCATGTCGATCAACCGCGATTCCGCGCATGACTGTACAGGACGTGATATCATGCCTGTGGTAGGTTCCTGGTCTTACGAGCCTTGTTCATGATAGAAAGCTATATGAGGCAGCGGGCTGCGTCCTCAGTTCTCTCTTGCGATCGGGACCGCGCTGCAATCACCCACGGACAACCACTAGACCTGCGTTGGACAGCCTGTGTGCCGTTGGTGCTGCCGCGTCTTGACGATTATTGCTTCTGTACTTTGGGTTTTGCAGAAGCTTATTGCAAGGTCTCCCGTCTCAATCGGGCCGCCACCGTCGGATTCCTGCCTGTCCAGCACATACAAATCGCCCGGTGCCTACCCGCAGAACTGACCTGTATCGTTGTCGCCGTTCATCATGTCTACAACACCACTCGGAGCGCGACTCTCACTTGCCGACTTTCTTTGCCCAACAGCTCTATTCGCTGTACCCGCGCTGCTGACGGACCCAGAAGCGGTGTTCCTCGAACGGGTTGGCCTGAAAACCACAAGCTACACACATCGACAAGTCTTCGACAGAATGGTTGTGAGTGGAACACACTACCATATTCGTAGCCTTATCCGTACATGCTGATGGTATTCCTACCCAGGACGAAGCATATCGAGCACTCTACAAGGCTGAGACGCCGCTATATCGAGAAAAGTACGACGAAGAAGTCTTTGATCGTGTGTCGATAGCCATCTACCGGTCCGCCAGTAAGACTACGCTGCCACTCTATGATCTCATGGGCGGTCAGGACCAAAACTGGGTCACTCGGTGGCTGCTCTGGCATGTTATGAGCACCACACCGCGTGAACTCAGCGAAACCGCCAGTCGCGCGACTCGGTCGACGAGCGGTCAAAGCGATGAGACCGCTCTGACTGCTGTGACGGCCTTGACGCCCATGTCACCTCATCAACCAGGAACGAGTGAGTCTCATCATGGCTTCGGTCGAGCAGTGCGAAGATAGATGCTGACTCGTGTTATGTAGGCGGACGAGAGTTTCATTCACCTGTATCGAGTCCTGGTTACTGGGATCCCACGCGGGACACATGATTGTCTTCAAGGGCTTGTCGGTTCCTGACCGTCTTGTAGACGTCAGAACAGCTACAGCTACCAACGACACATGCAAAATCTTCTTGAGCCCTCACAGCGTGAACCGTCGACTTTCTCACCAATCTCAGCACACGTGTTCTCGGCTTCAGTGCTATACAAGCACTGTAGCCCGTGGCGTTAATGCATATCACATCGCACCAGATCCCAACGACCGTCATCAAATCCCTGACCTAGAACTTTACATTGGACGGATTTCATTATCATCATCACAAGCACCAGGATTGACGCACTCATGCTCCCACCTCGCATCAGCATGGAAATGCCGCATCTGCCTCGCTATCACCAGGAACATTCGCTCAATTTCTTCCTCGCATACATCTGGCTCACTGCACCCTTCTTCCAAGGATTCGCCATTCATCTCCTCACTTCAGGACCGTCGACAAGGGCTCGTGTGTGGCTCAGAGCACTGCCACGCAGACATGTGTCTCTGAGTACGCATGGCTGTACTGACCGGACACTACTACCACTCTCCGTCACGTCATGACTGCAGCATAGTCATCTCGCGACTCAGATGGGCAGAACCACGGTAGCCTCTCCACCGTTCGCCAATGACTCCAATCCCATACAATCGACAGCGATACAGCCGAACGTCCCAAACTTGATGGAGTCCGTCCACACGACATGCGGCAAGACTCCAGAGGAAACACATTCCACCCTCCTCCCGCTTTTGCACACCAGACCGTCCAGTCGGATCTACCGCATAGCATGCTTCCATCCCGGTATACACACTGAACCTACCACCCCTTCCAAGCCATTATTCTCCAACAATAGAGCTGGCACTCATCACGGAGATAGGAATAAGCAAGCATATCTCACCCACCATCGGCAGCCAGGCCCATCCCCACAGGATCTCAGGCTGGATCGAGCCATGACGTCTAGCGCCAGGTGAAGGATAGACCAAGGACCTGCAAAAGCAAAAGGGAAGACTCTTTCAATCCGTGATGACTTGAGTGGGGACATCTTCGCAAGAAAGTCGGCTAGAAGGTGTGTGACGAAGGAAAAGGCAAAGATACCTTGCATAACGAATCAAACCCTTTTTTGCCTCACCCGAATCTCGCCAGCGATGTAGAGTTGTCTTGTATCGTTTGTTGTACCTAAGGTACCTTAGATTGGTCTTGGATGGCAGAAGAGGAAGCATAAGTCCTGCATTCCCGGAGATCTGGCAATCACCGTACATGTTCGCACGTCCGCGTGATACGTTATACGTTTACATATCGTACTAGTAGAATAGAAAGGGGTTATCATGGGATATCTGCTTCATCGATTGTGGAATGACATGACATGATATGACCCCAGTGCTTGAAATTGTGAATTTTCTCATGATACCTGTATCATTATAATGGATCTGCTAGCGTTGCATGGACCTTTCGATCTGATGCTTGCTCCATTAACATCCCGCGATCGTTCTTGTGAAATTTCCTGTCTGCCGTTCTGCGACCACGCACTCTTTCACTTACCCGCTCGCTTACTCACTCGCTCACTATACCGCCGCATGCGCAGCCATATACTGCGCGAACGCCCGCGGGTTGCGGGTTTGCATGAAGACTGTGCCGGGGCCTGGTTGGCGGCAGGTGGTCAGTCGTAGAACACGTTGATGTAGCGGAACAGGGTTCGGCTGGGTGGGCAGAAGTGAAAGCGAGACTACAAGTGAACGGATAGGTGATGGGAGACTAGAGGGGGAATGGGATGGAAAGAAAGCAACAAGACTGACCGGTGAACTTGCAGACCAAGCCTTCGCCGGCGCTGAAGTTGCTCATCAGGCCGCCGCTGGCGACGCGTTCCATCACATACTCGGCGTTCCAGGCGACGAGGTGGCCGTTGTCGATGATGTATTTCTCGCCTTCGCGGAGCTGTGGGACAGGAAGAGAGATGTGTCAGTGGAGTTCGTCGGACGATTGCACGAACGATATGGCGACAAGCTTACATCTTTCCGAATGATGGCGCCCATGCTTTGCACCCAGCAGATGCCCGTGCCTCCGATCTTGTAGACGAATAGCCCCTCACCCGAAAACACGGCTTTGCTGAGACTCTGGGTCTTGTAGTCCTTGGTGACGCCCTGCGTACACGCCATGAACGCGTCGCGGCCGACCGACCAGGTCTCTTCGCCGGTGAGGCGGATGTTGGTGACGTCGCCCAGGGCATGCGGGGCCAACAGCAGCTCGCCGGGTCCGGTGTACGTGCTGTGTGCCATCTCACCTCCGACAGCCAACTTCTTCAGGCTGAATTTGAAGTTGCCCTTCAAGGTCATCGTGGGAGACATGGCGATCATGAGACCGGGTTTGACCGTGAGCGGGCAACCCAGGGCCAGTTGCAGGGTGACGATTGTGTTGGTGTCGCGATGACTGATGCGGTAGGAGCCTCCATTGAACGTTCCGACATCATCGATCGTGGCGCTGGCTCCTACGAAGTGGCCTTGAGCTGGTGCACCGCCTGGCATGTTCGAGGGCCGACTTGTGTTGAGCGGTCGCTGTGCTGGGTCTGACTCTTGCTGCTTCTCTGCCGGATATGATTCGGTCGGTGGGCCCGGGTACATCGGTAGAGCTTTTCCCTCTCCCCCGGTCGTGTTGCCAACGGCGCCATTTGTGGGAGGAGGAGCGAATTGGGTTGGTGTTGAGGATGCGGAGGGTGGAGGGGCGAATGCGGTCTGGTGTTGGGCTTGGGGAGGCGGAGGGAAGAAGGATTGTTGATCGTTGGTTGGAGGTGGAGCGAAGTGTTGCTGCTCTGCGCGATGCTTTAGCGGTGTGCTAGGCGTAGAAAGTGTGAGGGTGATGGCCAACCTTGCGAGCCTTGGGTACCAGGTGGGGCTGGGAGCTGGTTAATGTTTGATCGAAGGAGAAGAGGCGAGGAAATCAGTACGAGGGAAGAATTGTGCGTTGTTAGAGGCCATGTTGATACAGAGAGTACTGTGATACTTGCTTTGCGGTGGTCAAATCACTCGGCGTAGGCGATGTTCACGGAATGCTCTTGGAATGGAGTCAGAGGTGATGTGGAGGTGGGGATGGAGATGGAGAGAGAGGTTGTGAAAGGGTTGTTAGGAGAGTCGAGAGTACGAGAAGAATAGGAAGATGATGAAGAAGACGGCCGCATACTCGAGACCTGTGATTCTACCGTGATCTGCTGTGCTAAATGTAGCTCTACTGGCATGCGGCGTGCTGGTGGTGGAGCTGCAGCTTCTCCCGGCTGCCATTGGCTGTGACTGGCGGCTACAGAAGACTCGACGAAACGACGCGGCGGCTATTCTTGTCGCCGGGGGAGTGGCCTGTGATGAGGTTGAGTCTGCCACGGACATGTTCCAGTCATTATCCTTTGAATAGATGGATGTGCAAGATGCGATTGAAGATGACCGAGTGATAATGATCTCCGCGCCCGGTAGATGGAGGTAGAGGGTCGAGTGGTGGTGGTTCACGTTCTCCGAGGATTTGCCATGTGGACACCTCAGGCATTCATCGCTGCTTAGCCCACCTAACGTGTCCCGGAGTTGATATGCGTTGTCGACTTGACATACCTTTCGATGCACCTTATGGGAACAGCTACATCTCCCGATTACTGCTTACAGCATGATACGATGGATCACTTGATGTATCACTGTACCTTGTTTCTTCATATCATTCACGATCAGAACCTACCGCCTTTCGGACCCAGATTCCCATGATTCTTCTAATCCTGCTGTGCGCTAAAACACCAAAGCACGTCAACTCCGCATCGGCTTTGCTTCGACGTCTGTTCCGTCCAGCTTACAACATGCTCGAGCCATTCACTCCTTATGCACTGATGCTTTCGACATGCAGTCCAGCCATTGGGAAATTCGTCTTTCCGCGGGGTCCCGCATCAATGGCACGCCATCCACCCACCTCCCGTTCATCGTCGACGGCCCTTTGACAGCCAAAGCTGTGCATTCGTAGGATTTAGTGCGAGCCTCAGCTGGCGGTCGCCCGAAGCGGTAACGACTAGGCTGGATGCAGGCGTGCGGTGTTGAGCAGCAGCTGGGCGCAGTCGCATCCGCCAACAACCAGTATTTCGATGCCTTATTCTACCTTTTCCCGTCTCTCCCTCCCTCTCACTTCATTTCTCTATTCTCCTTCACCAAGGATATCTTGAACGTCGCCGATTACCCAGGCATCATTGCTGGTGTTGTCGTCCATCTCACGCCGAGAGCGCCACGGTGACACCCCCTAAGCCGCCCCGCGTTCGAGTCATTCGTAAGGAAGCCCGCCGCCAACCGCACCCTCAGTCAGCGTGCGCCAGTCGAAACACCGCCCGACCCCATTTCAACCTCACCTTCTTGAGTCCCAATGGCATCGCAAGTCATGTTCGAGCAGGACATGGACACCTGTCTCCCATGGCCTGGTTACGTGATCTACCGTCCCAATGGATTGGACGGGCAACCCGATCTTACAGCCTCGCCCGTTTTCTTCCCGGCCAAGGACTCCGACGAGCTCTTCGACGCGCTTCGCCTGAAATACCCAAGTCTCAAATCCCACAGTGAACGCATGCGCGACGCCATCATCGAGTTCTTGATCGAGGAACGCCAAGCGGAACAGCTGCAACGGACCACCACCTCGCTGACCGCGTCCCTTGACTCCACCACCTCGCCGGAGACTATGCCACTCGACGCCATCCACTCTTCTCCATGGCAACAGTCATGGCCTTCCATGTCCTCGACCGGCTCGTCCACGTGGAGCAGTCCCGAACTTCCTGAACTGGCGACCCCCACCTTCAGCGAGTCTTCTCTAGCACGACCGACCAGTCAAGTCACCACATCCACCCCCAGCGCCTCCTCCAACGGACCAACACCCGCCGTTCTTGAGCAAATGACCGGTGTCTTCAGCCTATCGACATCTCATCAACCGAAGCAACGGGTGCGCCGGAAGATGACCGAGCGCGAAAAGGTCGAGTACCGCGCGAGAAGGATCGTCAAGGCGTGCGACAAGTGCGCCAAGCGGAAAAGAAAGGTACGTCTGCTGTGTCTCCACTCCCATCGTCGTTCACTGTAAGCATCATGCTGATCACTTTGCAGTGCCAGCACAATCAGCCAGAGGTTGAACAGCTAACGACGAAATCATCGACCAAAACAAAGTCACGGTAAGGATGAACAGGTTAACCAGTCTTCAGTGCAGTCACTAACATTTCTTCAGCGTGTCGCCTGCCCACACCAGTGGTCCCCAGGCTCCTTCGATACATCCCCAGGAGCCTCTGGACTTCGATTTTGACATGTTCTGTGGCGAGGACTCCCTCGACATGTGGGACGATTCATTGTTCAACGGTCTCTACGACGTGAACAACGACCTTGCTCTGAATGCCGAATCTGGTCAGAAGAAGCACTTTGGAGGCGCGTCCAAGATGACACCCTACATCAATGCACCGTCACCATTGCAAGACTGGCAATGGCCCCAGCATCAAGACTGGAGCGCGTCAGACCAAGTCGATGCGAATGGCGGTGAGATTTGGACTGATGCTAGTAGTGGAAGTCACCAATCCCACGCCATACCCGGCGTGTCCAACATACCCCAAGAGACTGTGTTTACTCAGCCGGCCCGCATGGCCGGCAACTATTCTGGGAACTCAAGCTCACCGTCCACGCAGCTCTCACCGTCGGCATTCAACAGCAATGTGGCATTGACGACCACGGACCACTCACAAGACGTGAGACCGAGTGCCGACACAGTGCCTCGACACAACCAAGAAAATGGCATTAGTAAGAATGCTACAGGAGAGGGAGTGAATCTGCTATCGAGTGGAGGTCGCAAGCCCTCACATGATCGTCATGCACACGCGACAGACCGGCCACAAATCTTAACTGACTCTCGTGCCAACCAATTCCAGGTGGAAAGCTATCGGTCGCCTGCTCAAGCGACCTTTGCCTCCACTGTGCTACGACTCGTTGGCACTTCGAACGCGATTCGCAAGCTTACCAGGCCGCTAGCATCACCTTGTGTGTTGCAGTCGGGATTGCTAGATAGAGTGACACATGTACTGGCATCTAGTGCATCCCACCAGGAGTCGATCAATGCTCAGACGATCGGTACTGCAGGCTTGTATGGAAGCAGTGGCGCAGGCGCATCAGACGGACCGCAGACACTGCGCAACACGCGCAGAAAGGCTATGTACCAGGCTCTTAACCAAGGAGCCAGAAATCTCGCACAACGCGAGATTGCCACTGACGTGTCGTTGCGCGGATCTTCGCCTCTGCAGGACGCAGATCCGACCGCACATCAAGCAAGGCCCGAAGGCACACGCTCACTCGCACAGAGTATGGATCGCGTCGACAGTCCGTCAACGGAATTGTATCTGCTCAAGCGACGATACAACAGCCTGCCACGTCCCACGATCAATGCTCAAGCCTTACAAAGACAAGCCAATCACAACCCCACGACGGATGAGACTCAAGCCAACGGCGGTGCGTACCTGCGGCTTAAGCACCAGCGCTTCACGATCGACAACCACACCAAGCCAACTGTCGCGAGTGCTGTGCATGCTACGAGTGCTACCAGTGCTGCAAATGCGAACCAATCGACCACAAATGCTGTATACCCATCTGCCAGACCCGCCGCGGTCAGTCAGTCCAGAACCCTGTGCAACATGCTTGGGAAGGACCTTCATGGCAGCGTTGCAGCATATGCAGACCGGATGTCCGATCACTGTATCTATCGGGATCACCACGGCAGACCTTCGAATGTCGCCTGTATTGCGCCACACATGCAAAGCGGTGTTCTCTTGGTCGTTGCCCTTGTCGCTGCCGCAGTATTGGCTGCTTGCAACAACAGCAGCATGCAACTGGCTCTGGTGCTCCTTGCTGGACTGGTCCAGTGCTCGACCAAGAACAGCTCTTGGCTCAGTGCTATGCAGGAGAAATCATCAAGTGCTCATCGAGCTCTTCGCTGGGCTGGGCTGCGCAAGTCGCGAGAGTCCTCCTCACGCTGTGGAACCAACTTGCAACTTGGTGCCTCACGGCGGCCAATTTTCTGCTGATCAGCTGACTCTCCGTGAGATCTGCCAAAGCGTTATTGCATATAGGTAGTCGTAGGATGTGGATATCTGGGTGCATATACTGGCACAGGAGCAGACTGATGATGATTATCTATTGACGACGATGATGATGATGATGTTCAGCCTATGTGGATAGTAAAGGAAAGCGTGCTGTAGAGCACAGGTTGATCATGTTCCTTACACGTATGTCTCACTATAGATATCATTCAACAATTGCGGTTCATCCTCAAGCGTCTTGTGCTTCACTATTAATATGTCGTCACGTGGTTTCATGTGAAAGTCGCGCACACCGCGCTAGTAACATGAGCTTCACTTCTACATAAATGTGAGCTGCAGACCAGACACGTCACTTTTGTTGTTCCAGAGCTCTTACAGTGGTCTCGAACGTCGCAAGCACCCTTCATCCAAATGCGGTGAGCATCACATCCTCCACGGACGGCATCATGTCCACGCCCACCCCCTCGTCAGCTTCGAAGAAGCTCGCCGGCACTCCCTCTCATCCGCTCCCCACCAGCAACACCAGCGCAACCATGAACTACTCCTCGCCCGCGCCCGCACGCTCGAACCCGTCCCCGACCGCCGTCCGTGCCAGCGGGCAAGCGGGCAAAACCCCCATCAACCACGCGACGGGATCCTCGCAGGGCTCCAAGACGCTCGGCGGCACCCCGATGATGGCCTCGCTCAGCCAACAGGGCCTGACCGTCGGCTCGTCGCCTGGCGCCGGTACGCTCGCTGGTGGGAGTTTCGGGACTCCCATCGGGCTCGGGCTGGAGGGGATCGCGACGCCGCTGGGCGGGACTGGGCTTGGTGGTGTCGCGATGGTGCCGACGATGAGCGAGCTGGGGCTGGGGCTGAGCGGCAGCATCAGCGGCGGGGGCGGCGCGAAACGTAACGAGGACGAGGAGCGGCGGGCCAAGATGCGGCGGGTGCTGAAGCGCATCGGCCGCCGTCCTGGCCGGGTCAGCGAGGAGGGCATCGTACGCGTCAGTCGCCGCGTGGGGTTCGAGACGAACCTCGACGACGAGAAGGAGGCGCCGGCCTCGCATGTGCTGGGCAACCGCACGTTCACGATCGCGGGCAAGAAGATCCTGGTCGACGTCGCGATGGAGGCGCAGCGCGCGCGCAAGGTGGACTTTATGTTTGCGAGCGAGAATGAGTTTCTGGCCAAAGTGCAGGGCCCAGCGGCCGGGCGGGTGCTGTTGGAGGATCTGGAGAAGCTGGAGGGAGGCGCAGTGCTGGCGCCGACGCTGGATCGGTTCGCGGCGAATCTGGAGCGATTGGCGAGGGTGGACCGGCTGAACTCGGATCATCTGGACTGCTTCGAGGCGCTTAGTGGGCTGCACGCAAGTCTGGGGAGGTTGTTTGAGGAGGAAAAGAAGAATGCAACGGAGACGGAGGTCATGTGCGAGAAGAGTGGACGTCCTGAACTGCATGCTCGTGGTGAGCTGGGGCTTTCAGTGGCATACTGGCAGGATCCTGTGCTGCCTCATCTAGGCGAGGGAGAGCGAAGTGAGGCGGCGTCCACTCATCCTGATGATGGGATATACCGCCTACGTCTCGAGGTCGAGCCCTCAGCCGCTACTTTATATCCACCTCTACGAAACTCGGACGCCTGGCTGCCAGGTCCCCTGACTCTGCCTGACGCCGATGCGACAGAGGGTCTACCGTGGCAAGATCCTCCGCCCACCCTCCTACCCCCCAGCTCGGACGCCATGGCGATAGATGGCGGACTGGACAAAGCTCCAGACCTCCGCTTCGTCGCCCGACTCGACCCTCCGTTGGTCATGGAGCACTTCACCGCGGTGAACCTGCTCTCCAGCTTCGGCATCGCGACGCCCGCCCCAACCACCATCCCTCCGCTCTACCACGTCCTGCTGCTCGATCCTTCAGCTCCGCCCGGTCCCTCGTCCGCCACAACCTCCTCCCTCATCTCCGCCACCATCCCCATCCTCAGCGTCCACGGCACCGAGACCCAACACCACCACACCCTCGACGCCATCAAGCAAGAATTCGCCTACCGCCTCACCGACCTCCCCTTCCCCCACCCCCGCCAACTCATCGACGCCCTCCCCGTCCTTCGCCAATGGGCGACCTTGACCGCGCTCCTCCGCTCCGCATTCCCAGCCTCATACCGCTCTCCCCTGTCCGCGGACCCCGCCCAAGCACAATCCTCACTACATCTTGCCCCGCTCACGCCCCCGACCACCCCACCCGCTGACCCGGCCGTCGTGCCCGTCCACGTCTCCGTCGTCACCACGCCCCTGCCGACGCTGAGCATCACGTACCCCTGTCTAGCGCGCGATGATCCTGCAGGCAGCAACAACGACGGCGAGAGCGAGAGATTCATCACCAAACTCGTCCAGATCGGTCTCAACGGGCGTCTGTCGATTGTCGCCAACTACGCGCTGGCGCAGGAGGAGACTGCGGTGTCGAAGCAGGAAGACGCCAGCATGACCGATGCAGAGCACGAGACTACCGACGGTGCGCAGAAGGACGGACAGAATGCGAGCGTCGAGGGGGCGGATGGGTTGGCGCGCAAGCGTCGGGAGCAGCAGGATGAAGTGGCTGCGCAGGCGCTGCAGACATGCGCGGACGTGGGCGTGTGGGTGGAGTGGTTGAGGGGGAAGGGGTGGTAAGGTGTGGGGAGGGGATGATGGAATTGATATGAATAGTAGAGAGTGTGATAGTGACGAGATCAGGGGAATGTACTAAATGGTACCTTTACATCCAGATTACATGAAAGACCCCTCGTGCGCCGGCTCGTGATGCTCATATCCTCACATGCTCAAAACGGATTCTGACCCATCGTCCTGCAATGGCAGAAGTAACGCCCTGATCTCCCAGCCTTGATTCCAACCTGCATGTAGCTCTCCATTACAGCATCATCGTTCATCAGCGCCCCACCCATGCACTCCCGCGACACTCCCGCCCTGCCACGCGCTTACACCGCCATGCACGAACGTGAGCGCAGCGTCGACGTTAGCGTTGCCCGTGCTCGGCAACCGCACGGCACCCGGGCGCTCGCGCACGTCCACGTCGGTCGGCAGATCGGTGGCGTCGCCGTGGTACTGCTCGACGACGAGGTTGCGGATGAGATTGGCATGGCGCTGCAGCCATTGCGTCTCGGAGAGTGAGGCATACTCTCTGGCGCCGGACGCACCGTCGGCGCGAGGCAGCGAAAAGGCCCAGTCGACGACGTAGACGCTCCAGCGCTTGGTAAGCAGATACAGGACAGGCCAGGTCAGCAGCCACAGGCCGGAGAGGTAGAAGAGCCAGCGCAGCCAGCAGATACGCGCGCGGTTCGCCCAGTGCGGGGAGTAGATGTCGACCGTGGCGTCGGCGGTCGGGAAGGAGATGGTGAGATTGCCGCGGTAGTGGGTCGAGCGAACGAGGGGCTCGAGGTGCTGGCGCAGCAGCGCCGTGTCCAGCCCGCTTACTGTGCGTGAGACGCGGAAGACCTTCAGCGCGGAGGGTGAGGCGCAGTAATCGTTGCACCACGCGCGGAGGTCGTAGGTAGGCGTGCTGCTCCCCACCTCGATGTCTTGCGTGGAACCGGGGGCGCGGACTTTGCGGATCGTGCCACGGTGGGTTTTGTCGCCGGGGCTGGCGACGCGCTCGCTCCACCAACGGCGAGTGGGAGTGTTGTCTTGCCGCAGATAGTGTCCGAGCGAGAAGGCAATGTTGAAGTCGACCACGCGCTCCGTCTCCTTCTTGTTGTTGCGAAACGTCGTCGCTTGGTGGTACCCGTACAGCCGGACCATGGGCTTGGGGTGTACGTGGCGGAGGTAGGAGGTGGTGTAGTCGTACAGCGCGTCCGGATCGTTCAGGCGCGCATCCATGCGGATCGAAGTCCCGGACGCATCGATTCGTTTTCGGTCTCGAGAGAAATTGGTGGCGGTTCGTGGCTCGCGGATGATGGTGTATTCGTCTGTGGGAGGCGCCTCGGTCGGGTAGACATTCTGGGTGACGTGAGACTGCGACGCAGCATTGGACGCTTCGCTGTCTGCGTAGGAGGGGAGCTGAGGCGCATCGTCGTAGTCGTAGTCGTCGGGGGTGGTTCGCAAGGACACTGCATCGCTCAAGGTGGGGTTGTCACGGTAAGGTTGTGTCTGTGGTGCCGGAGAAGAGAGCTGTTTCTGAGAGGGCTTGCCCATCTTGCCGTTGTTTGAGAGGGTGAGGTGATGAAAATGCGAATAGCAGGGAGATGATTGAGAAAGAAGAGCGCGAACGGAGCGCGAGCAAACGATGAAAGAAGAGGTTTGTTTCGTAACACGATTCGTACGTCAAGTCGGGAGGATTCAGGCACCAGCACTTACCATTGTCTTTCGTCTATAGTTTCATCCCGTTCGATAAAGCAGCAGTAAGGGCCTGCGACTCTGAGATATAATGGAACACACTCTTCAAAGAGGTGCTTATTGGGATGCGGACGGCATTCAAGTAGACACGTGAAGTTGTGATAAAATCGCGGACGCTTCTGCTGGGTCGACGTGCGTGTTGTCTTGGTGGCCTCAGGCATGAACATAGATATATGCTGGACGCCAGTACAACTTCACGTAAGTAGTACCAAGCAAGCGACATGCTCAAACGCGCTTCTATGCACACAGACCTCATTCGGCGGATGAATCTGTACGACCACGTTGACTTGGCTACCGATGGGAGTTCGTGATCTTGATAGACGGCAAATCTCGTCGGGATGCTAGATATGGGGTTGAAATTGATCTTGAAGCGCTACCTGCAGAACCACATCATTCATCATCGATCAGGTATCACAATAATCTTTGACTCAGTATACTGATATCGAAGCGTTTCCGCTTACTTCTGCGAGATAGAACGCATTCAATGACTTGATCCTCCAGTAGCTCCAAAACTCCATAACGTATCCGTCGCATAGCAGGCGACATGATATCAGCTCCTTCATATGGCCATCTCGGCCTCCAGTCTTCGCAATTCCTCTGCCTCCTCATCCTCCTCCGTTTGTCTGTTCTTCCCTTTGACTAAGGTTGGGTCAGCAATGATTTCATACAGTATCGCACAAGACATGACAACTCACGTTCTCCGGCCGACACGTTCGGCATTGAATGTATCCGATCCACGGGCACACTGCCGGTGTTGAGCATTTTGTTGTCCAACTCTTCTTGCTGCAGCTCTGCCAACTCATCCTCCAACTCCGACTCGTCAACTCCTTGCCCGATGCTGCCTGACGTCAAGGCCTCCGCAATTTCCTGCCCAATCGCATGCTGGTCTCGCAGATCCTCCATCGTCTGGTCAACCTTATCAATCGTGAGACCTCCATGAATCCTCTTCATCGCTTGTTGTGCCTGCTTCATTGCATCCAAAGTCTCCTTGTTGATGTTGGCAGTTTCGATGGACGAAATCTCACGCTCAATCGTCAGCATCTGAGCGGAAGTTTGGTCAAGTTGTGTCTCGTATTCTTTCTTTCGCCGGAGAGCCGCCTTTGCCACTGTGCAGTTGACTTGTTAGCAACAGCCTGACTAGTTGGTCGTTTGCGATCAAGCTCGCGTGCTGACTTACCATTCTTGTTTGTGGCAACAGCTTTTCTCGCTAGACCATCTTGCTCGTCGATCTGGTTCTGTAGATGTCTTTCGCGCTTTGAAAGCATATCAAGAGTGCCCCGGAGCTTCAAGATTGCATTCTTGGGTGAATCCTGTCGGTTTGCGGTGTTGCCGCCAAAAAGGCCACCCCAGCCCCAGCCCGAGGCCATGATGAAGGCGCAGAAAAGCTAAGCTCCTCGAGAAATAGATTGTCCGAAGTACGCCTATTCTATAGCGAACAAAGTTCCCTCTCAGGTGGGCTGTATCGTGGGGTCGGAGTGCCTCACTTCGAGGTATACGACGGCTCTCGTCCTTTCTAAGCAAGATGGCGGAAACTGGTTCGCAGGAAAACAACACAGGACTGGGGTGGGAGTCTGATCGTATCGGGCGAGGCGTCAACAAGGGGATGTTTGATCTGTGGTTGCCTGTGAGTTGTTATCTGATGCTTGTGCTTCTGGATCATGCGGGACACTTCGTGTGACAGCGGCGGCGGCGGATAGACCCGACAGAACGTCAGGTCGATCTCCTCCGCCCTGAGTATAGTTGATCATGCCGAAGTAGCTTTGTTACTGGCCAAACACTCCTTGACATCACCACATTGAAGGTCTAGACTTCAAGTCGTCTTTGCCATTGAGACAACGTTCGAAGCTATCACATTCACACCACATACCTCGCGCAATATGGCTTCGACACGCATCCTGGTTCACGGTGGCCGCAGGCTTGCGGCCTACTCTCCAGCGGCAGCGCGCTCCTTCTCCACCTCGCGCATCGTGTTCGGCGATCTTTCGAAGCTGAACGCCAGAGCAAACGATACCGCCGAGCAATATCGCAAGTTCATGAAGGAGAAGCCTCTCAACCCACATCTCACCAACAGCAACTCGACCATCTCCAATGAGATGCCTGCCATCGGCAAGGACTCTGCGCCGCCAGAGCTGCTCACGAGTGTGGACCCCAACTTCACCCCCAAAGACTCCAAACCAGAGAACACGGAGCGGATGACTGGAGGCACGCAGGGAGCAGCGCCATCAGGTGGTCCCAATGCCGATCTCGAAGTAGGTGAAATCGAGGGTGGTTCCTTTCGTGTTGAACCCCTGCGTCGGACAGGAGAAGACATTAACACCATGCGTGCTCGTCTCGTTTGTAAGGCTATTCGGAGGGTTGCAAAGGTCCTCTACTGACGCTGATGGTGTGTGCGCAGATCAATCCCGGAAAAGGGGCACGTTAGAGTCGGACCTGCTCCTCTCAACCTTTGCCGATGCGAACCTGGGCACCATGTCGATGAAGCAGCTACAGCAATATGATATCTTCCTTGACGAGAACGATTGGGATATTTACTATTGGGTTACACAGGAGCCAACGCCAACCTCGATGGCTTACGCAGAAGGTGCAGGACCGGGTTTCGCCGCACCGGAAGCTCAGGGCAAGGCTGCAGCTGGAAAGCCAGAAAAGGCACCGGATGGTGGACCTGCTTCGCAGACTGACCCGTGGCGTGGTGGTGGTCCTCGTTCGGGTGAGTGGGCTCAGACTGTCGGGACTTTCAAGCCAGCCTATCGCCCGGTGCCCCAAAGATGGAAGAACAGCGAGATCCTGTCCATGCTAAGGAAACATGTCATTGATCGAAGTGCTGGCGGTATTCATGTCACTGGGTCAGATGAAGCGGGGGTTGATGGGAAAGGTCTTTCTCAGGGTGTGCAAGGTACGGGAGGCGGAGGCCTCGGATTCATGCCGCCTCTTCGAAACTTCGATGCATGAACCTGGGGATGACGCTGTAACAACATGTGTACATAAACTTGCGAAAACGAGACCGGCTCGCCAGGTTTCCCTTGTGAGTACGAGCATCAAATCGCAATTTCTTTTCGCAACATCTACTTCAATTTTGTTATCCGGTAAGTGGCCATGTTACGCCATGAACCAGATGGTGTCCTCCAAGTCATTTTCGACCAAGCACGCGTAAGTATGGTGTGCCTGGTATTCCGGTTGTTGTTGTGCGATAATGCCGTGTAACTAGATCTATTGTACGAATCAAGCTGCATCTCAGCTCCAAGGCAACTGGGCTCGACCAACTCCTGCCTCCGTTCATGAGAGGCTGACTGCTTGACCATTCGCAACTCACCTGCCTACCGCGCACGTCAAGCTACACAAACACCAACACTGCCTGGGGGTTTCATTCTCTACTTCTCCAGTTCCAACAAACATCGACAAAACATCCTATACATCCTCAGATTTACCTAGCAAGGCGCACGCTTTAGTGGTGACTGATACCAGAAGCATTCATGTCAAACCATCTAGATTCACCGGTCCATCGCACCAACTCAGCTCCTAACAGCCATCTGATCGGTCACGAAAACGAGCTCACTCCCTATGCGTCAGCAGAGGAGCCGAAGTCCAGACGTGCCTCTATCGATGCCTCTCGCATTTTGTCAACAGGTTCCTCGAAGGTTGACTTCGATCATGGAAAAAAACCCCTAAAGCAATCTGAAGCAGGATCAGGCGAGCGGTCGATATCTGAGGTGAACCATCCAGTTCGCGGCATCGCAGATCCTGATCATGTCCGTCACTTCGTCGTGCTGTCAAAAGATCACGACTGTCCTCCTCTCGCACCTAGAATTCTGTCACTGATGAGACCAAGCAGCCGCTCGCCTACAACCCCAGACTTCGCGTCCAAGGCCCTCTCGCTACCCCTGGCCGCACAATTGTCTACTCCGGCCACTCCGAAAAAGCCTTCGAATTTGACACCGCCACGCTGACCGCCAAATCCCCTTACTGGAAGAGAATCCATGCCTCAAACATCCCCCAGGATCAGACCCAATACCGCAGCGTCTGTACAGTCCGCGAACCCGAGGAGATGAGCATGGCGTTGTTCGGAAAGTGGCTGTATGGCGAGAAACTGAACGGCCCGACCGATTTCCACACCACGCAGCATTACCTTGGCTTGTACGTGCTGGCCAGACTATGGGAGTGCGAGAGCCTGCAGAACGAAGGTCCGTTGTACCCGTCATCAATCTGTTGCGCATGAGACTTACAGGAAAGCTGCTAACGTCCTGGTAGTGATGGACCTCGTGCGTAATTACTACGCTACCGAGCACAATACCGCGTCTCCCTACCGACTTGAGTACATCTACTCCTGCACCTCGACTCCGAATCCGATGCGATGGTTCCTGGTCTCCAGCGCAGCTTTCAGAGCCTTGACCGAAGGCGGGCCCGAAGGTAACCCCCCCAACGGCTGCCTCGAACTCACCTTTCCATGAAGATACATGCTAATGCTACGTGCCATCCCCAGGCTCCTCCCTGAGCAGTGATATCAACTACATCTCCACCTCAATGCAAAACGTCCTCACCGCGAACCAGATGCTGACGACAGACTACATCAACACCCTGATCCATCTCCACCGCGCAGACATGCCGGATGCCCGGCACGGGAGCGCATGTGTCTGGCACGAGCACAACACGACGAAGAAGTGCCAGGAGCAGCCGAGGGAAGTGTGGGAGGAGCAGTAATGGCGCGGAGTGAGGGTGTTATTCAGGTGATTGGTGGGTTGGCGGCGATATCTTATGTTCTGGGAGATTGGCAGAAAGGGTGGTGGGGAATGGCGAAGTAAAATGGTGGAGGTTTGAGTCCTAGTAGTACCTTTCCTGGAACGTCGTATTGTATCATTGCGAGTGGACATGCTGGTAGAGTTGAATGGGTGGGCCAGGACGCACTAGATGCATATAGCTCGATGAACACCTTGCCTAAGCTCCATTCCGAGGGTTTCTCTGACGAGGCCTGCAACACTAGATGAGGGCTTATTTCCGCCAGCTGAGTTCGCTCCTAGCTTAACAGTCACGAGTAAGACACGGCATCATAAATCACAGACACGATGTGAAACGACGCATGAAGCGTGGAGAAATGGAGTGCAGATAGTCTTGCACTGGTTTCGGAACTTTCATTCTCGCGACGAAAAAAGGTGGTTCGATCAAAATGCTTCGTCCGTAGACAAGTAAGATATAAAAGCCGGTCAGAGGAGGATTCCAATGACGAAAGAACAGATGAAGAGAAACAAAAGGAGGTATAGAAGCGAAACCCGGCGAAATCGCGGAAAAATAACAACGCCTCGCGGACTTTTCCGTCCGATGGATCCTTTGGAAAAAGTCATGGTATGCCGTTTCATCAATGTCGAAATCACCTGTCCGTGTGACGTTGTCGTCGTCATCATCATCAACGCCAGCACCCAGCCCATCATACCGTGGCTTGCTCAAGCTTGTTCTAAAACAGGAGCTTACTCCTGCTGCGACTCATCCTGCCTCCCAGCACTGCTTGCCGCCTCGCGGTCTTTCTTCTTTTTCCGCAGTGCAGCGAGCGGCGTCTTGGGCTTCGATTCCTTCTTCTCCCGCTTCTCCGCCGCCTTCACCCGTGCTTGCTCGACATGTTGGGTGATCAAATCGCGTGCGGCCGCGCGTCGCTCACGATGGCGGATCTCGCGCTCATAGCTGGGCAGTGCGGTGGGTGGGTGCTCCGTGTCGCTGCTCACCGTGCTCGATACGGTACTGCCGCCCGCCCAACCGGGCATCGGGGAATGATCGGAGCCGCGGCTGGCAAGGACACGCCGGAAGCTGTCCTGGATACTGGAAACGCTGCCAGCGATCCCGGCGGACCCTGGCCGTTCGCGGTAATGAGAATGTGGGAGGTCATATGTGGAGGCTGCAGCCGAAACAGAACCTTTTGGGATATAGTTGTAGGGTCGGCTCTCAGGTCCCTCATCATCTGTCATGTGATCCCACTCTCGTTGGTTGGACAATTGCTGTATTCCAAGTCCCCTTGATCTCGCCATCCCGGGAGGTAAGATGGAGGGTTCGTTTACAGCGCTGTTGGCGAACACATCCAGAGACTGGCGTGTCTGCGTGTCGTCACTGAGATGGCCATCGGTATCAGCACTACTGTGCAGCGAATCGATCAAAGCAATTGGATCCAATGTCCCGATATCGCTTCGGCTCCGTCGCGGATCTGCTCTTTCAGCACGGTTGAGACTTTCCAATGTTTTCAGGTTGAGAGTCTCGCAAGCTTCGTGGAAAGCCAACATGTCAGGCTCGGACTGTATCATCTGGAACAAATCCAACTTCTTGTTCACGTTCGAGTGAATGGTGATGGTGTTATCCAAGGCTGACGGCTTCGGGTTGATAGCTTCCAACCACAACTGAACGAGGTCTGCAAAAGCCCTAGCTTGATCGATCAGGTAAGGTAAACTGGGGAATCCTTCCCGACTGGTGGGAGGTAGTCGCTGCATGATGGTCATAGGGGTGGTATAGCTTAGATTTGTTTCCGAGCTGAAGTATCCGGGCGCGTAGGCCGGAGAGGCGCTGGTGGACGACTTCTGCGTCGATCCCGGAATGGTCGCCGGGACAACGCACACATCGTCTATGAACTGCTTGAAACTCTCACGGTGAGTATTGAGGAAATTGTTCATAGGTTCCATCCAGTGCTCCTTGGTCCCGAACGATGCCAGGTTGGCCATGGTCTGCAGCGACTTAGCAATCAAAGTCAGAGTGCGTCGCGCTCGCGGCTTGACCTCGTCTAGCAAGGAGTTAGTTTTCGCTCTTTATCACTGTATTGGGTACTGACCTTTCAACAGTCCAAACAAGCCGGGATTCAGGACCGCTGGACAGAAGAATCGCAAGAACAAGAATCCGCTCACACTACTGTAGCTCACGTTCCTCGAGAAGTCGCCGTAGGTGTCCTCGGCACAAGCGCGTATATGCTTGAATATGATCCTCAATTCAATCGGACATCTCTTTCTGTTCTCCAGGATCGATCTCCACACCTCTGCAGTGGCACTATTCAGCCGGCGCCAGTTACGGTCCCGGTCATTAGAGTTGGGAACCCGGTTTGGATCGACCTCGCACTCCAAATCCATGCTATTGATCTCCTGAAGACTCGTTGCCAAGCATTCCTCGAGATACTCTTTGCCTACACGTCGCATATGCGTATCGAGACTTTTGGTGAGCAGTGTGTTGCCTCGAAACAGAAGGTTGGCTTCGATAGTAGCATTCTTGTTCAAGTCTCGCACAAGAGCTTCCCGGTTGAGCGGCGGGCCACCTTTGCCGGAGTGGTCAATGCTTGCTTCACTGCCCAAACGCTTATTTTGCCGCATACGGCTGATAGGGGTGTCCTTGTGAAGGCCATCTACCTCATCCTCGACAAGGGAGATGAGCCAGTCGCTGACGTTGCCAGAGACTTGGAAAATGCTCAGTAAGCAGTCGCTCAATCGCTTGAGATCGGAGTGCATGATGTGAGCAATGTGTAGAGTCAGGTTGCTGCTGAAGCGATGCAGAAGATCACTGAGTGGTTGATAGTCGCGAGCCATCAAGATCACCCGCTCATCCGCTCGAACCTTGATGAGGATGTCGCCCACGCGTTCGCCAAGTGCATTGGTCAACTGCCACCATTTCTCGACCTCCTTCTCCTCCTCAAGCTCGCTGATATCCACCCTGCCGCACGAGACGTCGGCGTTGATACCAGTGTAACCACCATGAGGATCGCCATTCATGGTGAACGTATCATGGCCAACCTTGTGCTCGACCGGCTGATTGAGGTCCGGCGGTCGACGTTTGACCACCACGCTTGCACTTTGTAAAGTGGAAGGTAGATCTAGAAACTCAAAGCTCTCACCCCATGCAAGGTTCGCAACGTCGTGTCTGATCACCGTCTTTCCTCTCGTCTCGTTGTCTAAGAGAACTTCTGCATAGAAACCCTGCGAGTCCTTGGCGTTCCCGGTGACGGGTCTGCCGTAGCCACCAATAAATCCTGCTTCTGAGCTCACCGCACTTGTAGGTGGATAGAGTTTGGCTTCGATTATCCTCACCATGAGACTCCTCTCTACCCGAAACATGTTGTGTGTCGTAGTTGCGGGCAATGCTGCCAGGTCCTCTTGCTCATCAGTATTATCCTCCGAGGCTGAGTACGAGGGACCATATAGTTGTGGAACGGTAAAGGCACGTAACAATACAAACCATACTTCGTAGTACACGCGATTTTCGAGGCTGAGAAATATCGGCCTCACAAACCCTGGCTGGGTCTGCGTGCCCACAGCCATGTACTGCGGATAGATGCCAATGCAAAAATCGCAATCTAGTACGCTCGAGTCCAATCTCTGTAGAGCACACCTACTCAGTTGGCTCAGCTCAACGACGGATATGAGGCTGTTGTCCGCGTCTGAATGTAGCTTGAGCTCGCCATTTTCGCGTAGCTGCCCGCTGATGCGTCGCCATCGTCTCGATCCAAAGCTCTGCAATCGATGGATGGCTGGTCGTGCGTTCATGATACTTCCTGATGAGGCGAGCGGAGGAGCGCTGTTGGTATATGTGCTCGTATCCCAAAAGATCATCTTCCCAATTTTGATCACCGGTGATTCTTTATGCGAGCTGACCATCGACTTCCGTCGCTCGCTCTTACTACTCATGGCTCGCTCACGGTGCCCTTGAAGTGTTTCAACGTGTGCGGATGACTGGCGACGTGGGGCGGCTGGTGGCGGTGGCCTGTTGCCGCCATTGTCATAGGTCTTCGAGGATGAAGGGCCCGGTGGTGGCGGAGGCTGGCCACCGCTTGCCCAAAACAACAGAGTCGCGTACCAGGCATCAAAGTCTACTTGAGTCATGAGTTTGAGCTGGACCGGCGATCCCCTGCGTGACGAGCTCACTTCCAGGTACGGTGTATCACCTTCAAAACGCGGTCGTACGGTACACCCTCGCAGGTCTGCAATCAGCGTGCGGTGGGGCCCCTCGCTGCTCTGAGACTCACACATGAGTGCACCCGAGATCTCATCAGTGAAGCAGTACGATTGTGTCCACAAACTGCTCGACGTAGACCGGATGAGGACGCTTCCGCTAGTCCCGCCGTTCAATGTGCGCATCAAATGCTTGACTCGTCGATGGCTCGCGGATGGCAGCGGAGAGGCGTCGGAGCCGAACGATTGAGGAGATAGCGGAGAGGTCGATCGTCTGCTCCCAGGTTCCGGTTGGCTCACTGCCTGTGTTGGAGTGTTGAAAGATGACATCGTTGGCGCAGCTGGCAGGCCCGTGTTTGCAGGTACCGACGCCAGATATTCCACCGCATGGGGTGTGGTACTGTCGGGATCGTGGATGCTGCCCGTCCGATTCTTGCTCCTCAATGACATTGCTGTTGGCGAGCGATCCCGTCTACTGCGCTCGTCGACAGCCCTAGGACGTGCTCTTGTGCTATTTTCCGGGGTAGCTCTATGTCCATTACTCGCGCTTCTATTCCCGCTGTGGGCTAGCATTCCAGCTGGTGTATGTCTGCCGTTGGGAGGGTTCTGCGGATCAATGCGTTTCAGCTGCCCGAGCTGCCCTTGGCGATCCCATTCGTGTGCACGTGAGAACTGCGCCCGACTCTGCGACGCCGAGCCCGAGCTGGTCAGAGGCGACGACAACGCGTGTGGCCTCTCGACAGCGGTAGTGGTGGATGGCTGTGAGACGGTCCTGTTGAAGCTTGGGGTGCTTTGTTTGGGGGAGTCTTGCGCTCGAGAGATGTAGTCGAAGTCGTCCACGGAAGTTACAGCTCGAATGGTGCTGGCATTCCATTGACCATGAGATGGTGCTCGAGACGCGAGCGTGGTGGTCGTTGTTGTTGTGCTGGTGATTGTGGTTGCGGCCGTCGCGGGAGGTGGGGTGGATATCGAGTGTTGCGAGATGGAAAAGCCTCGAGCTTTGCCTATGGTCCATCTCCTGCTGGCTCCAACATTCTGACCAGCTCCCTCAGGAACATCCATGTTTCCACCTAAGCGAGCGCTCTTGCTCCGGGTGGTGTTGAACATGGACAATTTGCCGGAAGAACCATGCGGCATTCGGCGCGCGAGCCTCAATCAGCGATGTACCGGCGGCCGATGTGCTCGTCAGTTGGGCACAGCGATTCCCGAGCTGCCACCATGCAAACCTTGCTCATGCATTCCTTGCAAGGCAAGGCGACAACGAATGTGACCAAACTGGAGATGGAGTCGGCCCCGACCTCTCGGCTTGCTGCCTCGTTCGTCGTGCTCTCAGCAGCAACGACGTTGGCCTGCGAATTTCGAGTCTGCAGACTGGCTGACGCTGGTCGATGGTAGCGGCGGATGGATGGCGCTCCACTCGCGACCAGGTCAGAGTCAGTTGGCCGACGACTAAAGACCCTGGTCCCCGCGCCCACATCTGTCGCTCCCACTCCGTTGCCGATCAATGATCAGATCGAGCGTCTTCACCAAGATGAGACGGCCAGACCTCTTTCCAGCAGATCCATGCCGGGAGCATACGAGAGGCGATGTAACGAGGGGAACAAGACTTCAGTGCTACTGGCAAGCTACCTTACGTGCTGATGCAGGTACGGCATCTCGCTGATATCGTTCCTGATCTTGACCTTTCATTGCTCGATATAGCATTGCATGCTTATCACGCACGCCCTGCGCCAAGCGCCAACAGCCGGTCGGCAGAGCAGCCTGCCGAAACACAAACATCCGCTGCGTGGGGGAAGCCGGACGAGCTCTCTTCAACTCATCATCTACCTTACCTCAGTGTCGCTCGGAAAGGATACAGTGCGATCGCTGCAGACGAACTATCAAGTCATGGCTGCCGCATCTCAAACCACATCTCCTTCCAGTGACAGGTCAACAGCTTCTTCCCTGACTCCGTGTCGCCACCCTAGAGACATTGGCGCCACGACAAAGTTTCGCTTGAACGGAGTGGGACCTGGCGCAGTGGGCCGATGACAAGAGGAATCCAGTGCTTACACTCATCCTGGATCATCGGAATTGCAGGTCCACCCTGGTCTTGTGTGCCTGCGGAAGATTGCGCGATGTGCGCGTTGGCGAGACGTCACCTTAAGCTCATGGCTAAACAGCCGTGGGCTCCCAGACTCATCCCATACCCTACTTTGATTGGTTCACACCTGCTTTCTGAGGTACAGGAATCACAGACAGGGCCTATGCCTATGCAGGTCTGAGCACACATTTGCTTACGGTGAGCTTGGAGTCTACAAGGCTGCTGCTCTGCGCTTAGTACTATGTTCTGACTACCGTGCTACGGACCAGAAAGCATCACGATCAAATCCGTCCCAATATCTTACTCTGCCTGACCAGGAACTTCACGGTGTGCTCGTCGCCAACGTGTGATAGTCTCAGCTTCTGCTTCTCATTCGAGTGTGTGGTGTACATCAAAGTATCCTCGATCAAGGGCATGCTTTGCGCCGAGTGAAGGCCTGGCTCTCCTTGGCCGTCACGGTCGAGAACGTCATTCCAGCATTCATGCAATCCGTACGAGTCTCTCAGAATCTGCATCATCTGCACCTCGACCCGGCACCAGGCCCGCTCGAAATACGAATCGTCCACGAGGCTGACGATTGCGTTGCACTGGGCGACAATGAGCGGAAGGGCATTGATCCCGCGTTGTTTGCCATTGACATCTTTGTCCACTTGATCGATGGATGCCACGTCCTACATTTTGAAGTTGTCGTCAGCTTTACAGAGTCGTGGTAATCGATGTTGGCAATGCTTACCAGCCAGATACCAACTTCATCCTCATCAAGCTCCTGGTGCTGGTCCATGAATGACGCCATTGCCTTCTTCATCCGAGAGTATTGTGTCTGTCTGGCATCATCGGGCGCATTGTGGCCTAACCATCGATAGGAGAAAAAGACAACATACTTGTCTTTCGCCCCTGGCTCATACTGATAGTTGTGTAGCAGTCGACGAACAAGTTGCATGTCGTCTGCATCACTCGGTGAGGGAAGCTTTCCTAGCTTCGTCTTGAAGTCGGTGTAACGCATGTACTTAAAGTTGTCGAAGGTCTTTCGCTGCTCTTTGTTGCTGGCGAGTAAGACTTCGTACTGCTTCCTCAACTGGTGGATGCAGTCTCTCATTGCTGCGTTAGTTAGAACATCACCATCCCGATGAGCATTGATCAGTAATGCTGGTCGGAAGACCTTTTGAAACACCTCTCGATACTGGACCCGGCGTTCTGCCTCCTGGGTTTGTTCTCTAATACGCTCCGCGACTACTCTTGGGTGGTCGCCATACTTCCGAGTGAACTCCTGTCGCAACCCATCACAAACGATATATCTGAAGTCATCATCCTGGCTCAGAATAGCATAGTCCAGGGCACTATAGCCTTGCTCATCGTAACCATCGAAATCGACGTCCTGTGAGCGCAGCAGCTCGAGAAAGCTGTACTTCTCTTGCGATGGTTCTTTGTACATTGCGATCACAGCAGTACACCGGTCCTCACTGTTTCGAAAGTTCCACCGTTCTTTCGCTGCCTCACTTTGACCGTTGTGGAACAGCGCATAACCGTAGTAGAACCGCGACATTGCCCGGATCGTGGGGTCCTTAGACTGAAAATCTTGTGTGAGCTTCTGGGACTGGCGACCAGATTCGACGGCACTCTCGTTCTCTCCTTTAGCTACGTAGCAAAGCGTGAGACGATCCCAGCCGATAGACTGCCAGGATTTGGCACGAGTCAAGGGATTGGATTCTGAACCGAAAAGCGCCGGGTCCTGTAGGTCCTGGGCCATTCGTATACGAAGGTGCAGGTGTCGAATGGCTTCATCAAGAAGATGCTGGTCTTTGACAAACGGCGCCTGCGTTCTGCCCCGCTGCTCTACAGCAATGTGATACTCGGCAAGACCAAGGTTACCGACAGCTCTGCATGTTTGGCCATAAGCTTTCCATCTCATGGTCGCCTCCCGCGAAGCATCTGAGTCTGATAAGCACGATGCCCACGATGGAGATGCATGACTGGCGCTGGTCGTATCCGGATTGTCCTTCAATCCAGCTAGCTTTGCGCAGAGCTTATACTGCTCGTCAAACATGGTTGCCGCTTCTCCGTATCGATCTAGCTGTAAGTAAACGACGCCCAGCTCGCCAATAATGGTCGCTTCTGCCAAGTCATCAGCTGGATTCAGATCTCGCGCCTGTTCAAGAGACCGGATGGCCGCTTGGTAGTCACCAAGCCTTCTCTCAATCCCTCCACGCTCCGTAAGCACGCGTTGCAGATACATCTCGTGAGCGTTCATTCTCGCGACTAGTCGAGCCGCTTCATCTAGCATCTTAGCAGCGTATTCCCAGAGGGCTGCTTCGCTAAAGTCTAGTGCTCGGTCCATGTACATTTCGAACTCGTTGAGTAATTTCGCGTGCACTGAATCGTTGGTGCGCATAGGATCAGCCTTGCGATCTGGCGTAGTAGTCTCGTTGGTCTGAATTTGTGATTCTGCGCATGTCGATCGTAACACCTCTCCGCCTTGTTGCAGGTAACAAGCGAGTATGGCGAGGCCAGCCACGGCAGCAATAGGACTGCACCATCGTTGGATCGAGCGTGAGAAACGTCCATGGAATGATTGACAATATTTGACATGGAGACATCGCCGCGACAGGGATTGTGCTTTGATTCGAGATTCCGGATACCGTTTCAAAGATGAGGCAAGCTGAGGCGCATGCGTTGGTAGCTCTACCCTACGAACGCCATGTTTGGCCAGCAGTGCCGCGCCAACGTTGCGCATCATCGTCCTCTCGGAGACCAGCTCCTTCTCGTCAACATACCTTACTGATTGGCTTGATACCACGGCTTCAGACCCAAGACGCAATGGTGGTGAACATTCCGGGACAGAGAATAGACGAGTACGAGTGGGAGGAGAGTTCTCGATGTAGTTCCCCCACCTGCACTAGGATGTTCATGCATAGACGCTCGTATATGCAGTAGTCCCTCACTTGGGATATTTATATGCATCTATTCATACAACCGATTACAACTCCATGTCCACACCTTGCATTACACATGCAGCACCTTACCTAATATACTGTTTATAATCTGCTGCCAACGTCGCCATCATCGTGTCTTCACAGTAGATACCCATCATACACGAACCGGGAAAACTTGCTCCCTGATTATGCTACGAGTGAGTGTGAGACGTCAAGGTGCAGACCTGCCACCACGAGGGTATTTCATGCTTTGCTGCCAGAACACTTCCGTGCGCCGTCAACAGTAAGAATGTAACGTGGACTTCGGCCTGGAGAACAGTCCCCTTGACGTCAACATGTAGCGGTGCAAGACATTTGAGAAGCCTCTGCGACGGGCGCCATGGCGAACCCAGATCGATGTGCTCCAGCAAGGACGTCTAGACGGACACAGTTGCGGTCAGCTAGGAACACAACCGGAAGTTTACCATACAAGCTGGCCGGCATAAGGCCCTACACGTTGTAGCAATGCGACATGAGGTGCTGATTCTATGGTGAAGCAGCAGTCTGTGGTAAGGTTTGGGTACAGGTGGCGAGGATGGGATGGGTCGGGTCAACAACATCAGATTTATCCGCGCTTGTCTCGACATCTCCAGACGTAACACAGTCGTGAGTCGACACGGTGCGTGGGGTTTAGAACCCTGCTATGAATGAATCTCGGTGTCAAGCAGTTGTTTCGTACGTCCTCCGATATAAAGCATGGAAAGATCTCTCACGGGCACATTTGCAGGGCTCAATCTCTCTGGGGAACATGGGTCGCTCTCCAGGCTGTATCACCATGTCTGGAATCACAGATCCCAGTCCCGTCAATGGCTGTGGTCACACAAGGGAGGTACGAGCGAGGCTCATGACAGCATGATACGAGCGTGGCGAAATGGTTGGATCAACGCGGACGGGGCCATGAATGAGTGCCGCCAGCTTGGCGATGGCTCGAGATAGTGGACTCGGTACACATATAAGTGCGTGTGTCAGACCTCGATGCTCGTTTGACCACCAGCTCAGCGTCGCACAGAACTCTTCACGCGTCAATTCCAAAGACAGCGAAGTGCTCGTGAACATTCGCCCTCCAAGTCCGAAGCACGGCACCAATCCCCACCGCGAGGACCCCAGCCGCGAAGCCGTCCGCAAACAAAGCCCACGAGCGAGCGAGCAGGGCAAGCATGTGCCACGAAACCGCCCTATACAACGCCTGCGGGCATCGCAAGATCATCCCAACTTGGCAAGTCCTCTGTCAACCGCGCTTCATGGGCGGCACGTGTGTGGGGACCTTCTGCGACTATCACTACGACCAACGCTCGCTGTGTCGATCGTGTTGGGAGCGCAACGAGTACTGGCGGACCTGGCATGCCGAGCAGGTCCGGCTGGGCTACATGAGACGTGACACGCCGTTCTTGTCGCAGTGGCCCATAGCGATTTGTTGCGATCAGTGAGGCGGATGGGTGGAGATGCGTGGAGACGAGCGAGATGATGTATGGACAGGGTTGTTTGAGGACCAGGGGGATGTGGGCGGTGTTCGCGGCCGCTGGACTGTGGAATGGATACATTGGTATCGCTTATATGGAATGAGGTGGAAGTCCGAGACATTGATCACTGGAACCATCAGCGAGATGTGTGCGTTCCCCTCGGCAACGTTTATCGACGTGCTCGGCAAGGGACAATCATTGTTGTAGTCTCGGCAGGTGAATGTCCAGTCAAAGCACTGGTACCTATACATATTTATATGTAAGATCACTATGGAAGCACTGTAAGGTCTCCCACAGCAATACAACCACCAGCACCGTCAGAACCGGATCAGACATAGGTATATCCGATCATTTCAGACTCACCACCGTGGTCAACTGCTTGGCCATCAATCTGCCGCCAAGACACTCGTGGTAGCCACGACGCCATGTGTACCACTCGGATCATGTACAACGCCTGCGGACACGCGCAGATCATCACGAATGTGATTGAGATATGCGAGGATGTAGGCGATGACCGAGAATGCGCCAAGGGAATGGCGTTCAGGATCAAAATCGATGAAGCCACCATCTGTCGATCTTGCGCCGTCTGGCAGGGGATCAATGAGATGCGGTATCGAGAGCTCGTGGCTAATGGGTGGAACTTGCCCCCGTTCGTGCCCAGACGGCCGCAGCAGTCTCGGACTGATGGGGCGTAGGCACGCGCGTGAGTATGGGTGAGATAAGGGGGATGGATATCGATGGACTACCTCTTGTTACCTGCGACGGATGTCAACTTGTCAGATATGTAAGACAGCGTGACGTGCCTAAGTGATTGACATGAGAGAGCGGAAAGGATGATGGCACAGCTAAGCGTCCTGCTGCCCACATGATGCTTTTGTGCACGGAATCTAGTTGAGTACACGCGCGCTGCCGCTGCACGCCATCTTACAGACTACAGTATGACCATGATCAGACTGATACCCGCTGTAGGCGTCTTACGCGAAAAGTACATCGCTATCGCGTGCCTACACCTTGACCAAGAAACAGTAAGATGGTACGTCGATGGATTCGTGAGGCTTGCATAACCGATCGCAGTATAGCATCACGGAACTGTACGGCTATCGCGGTTGCAATGCCACGATGTGGTTATCGAGATGACATTCGTCCAAGGGCGATTGGAGGAACATGAAGTGGACACACGGCGCACGTGACAAAACGGATTGGTAAGCGCGAGACGTTGCAAGATCATGTGCTCCTCCTTTCGCGCGCAGCACATGACATGGGCCATTTCTGCGTCCCAGTTTCTTCTACGTCAGACCACACGTCACTCAACATCCATCGAGCATTCACATCGTCACTTTCGAGTCGTACCACCACCGCCAGCAGAGCACGGCCGTTGGCGACACTTTGGAACGCCAAGTCATATCTGATCCGTCGGAGGCCTGCACGAGCGTGAAGGACGTGACGAGGATCGCACTGCTTGCATTTACCTGGCTGCAGCCCCGGTCGCGTTCGCTCACGACGTCACGAATAGATCAGGCGTCACGCCACGACACATCGCGACGACTGGCATTGAGAAAGGTGAGTCTGCCCGGATTGCGCCAAGCATAAAATGGCAGATGGTACGCTGGGAGGTTTGATGGTAGTGATGGCGATGGCGATGGCGAGCAGGTCGATGTTGTGGCGGATGGGACGTCGCTGCAAGGTCTTCATTTGCCACCCGCTGTTGGCCTCGGGTGAATGGAAGCGACGGCATTACCAGCATTCCCATCGCACCGGCGCATCTTCTTCACACATGGTATTCGTGATGGCTAACGAGATCTGAGTGAATGTAGGACCAAGTGTGGTAGACGAACGAACGAGAAAAGAAGAAGTGAAGTCAAGTGTTGTGGTGTCGGTTGCTGATCAAGAAAATCGAGTACGACCCCCGGCGTGCAGCCCAGTGCGTCATCCATAACATCATCCACCATGACCTCAGTCGCATCTCGCTCCTCCACCAACAACTCGCCGCATCTGGGGAACAAGAGCATGACCAGCTCACCACGCCAGTCCCACAACACCGCTCAAGCTGCTTCAGGTATGTCGTCTACATCGTGATTCCAGTTGTTGTTGTTGTTGTTGTTGTCGTCGTCGTCGTCACCGCCGCCGTTTGCCTTTACGACCGGCATCCTCACCATCATTCAATCCAACCTGCGGCTTTGCGTCATGGCCCGGCGCATGGCCGCATTGATGCGCGACCGCGTTGCGACCAAGCGTACTGACAGTGTCGTGTAGAGCAAAAGAAAGAATCGTCGCCGGCGTCTGGGAACGTGAAGCTCGGTATGCTACGCATCCGCCCGCCCTCGCGCAGCGCAGTCTACTGACCGTCGCCAGAAACTTCCTCCGTACCGACCATCAAGCCTCCCGAAGAACAGCACGACTCGACGCGAACAGCCAATGCACCGCTTGCGCCGCCTCCCAGACCCACACAGAACGGCAATCATCAACAAGACTACCTTCACGGCGAGCATTTGTCAAAAGAGCCGAATCCCTTCGAGAGCGCGTTCGGAGGAGGACCATTGGAGACTCCCGGAAAGACGCAACTTCCTGGAGTGACGAGTCTGACGTCGCCTGCATCGCTGCTCCCGGGCAACACGCCTGGTTGGCCTGGATCACTCCGTTCAGGTCCATTGAGTCCGGCCATGCTTACCGGTCCCACCGGCGCCAGCGACTACTTCAACAGTGAGCACCATTTCAACGGTAGCTTTCCCACCCCGAACGAATCGTCGCTACGCACGGGATTGACGCCTGGCGGGGGCGGGTCTATGTTCCCACAGGCTTCACCCAACTCACAAGCACTATACAATCAATTGCAGAGTGGCGGCGCGACACCGGGCACGCTCGACTTCCATCGTACCGCACTCAACGCTCGTGCGCATTCTCATGCGAACAACTACAGCATGCCGACGAACGGAAATACATCGCAACCGCAGCAGAACCCCAACATCCAGCCGGATCTCGACAGCAAGTCCTTTAATCAGCAGAACTCAAGTAGACCGAACGACAGCCAGGACCCGTTCGGCTCACATCAGACCAACGACGCCGCCAACGGATTGTTCATGCTAGCGCAGGCTGGTGGCCAACAGCGCAACGGTCAGCAGGGATTCGCCATGCCACAAGCCCCCCATCAAAGCTATCAGCAAGGTGCTCAACAAGACACCGGCAAGCGTGGTGGTAACAAGGGCAGTATCGGCAGCAACATGTCGGCCAGCACCGAGCCTGGTCAGGGTGAATACTCTGACGGTAGTATGGACGCCAAACCGCAAACTCGAGGTCGAGGCAAGAAAGGCAACACCTCTACCGGCAAAGGTGCGGGTGGCAAACGGAAGACTGATGAGACTCCTATCAAAGCTGGCAACAAGAAACAACGCGTCAGCGTCGGACAGATGTCGATGGATGAGCAAGACGATGATGACGAAATGCCTGATGATATGGACGAAAACGGTCCTGATGGTAAGAAGATGACCGACGAGGAGAAGCGCAAAAACTTCTTGGAACGCAACAGGTATGTTGTTTGATGTCCACCCGCGCGTGTTCCTGTGCTAATATCTTTTAGGGTTGCGGCGCTCAAGTGTCGTCAGCGCAAAAAGCAGTGGCTGGCAAATCTCCAACAAAAGGTGGAGATATTCAGCCAAGAAAACGATGCTCTCGCCGCTACTGTCACGCAGCTGCGTGAGGACATCGTCGGTCTCAAAACGTTGCTACTGGCACATAAAGACTGCCCGGTGTCGCAGGCACAGGGCATATCAAGTGTGAACATGCAAGAGATGGTCGGCAATCCGCATCAGCAGTACGCGAACCCTTACGGCATGGGTATGGGTAATGGAGCTCCACAGGGTCAAATGGGGCAATCAGGGATGCAGAGAAGGTAAAGCATCTCCTCAAAGCTTTGGCCTACGGTCCTGTATGTTGACTTGGCGTAGTTAGGAGCTTTCTGAATACACATGTAATCCAAATGCAAGCCTAGTAAAAGAGTTGATAGATGACCGTTTCTTCGTCTACGCGCCTCCAGATCAATGGGGCGCACCAGATTCAACGGACGAGGAGCCTCTCCTAGCTACATTAATCGCCCTCACGATCATGGACGCTCGGGTTGTTGTTCATGAAGATCTGAACCACTGTACATGAAACAAGTCAGGGGTTCATACGATATCAGGAGTTTCACGGCGCAAGTGTTGTTCTCATTAAATGTACATCGGATGCAGCGCGTGGCCATGGTGCGGGTTGTCAATTGGTGGTTTTTGTAAGGGCGGTGGGCCAAAGCACATCAAAACAGAGCGACATGTACAATTGCTATCTCGGTACCTTTGTGTATGATACGTTCTCGCGGACCAAACTTGCACAGTCAATTCAGTTATCCAGAGCTCACGATGTATACCTTATGCTGCAATCGGAACTAATGCCTCAGGCCGTCAAAATTTCACGTCAACAGCATCCCCCACTAATTAACGCGTCTCCCGAACAAACACACCCTCACCAGCCCCACTGCGATCTAAGCAAGGCGTCCGACAACACCGGCGAAGCTCACAATGTGTGGTGAACATGACCAGCATCACGCAACAAGAGCGCGTGGAAAATGCCCTACAATCTCTGCTTGAACGCTTCGTGCCCAACTCTCTCCCCCATGAATCCGAATCGGCCGCCGACGCTCGCTGGGACGCGGCGCTGGACCAGGCCCGCGAGACTCTCGACACCGCCGACGCCGCGCAGACGCCAGCGGAAGATGTCAACTTCGCCGCCGAGCGAATCAAACGTCGCCTGATCGCCCAGAACCGAGGGCCGAGCGAGGCGAGGGAGTTTGGTAATTTATACTCGAGGCTGCTCGCGCAGCCGGTACTGAGTCGCAAATGGGCAATTTTGTACTTCCTGCTCAGGGTGGCGGAGGGAGGAGAGGCCGAAGAAGCGGAGGTGCTGGACAGGGACAGAGGAGTTGGACAGGCGGGAAAGGTGTTCGACGAGGCCTTTGCCCGCAATGGCTTGGATCGATTGCCAAGAGCAGAGACGCCGGTGAGAACAATGTCATCCTCCGTGCGGGATAGGACGACGAATGCTGGACGACCGAAACTGCCGAATGCGAAGAGCGAGGATAGAGAAGAAGCCATGGCCCCAAATACCGGGACACCGGAGGAGAGCACGTTGCTGAGGGACCTGCCCTTCACGCTGCAAGGCCTGAGCTCGACCAACTTCCCCTTCGCAGACCAATCCTCGCTCAAGCTGCCTGCGACGCTGCCGGTGCCGCTAATCGCGCTGCTGCATACTCTGGCGGAGCCTTCGCTATTGTATAGATCGCTTTCGGCGTTCGTGGAAGGTTCAGAAGGCGGGCTTGTAGGACAGAGCCTGAGAGCGGCCATCGGTCTCGAACTCCGCGCTTACTTGGGTCTGGTGGCCACACTGGAAGGTCAGATCCGTGGCGCGTTGGTGCAGTTAGAGGAGGGCTCGTCACCTCAGAAGGACCTGGGCAAGGCTGGCGTGACGTTGAAAAGATGTGTGATCTGGACACGCGAAGCTACATTGGGCCTGCGGCTGATGAGCCTCATCGTGGAATCTGCCAAGGGAAAGAAAGGTGGCGAGCTCATCAGCTTGATTCAGAACTTTGCCTCGTCGCACGGCGACCCCTTTGTGTCCAACTTTGCCGAACGGCTACTTTCCTCCATCACAAAACCATTCTACAACATGCTGCGCGCTTGGATATACGACGGCGAGCTGGAAGACCCGTATCACGAGTTTTTCGTGTTTGAGAACGAAGACTCCGAAGGCAGCGGAGCGACGAGTGTCTGGGAGCATAAATACACCTTGAGAGAAGCGATGATCCCGTCCATCATCACCCCGGACTTTGCCGACCGAGTGTTTCTCATTGGCAAATCGCTCAACTTCATCCGCTACGGATGTGGAGATGGCGTGTGGGTGGAAAGCTATTCGCGGGATGCGTCGCGTGCCTTATCTTATGGCGACACGGCGAGCCTGAGCGCGAGCATCGATGAGGCTTACAAGACAGTCATGGCGCGCCTACTGAGCTTACTGGATACCAAGTTCCATCTACCAGCCCACCTCCAGGCCCTGAAGAAATATCTGCTCCTAGGACAGGGAGATTTCATCGCGCTCCTCATGGAGAGTTTGGCCATGAGTCTTGATCGACCGGCGAATAGCCAGTATCGCCATACGCTGACTGCACAACTGGAGCACGCCATCCGGAACTCGAATGCGCAGTTCGAGAGTGCAGACGTGCTACGAAGGCTGGATGCGCGCATGTTGGAGCTAAGCCATGGAGAGATCGGCTGGGATGTGTTCACGTTGGAATACCGAGTCGACTCACCCTTGGATGTTATCGTCACGCCATGGGCATCCAAGCAGTACCTCAAGATATTCAACTTCCTGTGGCGCGTCAAGCGGGTGGAGTTTGCACTCGCCTCGACCTGGCGACGAGCCCAGACCGGAGCTCGAGGCGTGCTGTCTGCGGTCAAGGACAAACTGGGTAGCGATTGGAAGGCCGCACGCGGAGGACTGGCGGAAATGGTGCATTTCGTCGATCAGCTGCAGTACTACATTCTTTTTGAGGTCATCGAGGCTGGGTGGGAAGGGTTGCAGAAAGCCATGCGCAAGCCGGAAGCAACGCTGGATACATTGATCGAGTCGCATACCGCATACCTCCGGTCTATCACGCGAAAGGGCTTGCTCGGTGGCGGAGGAGGCATCGACTTCACGGCACAGCTGCATGAGTTGTTGAAGCTCATGTTGGCGTACCGTGATGCCGTGGACAGTCTCTACAGCCTCAGCGTCGCCGAATTCACACGTCGACAGGAGCAGGCGGCAAAGATCGAGACACGAACAAAAGCTGGTCGCTGGGGCATCACGGAAGAGGACGCTGACACGGCCTCGCCTAGTCTCTTCGGCCGACTTCGAGATAGGGGGGATGACTTACCACTTCCGACGCTACTGCCGGTGCAAGGCGGCGTCGAAGCAGAAAGGACATTACTCGACGGCCTACGAACACGTCTGAGGAAGCTGGAGCTCGACTTCAAAAGTCGCGTCAGTGTGCTGTTGGGAGACCTGGCATATCAGCCGGACATCGACATGCGCTTCCTGGGCGTCGTCATGAACTTCAACGAGGTGTATACGCCAGTCAAGAGGAAGCGGGGACATCATGCTTTGAAGAAGGAGGAGAAGCAAGACGGGAGTGCAGCCGGGGGAAGCGTGAGGAGAGAAGGCGGATGAAAGGCCAGTGGATGGTGTAACGAGCGCGACAGACTGATAGTACCGTGGTCTTGCCGCCACGACACGCTTCGAGGAGTGCTGTCCTAACTCACCTCTCTACTCTCGACCCGTCACATCGCTGGGTCAGTCTTCCATTCCTGTGTGGCCAGGACCCGTCATAAAGCGATGTTCCAGGCACGCGTTGGAATGGCTTATGCGAGGCAGAACGTCCGTCTAGGATGGACTCGTGAACGCGACAAACGACATGTTTACGAGAAAAACAATAGTCCCGGATACCCCATCAGGAACGAGGAAGGTCGAGAGAGATAGAGAAACGAACAAGGATCAACCAAGGGGCGGACATCGACTGGTCTGGGTTCCTTTCAGTCTTACCGCACTGCCTGGCGTGGTGGAGGATGCTCTGAGGCTGAAGTCCCCGTGTTTCTCGTTGACTACGTAGGAATATACCAAACGACCCGGCGGGTGGTCAGCTTGGCGCCAGCCCATTTCTCACTCTGCGCCTGTACTGATATTGTGTTCTGCCTTGTTCTTACTGGAATTCGTACAGTCGTGCACGATTGAGAATCGTTTGTTCCACTGCCGCATTACAGTACAGCAAATCAAGTCCCTTCTTAGGCGCTGTTGCTACCCCGCGGCAGGGTCTTGTTGATCTAGGCGACCCACCACCTCAGCTTTCAAGATCAGACGGCGAGAGCAATTCGGAACATTCTTCTGTTTAAACATAAGCACGCCTGGGCACTCGAACACATTCTCCCGATCGACGGAATCATTCTAGTGGAGACACGAACAAGGCAAATCCTCAGCCGCAGCGTGACAAACGCTCGATCGCGACGACTAGAGTTCACGACCCCTCCATCCTCTTCTTCCTCCCACCACCAGCCGGACCCGACCCTCCCACCTCTCCGAACCCTTTCTTCTCGTCTCGCAGGCGTCGCACGCACCCCTCCATCATGACCGACCCCAGCCTCGCCGGCCGCAAGGTCTTCAAGGTCTTCAACCAAGACTTCATCGTCGAGGAGCGGTACACGGTCACCAAGGAGCTGGGCCAGGGCGCATACGGCATCGTGTGCGCGGCGACCAACGCGCAGAACGCCGAGGGCGTCGCGATCAAGAAGGTCACCAATGTCTTCAGCAAGAAGATCCTGGCCAAGCGCGCCCTGCGCGAGATCAAGCTGCTGCAGCACTTCCGCGGCCATCGCAACATCACCTGTCTGTACGATATGGATATTCCCCGGCCGGAGAACTTCAACGAGGTTTATTTATATGAAGGTGAGGTTGAGGAGAAGAGCATGGGAGGTGAGATGGGGAATGGGGTAGACCATGGGTGCTGATTCTCTGTGTGTGAATAGAACTCATGGAGTGCGATCTCGCGGCCATCATTCGCTCCGGCCAGCCGCTCACGGATGCCCACTTTCAGTCCTTCATCTACCAGATCCTCTGCGGGTTGAAGTATATCCACAGTGCCAACGTGCTGCACCGTGACCTAAAGCCGGGCAATCTGCTCGTCAACGCCGACTGTGAGCTCAAGATTGCCGACTTTGGCCTGGCACGAGGCTTCTCTGTCGACCCCGAGGAGAACGCAGGCTACATGACTGAGTACGTTGCTACGAGATGGTACCGAGCTCCGGAGATCATGTTGAGTTTCCAGAGCTACACCAAAGCTAGTGAGTGGCGGTACACACCATCTTTTCCTCCCATGATCGAGACTGATAACGAGGACAGTTGACGTTTGGTCGGTCGGCTGCATTCTCGCGGAACTGCTGGGCAGTAAACCCTTCTTCAAGGGCCGTGACTACGTCGATCAGCTCAACCAGATCCTGCACTTCCTCGGAACGCCCTCTGAATCGACCCTAGCTCGCATTGGTAGTCCCCGTGCGCAGGAATACGTACGCAACCTGCCGTATATGAGCAAGGTGCCGTTCCAGCAGCTGTTCCCTCGTGCCAACCCCGACGCGCTCGACCTGCTGGACCGCATGCTCGCTTTCGATCCCAGCCAGAGAATCGGTGTCGAGGAAGCGCTCGAGCACCGCTACTTGTCGATCTGGCACGACGCCTCCGACGAACCTTCGGCCCCGACGACCTTCGACTTCGCTTTCGAGGTGGCTGAGGATGTTCCCGAGATGCGCGAAATGATTCTTGAGGAAGTGCGCCAGTTCCGCGCATCAGTTCGTGCCCCACAACAGCAGCAGCAATATCAAGGCGCCCAGTCGGGCCAACAGCAAGTCCCAATCCCCGAAGGCTATGATGCGCGAGCCTATGAAGATCCACGACCACAGGAGATGAATGCCGGTCAAGGCCAGGACCTGGAGCGGGATCTGCAAGGCGGCTTGGACGCGATGCGGTAAGGCATGTAATGAGGAAAATTTCCTCAGATGTCTGGGCGTCAAGAATCGGAGGTAACCACTTTTGCGCTGGGTGCAAAAGCGAGCCCGAACATGGAAGGAAGCAAACACTGTAGATGACCATGCTACGACGAGACGAAAGACGGGAGCAGATCTTTGTTTGGAGCCTCGAGGTCTGTCTACCTCTAGCATGTTACCACATGCGAGCCTCTAATACATCAGCATGACGGCAAGCCATAGTATGCTGGTCGATGTCTTGACATGATACTGGATATATCAGCGAGCTTAGATAGATTGTTTCATGCATGTCCCTCATGTGCTAATTCCTTGCACATGTTGATGGGCATCATTGTTACTGCAGCGCGAAGCCAAGCACATGCACTTTGCAATGGTCACGTGCCATCCCACTTCCCCCGCGAAGCTCCCCCACCTTCGTCCCCACTACATTACATCGCTTTGGTTATATTACCTTATTGACCTATACGGCTCGCGCTTAGAGTCGGCAAACCACTTGCATCGCCATTCAAAAGACCCATTCGCCAAGAGCCAGTTCGCCCAGATTGTGAATATTCTTTCCACAACTACCAACCACCTGCACGAATCGCCCACCCAACATGGCTCCCGATCTCAGCTCGTACTTCTCCCAGGTCGACACCAACACGCCGAAATACATCGAACGTCTGCGGCAGGCGGTGGCGATCCCGTCCATCTCCGCCGAGGACGACCGCCGACAAGATGTGGTCAAGATGGGTCTGTGGCTGAAGAGCGAGCTGGAGGCGCTCGGGGCACACATGGAAGCGCGGCCGCTGGGCCCGCAGCCGGGCAAAGAGCATCTCGAGCTGCCGCCGGCGGTCATCGGCCGCTATCCGGCGCAGAAGATGGCGGATAAGCGGACGATCCTCGTCTACGGCCATTATGACGTGCAGCCGGCGAACAAGAGTGACGGCTGGGCTACGGAGCCGTTTGAGCTGAGCGTCGACGAGAAGGGCCGGATGTATGGCCGCGGCAGCACGGATGATAAAGGCCCTGTGCTGGGCTGGGTCAATGTCATCGAGGCGCATAAGGAGGCCGGCGTCGAGTTTCCGGTGAACCTGCTCATGTGCTTCGAGGGGATGGAGGAGTATGGCTCCGAGGGACTGGACGACTTCATCATCGCGGAGTGCAAGCCGGGCAAGTTCTTCGAGGATGCGGACGCCGTGTGCATCTCGGATAACTATTGGCTGGGGACTGAGAAGCCGTGTTTGACTTATGGCCTGCGAGGCTGTAGCTACTACAGCATCGAGATTTCGGGGCCCGGACAGGACTTGCATTCGGGTGTGTTTGGCGGGACTGCGCAGGAGCCCATGACGGATCTCGTGCGCGTGATGGGATCGTTGGTTGATACGGACGGCAAGATCCAGATCCCTGGGCTGATGGAGCTGGTTGCACCTCTTACCAAGGAGGAGGAATCTCTTTACGGTGGCATCGCTTTCACCATGGACAACCTCTATGAATCCCTTGGGTCTCAGACGGGAATCTACCCTGACAAGGAACGCACACTCATGGCCCGTTGGCGATACCCCTCGCTCTCTCTGCACGGTGTCGAGGGTGCCTTCTCCGCCCCCGGCGCGAAGACCGTCATCCCCGCCAAGGTCACCGGCAAGTTCTCCATCCGCACGGTCCCCGACATGCAGCCCGAAGAGGTCGACTCGCTCGTGTACAAGTACGTGGACGGTGTCTTCAAGAAGCTCGGCAGCAAGAACACGATGCGCTGTTTCCTCCAGCACAGCGGGAAGTGGTGGGTGGCATCCCCGAAGCACTGGAACTTCAGAGCAGCCGCCAAAGCGGTGGAGAAAGTCTGGGGCGTGCAGCCGGATCTGACCAGGGAAGGCGGCTCGATCCCCGTCACCCTCACGTTCGAGCAGGCCACCGGCAAGAACGTGCTGCTGTTGCCCATGGGCAGCTCGACGGACGCGGCGCATTCCATCAACGAGAAGCTGGACCGGAGGAACTACATCGAAGGCATCAAGCTGTTGGGTGCGTACCTGCACTACGTTGCTGGCGAGGAGATGAAGTGAACTCTGGGGTCGGATAGGCCTGAAGTGTAGATCATGAACCTGAATGAAGCTGTTCCCAACATTATGTTGTGTCTCCCAGAGAGATCTATCATGCAACGTTGTTTTTGTCAATATCTGCGAGCGAGTCTGTCAACCCTATCCACGCTGACCCCAACTGCATGTCCGCCGCATCGTGACTCACCATCAGTAACCATTTTCCTCCTCCTCTTCCCCTTCGCCTTGTTCAAGTCTGATCGCCCCCTCCCGGCGGCTCATCCTCTTCATCCAAGCGGGTAGTCTCGTCGACCAGTGCCACAGCCAGCCGGCCAAGAATCCCACCGCATCGTTCTTGAACGCCAGACACCCCGCCACCGTGATCAGCATGACCATGTACCTGTCCTGCCTCTCCGTCTCGGATCTTTCGATGGCTTTCGCGGTCGAGGACGGCCCCTCCGCAGCAGCGGGCTCGACATCGTGATCTCGTTCCGCCTGCTCCCAAAGCGACGCAGGCGCCCGATCGCCGCCGAGATCCTGCCCGACCTTGGCCAGCTCCACGCCCGCCGCCAGCACCATGATGCCCAGCAGGCTCTTGGGGAAGTTCTGCAGCAGCGGCACGATGGCGTCCCCCACGAACAGCCCGAGCGCGAGCTTCACTGCCCCGAGGATGATGATGCTGGCGCCGCTGCGCGCGCCGAAGCGGTATTGCCCAGCCAGTCCGCCGGAGCCGTGGCACATGGGCATCGCGCCGAACCAGCAAGCGATTAGGTTCGCGAGGGCGACGGAGAAGCCGACAGAGGTGGTGCTGGGTGTGGAGGGGAAGGTGGGGAAGAGTGAGGCGGACAGAGAGGTCACAGCTAGGATGCTGTTGAGCGTGGTGAGAGGGAGTTGGGGGATGGCGCCGTCGATAGCCCCGACTTTCCAGGCTGGACCGCGAGGGACGACGGTGATGGGATGCCATAGACTGGTGGTGGAAGTTGGGACTTCGTCTTGATTCTGTACCGCGCCGGCAATCGCGAGGCCGAAGATGAAGACCATTAGAGCGTAGGGGAGCTTGCGGAAGAGAGACGCTAAGATCAGGAACAAAAAGGCGAGAATAGCCCAAAGCCTGTTGTCGTAACTGGGGCGAGTCCAGTCTAGAGGTTTGAGCATACTGCTGCCGGCGTTGATGACAAGCGCCAGTCCAGCTCCTACTTGTATGCCTTTCACGACCGGCACGGGTACGACTCGGTTCAACAAGCGTAGCGAGCCTGTAGCGCTCAGAAGGAAGACCGCAATCCCCATGGTAAGCCCCGCCGCCGCGGTCTCCTGCTTGCTGAAGCCTTGGCTGAGGGCTACAGATGCGATGGCTTTCATCGGCTGGACGGGGAGCGGGATCCCGTAGTACACGCCCGTGAAGATATTGGCCAAGCCAGAGAAGACCAGAGTGGCGGGGAGATCGATCGACCCCTTCAAAGCCATGGCGAGCATCAGCGGCAAGAGAGTGCCTAGATCCCCAAGAGATCCGGAGAGTTCGGATAGAGGGGATTCTTTCAGCGTTCGCCAGTTATACGACGCGACGGACCGTATATGGGTGAGATAACTCATGCTGAAAGTTCTTGATGCTGGGGCTTTAGGTATTGTAGTAGGTGTCCAAGACCACTTTTGAGGAGAAGGGAGAACGATAAAGTTGGAAAATGCTGCAAATGCGATGCCCGGATGAATAGAGTGGCATACCGAGACGACTCACCGCCGTCGCATAGTCTTTCGTCTACGATTATGAACGAAAGAAGTTGGTTTGTCCATGAGAAATGGCGTGGGAGTGCGAGATGAGGACGCGCATGTCAACGTGGGGGAGGGTAACTTTACAGCAGAGCTACTCTATCCCCGAGCACGATCAAGTGACTACCAAGCCTAACAGAACATCACTTCACTTCTTGCACCGACAGCGGCAGCATCAGAACGACAGTCGTGCCAATTACCTCGCATGAACACAGATCTGATACACCAGCCGCCGGGAGACCGTGGTGAATTCTTCAAATAGCAGCCAGAGAGGGCGATGCTCAGGTCTAAGCCTCAGGCGACAGCGGCTGGTCAAACAGTTCAGGTAGTTCTGCATCCTTCGTCTGTTCCAGCCACAATCAACAACCAACAACCAACAGCCAAGACCCCCTCCAGACGCCAGTCATATTTCTGCGTCATGTACAATGCAGTACATCTGTCCTCTAGGCATCGGCAGCTATAAGTAATGGGCAAGGCTTCGATTGTGAAAGTAGGTAGCTTGCTTGGATTTCTCTCCTATTTCATCGACACCATCCCGCCTTTCCTTACTCTGCACACGACAAGAGACTCCAGCAAGTCCACCCACCTCCCCTTGTGATCATGGCAGACCATAATCCTCTTGAGCCTCGCTACTCTCGCATCGAACCCCCCGTCCCGTACCCTTCCATAGCCTGGTCTCGCGGGGCCCTTTCACATCTGCCATACTCCCGACACCCCATCTACATCCTTCGGAAGATCAACATCATAAGTGCCTTTGCCAGTTTCACCCTCTACCTCCCTGCCTCGATGAGCTACTTCGATTCCGGCCTTCTGAAGTTCACCATCTTCGCCTTGATCGCATCGGTCCTGCTCTGCGTTGCAGACTTGTACACCTGGGCTTGCCAGAAAGCATCGGACCCCGATGAGGACCCGGCATGGCCGGCGAGACGCATCATGGTGGGTGATCTGATCATGGCGGTCACGCTGGTGTCAAGCTTCGTTGCTGGCGTTAGTGAAGCATCGCGGGACCGAAACTATCTGGATGGTACCGTCGCCATGTTGAAAGACTATGGTTATCTCGCCACACTAGTTTGTTCGTAAGTACTTCTTGTCCAGTACTAGGCAGGTCGCCGCTACCGCACAGGCTCAACACTGACCACTACTCAGCGGTCTTCATGCCTGCGCCTTCTGGAAGCAACTCATGGCCATATACAAGACATCCTGGCTAGCGTCTTTGCGATTGCCTCTACACGAGTCCTGTCAGCGCTGTGGCTACGCTCCACCGCCTCCCGCCCAGCTCGTGCCATATCAAGACGCTGCCAGGCGGCAAGCAGACGTCTACGTCCCGGCGCCTTTGCCACAGCACCAAACTCCACAGAACACACATCGGCAGGAACAACAGCAGCAGTGGCAGCAACGTTATCCACCCGTCCGCCCTCAACACATGCATCAACCACCGTCCAGCGAGCCCCCGAATCTGCACACTTACATCGGCCCATCGGCCACACTGACGCCTGGCAGCCATGCCTCACCGTCGTCAGACGACTCCTCCCAGCCTGCCACGGAAGGGCATCTTGACGACGGCCTACTCATTGGACCCGGCTACGAAGGGTCGGGGAGTGTGTGCGGGACAACATCTGCAGCACCTCAAGTCGACCCTACACGCGGAAAGCCTGCGGAGGTCGCATCCGAGTCAGAGGAGCCAATGTTGGTTGAGCCGGCGGAGGTGGTATTGGTGGGTAAGAAAGGGACGAAGAGGAGAGAAAGGTAGATGGGAAGGGAAATCAATTTCTTATGGAGTTTGAAAGGTGAACTAGTGCATGATTTGATACGAATCCACCAATGAATTATGGTAAGATGATTGAGTAGAGTCTTGCTTCATCTCCCGGGCATTGAGCCTCCGCCGCCTTTTCAAAGGTAAATCTCGGCTCTTTTCGTGCTGACCTCCATCGGCACGTCTATGCCCCAAGCGAACATGTTCTTCAGCATATCTGTAAGACAGGCGTGCAGCTTCTGCTTACGCTCCGGGTCTCCACCGGCCGCTTTCATGCTAGATGGGAGAGTATCGAGCTTGGCTTTCTTCATCGCCATATCCAGTTCCCAAGCGCTTTGCAAAATCTCCACAAATGGCACCACTGGAGTCAAGGAAAGATGCTCAATAAGATCAGCGCAGAAAGCAGTCTGCAGAGTCTGCGGGCGAGCTTGCTGAGCAAGTGAGTCGAGGTGGGAACTGCGCGCAAAGTCCATGATGGAGCTCTCCAAAGAAGTGAGGTCACGAGGATGATGACGCTCCGACATCTTCTGGACCGTTTCGTCGTAGGTCATCGACTTCGTCCGGCCCGACTGCTGGAGTCCCTGAGCAACGCCGATGACAAACTTTCCCCAGAACCCAAACGAAACATCCATCTGCGTAAGATGCAATGGAACCTTCTGATCATTGTTCTGATCGTGACGATCCAAGGGATCAAGCTTTGCTCGATCCTTGGATGCCGGCAGGGAGCTATACAGGCTGGTCTGTGCCATCTGGGACAAGAGTCTTGGCATCTGACCACTGACACAAGCGTATCGCCATATCACACGCATAGTATTGTGGAATTTGTTTCGCAGCGCTGAGCCAAACAACAAGTGAAAAGTAAGAGCGTTCAGCTTCAAAGCATGTTCGGGTATCGCTGGAAGTTGGTGAAAGTGCTGCAGAACGGCAAGTGCGCCCTCCAGATCAAACGCACGGGCTTTCGAAGTGAGGAAAGTGTTCAGAGTTTCCGTCGTCACCTTCTCGCCCCTCTGCAGAATTTCATCCAGGACCTTGAGAGCATCTTGTTGGCGACCTTCAGAGAGACAAAAGTTGATCATTTTATTTGCAGCCGAGACAGTGAGCCAGGTTTTCGAGGGCTGAGTCGGGTGTGTTGGGAGGTAAAGGCTGACTGTTTTGTCAATCGCCCGCATAAGATGACTTATCGTGGCTTTCGGAGCCTTCATGTAATCCGCAAGCGCTGGTAGGATCATGTTATCAGCTAGTTCGCGGATCACCTTGGGTGATGCCAGTAGCCCTTTCTGTCTCATACGTTGCGCTACCTTAGCAGCAGCATTGGGCGAAAAGCGCTTGCAGACGAGCTGATGGAAGCGCAACCATGTTCGTTCTGTTGGACGAAGCTGCTGACGCAACATGGTTTGGAGGACATATCGGTAATTGTGGACATCACCAACTTTTGCAGCGTGCGCAAACAGGATGTCGAAGTTTGTGGTTGTCAGAGAGCACTCCGGGCTGCGTTCAATGGCAGACATGATGCGATGAATGGTCGGAAAATCACGATAGCGAAGAAGAAAGGTGAATGCTGCGTCCACGGCATCATTGCTGATATAAGTTGCGAGCTCGGGAGAACGAATGAACAGCTCACGCAATTCCTGGGTTATCAGATCTAAGTTGTTTGTGTCACTGGTTCGCACACCAGTACGTTGCCCTTTGCGTCGGTAAAGCAATGGTGTTCGAGCGGTCAGAAGGTCAACATATTGCGTGAAGCTCAACGTATCCCATTTTTCTGGCCGAAGAGCTTTGCGTTCTTCTGCTGTCAAGTTCGCAATCTCTTTACCATGCCAATAGTCGCGGATGGTCAAAGTTGGTCGAACATTCCATTTCCCGGCACGTCCACCTAGCACATCTCCTGTACTCTCGGGATTCGATGTTGTAGAAGTTGTTTGTGGTTCGCAATCTCCACTGCGGACCTCCTCCGAGAGAAGCATTTGAGGTTCGCCGCTCGCAGCACTCGACGACATGCGCTCTATCGTCACTAGAGATCGCAGGAGCTTGATGGCCTCTATATTCTGGTCAGGCCGGCCGTACAGCGTGAGTGTGGTGAACGCGTCTCCAGACGCTACGCTTGGGACGAGCTTCACAACATGACTTCCAGTACGCTGCATTATTTCCGCAACAGCGGTTCGATTATCGCTTTTGAATATGGCCCGGCCGCCATTTGTAAGGCTGATGCTTTCCCAACGTTTCATGTGATGATGGGAGCCGGTAGGCGTTGCGCGAGTCAACATCTCGAGAACAGTGGGCCAGACCACGGCGTCGTCGTAGCCATGGCGTTCTAGCTGATACTGCTTCTGGTGCTGGAGAGTGTTGCTCTTCGCATTTCGAGCCATCCTATATGCTTCCTTGTACGGCCGAGATGTTGCTCGACGGAGGCTGTGATCCATTTTCGGCTGGGGGGCCTCGAGGTAGGCCTTCCTTTGATCGTTCACCATCCATGGTTCGCTGGAGACCGTCGTGTTGGCGTTCTGTAGCTCCGGTCCCTTTGGCACATCCCCATCATGACGTGTCTTAGTACCCTCAGAGGGTCGCGTCAAACGCGAAGCAACATTTGAGTCCAGCTCTTCCTGCGCCCATATCTGCTGAGCTTGAGCACTGGAAGCATATCGACGGGGCCGTTCGAGTGAGGGAGTGTGAAAGCCGATGGACTTGATGATATTGCGCAGGGGTCCTCGAAGACGACCAGAGCTGTGCATCAGGCGTGAATGTGCATTGCTGGAGACCGGCGAGGATAGACTTCTCCCTTGATCACGTATCGGGAGATGTTTGACCGCAAATAAATGTCATGTCACGTGCTCGGTTTTGGCACGAACGGGCCGGTGGATTAGAGCTATCGACCTCCCTGCGAACTACACTTCTTACACCTAGGTGCATGCTTTGCATACCGCGACACCCGCCTTATCTTACGCAGCAAGATAGCCCGCCCGCGGGCTCTATGGCCTATTTCCAGGTTATGGAGAGCAGTACGCTGCCTCCTACCAGGTCCTATGTAGCAATGTGCATACCGTGCAGGCACCTATCTATGATAGCGCTTCGATCCACCAACAGGATCGAGCTTGAGCTGAGCAATGCTGCTGGCCCACTGTGGTGACCCTGTACATCTGGGGACCTTCCGAGATGGGACACATGGTAGATTACCGAATCCTATTTTCGATATATGTGCTGTATGCTGTCTCTTCACTGTTTATCGCTTGCGCCTGACACCAACTGTTTTGCGACCATTTCGACATGACGGGGTTTCACTGCGCGGACAGGCTCATATCTCTTGCCCTTCTCCTCCTCCTTACAGTCGTCGATTGTACCGTGACCGCAACAGGTCGTACAGTCGTCCTAGATGGCATTGCTTATTATTTGCCAGGAACACCAGTGACAAGACTGGGCTCGGCCAGTCCGCTGTTACGAAGCAATAATCATGTCGAAGACCTGACTCCGATCACGATTATCGCCACCAATGACTCGCATATCACCTCAGCAGAGATCACCGCCATCACTGCAAGCTATGCCGCAGCTGATGATGTGTATTGCGCAGCTTTTTCGACAACGACACTGATTCGGCAATCGGGTCTGGCAAAGCATGGCCGCGATCATCACCTGCCACGAGGTAGCACGGCTTGGAACATTACTCATAGCCGTGGATCGATATATACTGACCATAGTTCCTATCTCGGGAATGTGCCGTCTGGTCCCTATTTTCTGTCTTCCAGCGGTTTCATTTTCGAGGCTTGGAGGCTCTATAGCGATGAAGTGGGTGCATTCACGGAAACGCTGACTCCTGGTTGCCAGGAGGACGGCCTGTATCAGGTGCTCCCGGCCAACGTGCCCGGCCAATCACTTGCCATTGCAGTACCTTCAAGGCTGTACCATACCAAAACTGCGGACAAGCCACTTGCCGGCGTAAGACTCGGCGTGAAAGATATATATGATGTTGCAGGAGTCCGCACTAGTAACGGCAATCGAGCTTGGTACCACCTGTATCCTCCAACCACTACGAACGCCCTCCCGGTACAGCGCCTGGTCGATGCAGGTGCTATCATCGTCGGAAAGATGAAGACGTCACAGTTCGCTAACGGCGAAGAAGCCACTGCGGATTGGGTCGACTACCATTCTCCATTCAATCCTCGTGGTGATGGGTATCAGGACCCAAGTTCCTCTTCTTCCGGGCCCGGCGCTGGGATGGCCAGTTATCCTTGGCTCGACCTCACCATCGGTAGCGATACTGGAGGCTCGATTCGTGGGCCTTCTGAAGTGCAAGGAATATATGGCAATCGTCCTTCACACGATCTAGTAGCATTGACTGGTGTGATGCCATTGGCTCCAGAGCTTGATACCGCAGGGTTCCTCACAAGGGATCCACAAATCTGGATGACAGCCGCTAAAGCACTCTACCAAGAGAACATTACCATCTCCTATTCATACCCGAAGCAGATCAAGACCTACCAATTCCCAGTAAATGCCACCCAGCCAGGCGATCAGCTCCTCATTGACTTTGTAACGAAAGTTCAAAGATTTTTGAATGCCACCGTTCAGGAATGGGACATCGATGAAGCTTGGAACAGGACGCATCCTGACTCCGCGGGGCTTTCGGAATTCTTGAGCCTGACTTATCCGATCATCATCGCCCAGGAGCAGACCAAACTTGTGCGTGATCCGTTCTACAGCGATTACGCCGCCCTCCATGCAGGCCGACGTCCTTTTGTCGACCCGGTGCCTCTCGTCCGGTGGGCTTTCGGTGACAGCTATCCCGCAAGCGCACTTGCCGAGGCGAACAACAACCGCACCATGTTTGCCTCCTGGTTTGCGTCCGAAGTCCTGCGGCCTTCGGCACAGACTTGCAGTGACAGTATACTGTTCTATATTGGCTCGCAGGCGAGCGTGAACTACCGCAGCCAGTACGGTAACACGCCATCGCCGCCAGTGGGCTTTGGCATCAGTCGTGTCAGCCCGTTTTGGGGTGGACCAGACTTTGTGCTTCCCATCGGAGAAGCTACATACATGTCCACCATCACGTTGCATGAAGAAGTATTACCGGTGACTGTGGATATCATGGCCGCACGTGGATGTGACGGTATGATCTTTGGGCTGGTAGACGATTTGATCAAGGCTGGTATCCTCAAGAGCAGCGCAGCAGGCTACAGTGATGTTAATGGAGGACAAATCTTGTTCCGCAGGGAGACATGGTGATGTGCCTGAGGCACCAGTTGTGCAGGCACATCGAGCACGTGATTTGGACGGAAGGTTGGGGGCATCGAGGTTTGCCATAAAGGGGTCCGTCCTTCCTCTCACGCGTGATCATAATCTTTGATATACATCCTGGACTTTTGTGGTATTCCGAAGCTCCACCAACTTGTTTGTTTGCCCCGGTAAAGTCCTCCCGCTTCACGTTGTACTCCCTTGCCAAAATTATACCAGTAATTTAAGCATCCCAACCCACATCTTAAATAAGATGCTTGCTCCTGAAGTACGCCCGCAAGTAGATGATCTGCCATACACCCAGCGCTACCAACATGCCCATTGTGCCAATCGCGAACCACTTAACCCGCTCGTTCGTGCTCTCATTCGTGTCTCGCAATTTGATCTCTCGTGTGCGAAGGTAGTCCATCTCCTCCACGACCTCCTTTGCCGACTCGAACAGCCTCTTCAGCTCCGCCTCCACCGGTCGAAGCTTCTCGCCTGCTTGGATGGCTCCCCAGTCTTTCGCATCCGCACCAATGTCGATGTCCAGCTCGATGAACCGCGAGGGCGTCTTGCCGGGGTGGCTGCCGGTGAGGATGTTTTCGAAGCAGACATCGAACGCGCTGTCTGCGTGTGAAGTGAAAGCGTAGCGGCCCTCACCGACTACATCGCGAGGACGGTGGTAGTCATTTCCAACCGCGTCCTTGATCTACACATATACCCTTCATTAGTCTCATGCGCCCCGAGAGTTCCATCGTCGTTCGCTGTGCGTGTTCGCAATCAAGCAGAGAAACTTACGTGCATGTTCAGCGTCTGGCCATCTCCTCTGTTCCCGCTGACTGTCGCGGTCACCACGACCAACTGTTCGTTGGCGACGAAGTTGCGAACACAGCGCTCCTTGTTTTTTGACTCGTGGCCAGGATGTGCGGTAAGGTCGAACTTAAGGGCGGAGATAAGGGGTAGTAGGAAGGCGAGTAGCACCTGGAATATGAGTCGTGCCATGGTGGTTGTTAATCAAGGAGATGACATACAATGTCTTGTCCAAGGATACGTTTCAGGGCAAGAGTGTGCATAATGATGTCCCGGGACTTTAAGATATGCCCTGGAAAGCGGCAGCTTATTTCTAGTGCCGCTCGGTCCGCGCCAGCGGATAAGCGCAATCGTCTGGAGATTTTCCTGGCGCTATCGTCACTTTTTTGCTCTGCGCTTTGTTCTGTATAGCTCCGCCATGTCCACGGACTACGACTTCATTCGCCCAGCTCGTAAACACACCAACAAGTACAACATCAAGCATCGACGATCTTTCGAGTCAAATAAGCCGCCATTTGCTGCGATGATGTCCGGCGGCTTGGGACCGTCGCCGGAAATGGAGAAACGTGAGCAAACGGAGCAAGACTTGAAGGCGAGAAAAAGGGCAAAGAAGGAAAGCAAGAAGCGAACACTGGCAGAGTCTCAACAACCAGAAGAACCGAATGGCGCCGTGAAAGCCACTGCTTCTATCCTTGATCGGGTTGTCGAGGAAGATGGCGAGAAAGCACGGAAGAGACTCAAGAAGGCAGCGAAGAAGCAAAACCGAATCGAAGAAACCAACGGGGTTCACGTTAAAGCGAACGGAAGTAAAGCTGAGGCACACAGCAAGACACAGGATCGCGATCTGGTTGAGGGCCCCGAAGCTGGTGCCGATCCGGAGGAAGTGGTCAACCAGGAGTTGAAGGAAGCTGTTCAAGAAGCCAATGGGGATTTCGCAGCATTCGACGATGAAACCAATGTCGCCGAAAACAGCTCTGACGAGGATGACGAAGTAATCGGTGCCGGGCAGAAGTACACCAATGACGAGGCACTGGTCGGAGAGGACAATGGCGGATCTGTGGACCTACCTTCCGCACTCGGAGTGTCATTACCTACAGTCACTGCGGAGCCGCAGAAGTTCTCGGAGCTGAATTTGTCAGAACGTACGATGAAAGCAATAAAGGACATGTCGTTCGAATCGATGACAGAAATACAACGACGCGGTATTCCGCCTTTGCTAGCAGGTCGAGATGTGTTGGGTGCCGCGAAAACTGGTTCTGGAAAGACGCTTGCGTTTTTGATTCCCGCAATCGAAATGCTACATTCGTTGCGATACAAGCCCCGCAATGGCACGGGTGTTATTGTTGTCTCGCCAACTAGAGAGTTGGCTCTGCAGATATTCGGAGTGGCCAAAGAACTCATGGAGCACCACTCGCAGACTTATGGAATCGTGATCGGGGGAGCCAACCGACGTGCCGAAGCAGAGAAGCTGACAAAGGGTGTCAATCTCCTCATTGCGACTCCCGGACGACTACTCGATCATCTGCAGAATACGCAAGGCTTCGTATTCAAGAACGTGAAAGCACTCGTGATTGATGAAGCTGATCGTATCCTCGAAGTCGGATTTGAGGATGAAATGCGCCAAATTGTGAAGATTCTCCCCAAAGGCGATCGCCAAACTATGCTTTTCTCAGCCACACAGACCACAAAGGTGGAAGACCTGGCACGAATATCGCTTCGACCTGGCCCTCTTTATATCAACGTGGATTCGGCACAAGAGCACAGCACGGTCTCTGGGTTAGAACAAGGCTACACAATCTGTGAGGCTGACATGCGGTTCCGACTTCTGTTCACCTTCCTCAAGAAGCATCCTAAGAAGAAGATCATCGTCTTCTTCTCGAGCTGCAATTGTGTAAAGTATTACTCTGAGCTCCTCAACTACATCGATCTCCCAGTACTAGATCTCTACGGCAAACAGAAACAACAAAAGCGCACCAATACCTTCTTCGAGTTCTGCAACGCGAAACAAGGCACCCTCATATGCACTGATGTTGCTGCAAGAGGACTCGATATTCCAGCCGTGGATTGGATTATCCAGTTTGATCCTCCAGATGACCCGAGAGACTATATCCACCGCGTTGGTCGTACGGCGAGAGGCTCGAACGGCACAGGCAAGAGTCTGATGTTCTTGCAGCCCAACGAAGTTGGATTCCTCAGTCATCTGAAAGAAGCCAAAGTGCCTTTGGTGGAATTCGAGATCCCGCCCAAGAAGATCGTGGACATCCAAAGCCAGCTGGAAAAGCTGATCGGGAAGAACTATTATCTCAACAAAGTAAGTCGTCCATCTCGCTGCTGACTTCAGTCATCCAGACAACCAACCTCAGTGTATCGCTGACATATTCTCTCGCAGTCTGCAAAGGATGGCTACCGCTCCTACCTCCAAGCCTATGCCTCCCACTCCTTGCGGTCTGTCTTCAATGTCCACGAGCTGGACCTGAAGAAGGTCGCCAAGAGCTTCGGCTTCGACACGCCGCCGCGAATCGACATCAATCTCGGCGCGAGCATGAAAAAGGGAACCGAAGGCAGACGAGCGTATGGCAGTCAACCGAAGCATGGCTCCAAATTTGGAGGTCGGCGGTGAGCCATGATGTACAAGCGCATTGCTGTGATGGTGTTCCTGGATTGTTTTGTCGTACCTAGTAATGTAGCTATCGCATACCGACGCAGCGAGAATATAGCGCTTCCCGACCTAGTAAGATCGTATAGAATGCCTCGCTTGATGTGCATGGCGAGTCTGCGTGCCTTATACGCTGCTAAGTGCAACCTCGTATCAAGCCCAGGCTACGGGAATGCCACATCAAAGACTGGCAACTGGATGAAGGAGAAGAGGATTTGTGCATACGAATAAAATACATACCACGTCCTCCTGACTTCTGTGCCAAACCTGCGAGGCTCATCGACCAGCAACAGTGATCGTCGAAGGGTTGGTGAAAAAAGTGCCATGCGCTGCGGCCAGAACGAGCCGCATGGCCAAGATTACAATACACTTCCGCCTCTGCCAACCCCAAGCTACACAAACTTCCCCCATCTCATCAACAATCCCGACAACATGTACGGCTCCATCACTCTCGGAAGCCTCATCGCATGGCCGGGCCGCCCATGTTGCCCGCACCCATGCCTTGCAGTCTCGAGGCGAGTTGGGGGTACTTCTCCTGGACTTCAAGTTGCGTGCGTGTGGCTTCGGCGTAGCTGAGCGCGTTCACGATCTCGCCTTCGGTGCGGGAGAGCTCGGCGGCGCGCTCGAAGTACTTCAGTGCTTCGGTGACTTTGCCCTGTTGCAGGAGGAGCTGCGCCATGGTGGCTACCGCGATGTCGCACTCGGGATCAACTGGAGGAGGAAGAACATGTCAGTTCAGTGGTCCTGCATGCAGGTATGCCATTAACAGCGGAGGACTTACTAATGAGAGCCTTTTGACACAACTCTTCCGCGGCCTGGAAGTCTTGCTTCCATTGGAACAACGCGAGAGCCTTGTTGATCAGTGGTAGCACGTTCATGCCGCCTGCCTTTTCGCCGATACTCTTTCTCTCCATCTCCACAGCAGTCTCGAACTTCTCCACCGCTTCTTGGTATTTTTGTTGGTCCAGTAGAAGTTCACCATAGTAGTTGTACACGTCACTCTTGTCGCCGAAGTTCTTGATGCACCGGCGGAAAGTTGCCATGGAGGATGCGATGGAGCCCATCTTGTATTGAGTCACGCCGAGTTGGATATGCGAGAAGATGAATTTGGAGTCCAGATCGATCGATTTCTGATAGTCAGTCGCGGCGAGGGAGAACTCGGAGAGGATGAAATGTAGCTGAGCGCGGTGGTAGAAGATGTCAGGATCGTCCGGGTTGTTCTCCAATGCCAGCTCGAAATCGTGCGCAGCCTTCTCCCGCTGGCCTAGACAAGGGGTGTCAGTATTGCCACGCATTCCCCATGCATATAATAAGTCTTACCTTGTTCGAGGTGCATGCTGGCACGCTTCACATAGCTCTGCACGAGCGCAGGATCAAGCTCAAGAGACTTGTTCAGGTCCTCCATTGCGGCTTCACTATCGCCCTTCAGATACCTGAAAGTACCGCGCATGTTGTAGGCATACGCCTCATGTTTATCCAAGTTGTTCTTCACGATGGCCTGGTCAAAGCTTTCCGAGGCTTCATCATACCCATCGCCGGTGCGTGTCTGGATGGCCTGAAGGCCCTTGCGCAGGTACCATTGGCCAGATCCTTCCGACAGATCGGCATCGTTCTGGAGGCCTTCCGGAAGATCTTTGACGCGGAAGGACTGCAGGTAATTGGAAACAAACGTTGGGGACGGCAGTCTCTTCTCCTTTCCTTCGAGGATAGCCTTGGCCTTCGCCTCCGCGACCTTTTTCAACAGTCGCTCCACAGCTTGGGCGGAAGATTCGGTTCGGAAGGAGTCGATGATGCAGCTTGCGGTGTAATCGAGGAGGGCTTCGCTGTACTGGCCAGATTGCTCATAGGCATTGGCGCGGCGGTTCAGTGCCTTGACGTATTCATTATCGAGATTGATGGCAGCAGTGGTATCCTCGATGACCTTGGGCCAATTACTCATGGCGTTCCAGCAGGCAGCTCGGTTTGAGTAGAAGACCGGGTCAGCTTTGCAGAGGATGGCCTGACCATACAGATCGATCGCGCGGTTGTAGTCCTTGGAGCCATATGCCTTGTTTCCCGCTGCCTTGAGCTTGGCGGCGTAATCCTTTCGCTCCTGCTCGGATAGTTGACCAACCGTCTCTTCGGTCACTTCGGGCAGCGAGTCCGACTCTTCTTCGACGGCCGCAGCTGGCTTTGGGACACTCTTCTCGGCGGGCGCGTCTTGCGTCTCTCCAGCGGCCTGTTCTACATCCTTCTTCTTGCCTTTCCGCTTGTCCTTCTTGGATTTCTTCCCGGTGTCTGCTGAGGTTCGGGGAGGTTGTGAAAAGTAGTATATGCTGCCACCTGCGACGATCACGGTCGCTCCAGCGATGGTCCACGCAGCGACTCGGTTGTCTGCGTACCAGGTTGATGCGCGATCCCAGAACGATGAAGACGCATTGGCGACATGATTTGAGAGATCCTCAGCGGCGGCTGTCGTGGAACGCGCCGCGGCCATGCTGGACGATGCTCCGGGGTATTGCAGAACGAGAGGCGATGCGCGACGAATCGTTCACCAATGCACACGAGGGGTTCGACGGGCTGCCGCACCGGTGGAAGCTGGGTGAAAGGAGATGGAATAGTCTGATGATGCTTCTCTCTGAGGAGTGGCCGAGAAATGCTCCTCGTCCGGCTCGAGCTTCAGCTGAGTCAGCTCCAGAACCTTAATGCGGAGATTCTCCCCCAAATTGTCCGCCCAATATCGCGACTCCTTCTTCCCACTCCCGAGCACACGACCGCCAGCATCAAGGCCATCACCACCGTGTCGTGCTTCCGCTCCGCCGCATCTCAATGGCGTCCGTCATACTTCCACGAGCCATCCGGCCGTCGCCTTTCTCGATCGCACAACCAGACACCTCGTTCATCTGCTCCTTCTGCCGGCGAGCTCAATCAACCTACGCCCGCACTCGAAAAGCATTACGGGTGAAACCTGACCCATCCTTCCAACCCACAACCACCATCGCTCAAGATCACATCATCTTCAACCCGCCCTCCTCGCTACCCAGCGTCTACCACACCCCGTCCAAATTCCTCCCAAAGACCGACCCCCGGCGAAAATTGCACTCGCTCTCCAAACCACCACCCGCGATCCTGACTCCCGCCAACACGAACGTCGCCACGACCCCGGCGCCACCCACCAGCGCGCTCTCCGCCATCGCCTCGCTACGCCGGAACAACAGGACCAGCGTCCCAGCCTCCGCTCTACCCAATGTGCGCCCCTTGCACGAACGCAAAACTCATCTGGGGCAAAGCGCCATCGATGAGATGCGCCGTCTACGTGCCGAGGACCCGCAAACGTGGACGCGGATGGCGCTCGCCGCGAAGTTTGAGTGCAGTCAGTTCTTCGTCAGTTTATGCTGTTCGGCACCGGAGCGGAAGGTGGAAGTCGAGCGCACGCTCGCCGAGGTCAAGATGCGGTGGGGAAGACGGCGGACAGAGGCGCGGGCGCAGCGGGTGGAAAGGAAGAAGACGTGGGGCCGGGAGGTATGAGGTAGGACTGTACAGGACGGAGGAGGGCTGTGTATGGATAAAATAAGTGTACGACCACGTTCTGTAGTCTCCATTGGGAATGGAATGACTTTGATACCGCTATCGGCCTTTTTATTTCGGTCTGAAATCAAGACTTTGATACATTGCCTGCTCGGCTTTGTAGAGCTATGAGGTGACGCATCTCAAGCCGTGCTAGAACAAGCTGGTCTTCCAGAAAGTGGGTAGTCAGCGTCCGTGGAAACAGAGTTTTGAAGGATCTTCTTGCGCATCAGCTCCTACCTCCACGGGTCATGTCCAGCTTTCGCTACTTGATTCTCTGAAGCCTGGATATACCGAAGCTAGCCGCTGATCGCTCGCTGGGTAGTGCTCTCCATCGCTGCAGGATCGGTCTCTATCTATCAAAACTTTTGTGATCGCCTTCGAGAATTCCCCCTTCTCTTTGTGTCTCTCACGCACAGATTCAGGCAAAAGCCTTCGAGTAGGCCTTCTTCTCCTTTGCTCTACGATTTGCTGAAGCTTTCTTGACCGCTGCGAGCTCATTCTTGATTCCTGAGTCGTTTGGTGCCAACTTCTCTGCCGCACTAAGACTCTGCAGCGCTCCGTCCTCGTCCTTGAGCTCTTTGGAAGCGACGCCCTTCCTGTAGAGCGCCTTCGCTTTCTCTGCATCGGTGGCCCCTGATGTCTCAAGCGCCTTGTCGGCCGAGGAAATGGCGTCGCGGTAGAGCTTCAGCTGGTTCTGCAGCAGAGCCGAGTTGTTGTGCAGGGACACCTTCAAGCGTGTGAGCTGTTCGCCGAGCGTGGCAGGGTCGCTGTCCAGCGGTTCGGGGTACTCGTGTAGGTAACGAAGCGCTTTTTGATATTTGGCAAGGCCCAGCTGAATCTGTTTGCCCTTGAACGCCTGGCTGCCCATATCCTTCAGCGTCTCCGCAATCTTCACGATCTCCTCCCCTTTCCACTCCTGGCCTTCTGCAAGCTGGTCCTCGGGGAAGTCCTCATATCCATCGCCCGTGCTGTCCGGCTCCTTCTTCGCAAAAGCCTGCGGCTCCACCCCCTCAGGTACCACGCCAGAGTCCACGATCACGCAGCTCTTCTCCGGCTTATCGTTCGCGCCGGTAGGGGTATTCTCCACTTCACGGATGATGCTCTTACCGACCACCACCTCGCCGAAGACGACATGTTTGCCGTCGAGATGCGGAGTAGGCACGGTGGTGACGAAGAACTGCGATCCGTTGGTGCCGGGGCCTGCATTGGCCATGGACAAGAGGAAGGGTTTGGAGTGCTTGAGCTCGAAGTTCTCGTCGGCGAACTTCTCACCGTAGATGCTCTCGCCGCCTGTGCCATCGCCCGCCGTGAAGTCTCCACCCTGGATCATGAAACCCTTGATGACGCGATGGAAGGCGGAGCTCTTGTAGTGAAGAGGAGAGCCGGACTGGCCGGTACCCTTCTCACCCGTGCATAACGCCTTGAAGTTGGCGGTCGTCTTGGGCACGACATCATCGTACAGCTGGAAGACGACTTTGCCCTTGGATTGACCGCCAATGGCGATCTCGAAGAAGACGTTGCTGCGCGTAGCGGGGGACGCCATGGTGGGTGATGTGTAAGGTAAAGTACGGACTTGTTTTCGTAGTCGAGAGCAAAGCACCGCTGTCAAGAAGGTGCCAGAGAGAGCGAGAAGGTTTATTGTGGAAGTGTAGGAAGGTGAGGAAATCAATGTCAAGCAAGAAGTTGGAGGGCCAAGTGAGGCCAAAGTCCTAGAATGTTCTTCCAGAAGTTCACCCCTCCATTGGTCGATCTTCACCGACAGCATGGCGGGGCTGCAGACCAATGTCTCTTCACATGCAACAGTAAGGTACACCAGGAAAATTCTACGGATCTCTTACAGAAATATGTGCTCCAACCCACCCGAAGTCATTGTCATAGGTCTCATGGCTTAGGTCTGGCGTCTGATGGCCAGGAGCTGTTCTCCAAGAAGGTCGATCAGCCTGTCCGAAAGATCTAGTGGTCCCCAATGCAGTCTGAACTCTATGAGCCTCAATGAAACACCATCAATGTCATGTGGCACAGGACAATACACAGGCTCCCTTGCACACTGTGTCCGGTTCGATCTATCCCACGAAGGAGCACATGTTGAGTCTACGATGCCTTCTAATGTGTCCCCTTGTTATGCTGCGGTTCGTTGTGCTCTCCAGATTGACTGTGATGATCATGCTCATGTGCCGTGGCAATGTCGGCATGCGAGCCCTGCGATGTCTGACGCGCTTCAGCGCGGATGTTCTCAATCCCATGAGTCGCAGCGACGGCATGGCCATTCTGCGGCACACCCGCAGCTTCGTGGACATGTGGCGCAACATGCACGCTGGGGGCCCGTGGGTGAAGATGATCAATATCCAGAGCCGTGTGGTCTTCCAGGCTTTTGGCGAAGACATCCCACGATGTCACTGCACCGAGCGCACGTTTCATGTGGGCACTGACGATCTGAAGGCCGTAAACATACGAGGCGTTCATCCACGCGAAGCTATCACCATGGTCAGCAGTGGTATAGTACGTTAAGCGGACAGATGTTGACTTACCCTTCGGTGGCGACGCCTTTGAAATCTGCGCCTTGGTTGCCGTATTCTGCTTCCACCTTATGTGGCGAGATCTGCTGGGTGACATCGTACTTTTCGACCACAACACCATTGAAGTCGACGAATGCTTTGGTACACATGTAGATCCACCGGTACGCAAGCCGCTGCGCTTCATCCTCGTACCCGTAGCGCAACAGTCCCGTCCAAGCCAGAATCTGTTGCGGCGCCCAGCCGAAAGGGTAGTCCCATTGCCTGTTGGGACGATCCAGGCCGACATGGCCTCGAGACCTTTCTGTCCCCGAGACCAGGCCACCATGGACCTCGAAGCGGGGGAGTGCTTTTTCTACCATGACGCTGGCTTGACGAGGTGTCGCGACACCGGCCCACATGGCCCAGAATGTGGTTGCCGACTCATACCCGGTCTGCTCTTTCTTCACGGTGTTGTAATCGAAAAACATACCAGCCTCTTCGTTCCACATGAGTTTGTCCATCGTGGTACGTCGCCGTCGAGCGCGCCGGTTCCATGTCGAGGACGTCTCGACGGTGGGCTGACCAGGAACGTGCCACTCTGGCGGGATCTCGAATCGATCGCCAAAGAAAGCACGTATGGTGCGGCCGATGTCACTCTCATACTTATACAGACACGAATTGAGGTCGATAGTCCCAAGGTGAGCTGCAACGCTCTCCAGACGGTAGGAAGTGTCGTGGCCGGATTCGCGAACAGCGCGATCGTGCACGAAGTACTCGTCGAGCTCCGGTTCAAAAATGTGTCCGTAGTTGTAGGCGTGTACGAAATCTTCAAAGGACATGTTGTGCTTCTTCGCATATGGGGTGAGCACATGTACGAAGTGGGTGGCCTCGGTCTCTGGCGGGACACCGATGCCTCCAGCATAGTATCGTGAGAGGCCAGAGACGGGGTCGAAACGTGGAGGCGCCATCCAGGTACAATAATAATCTTTGATGCCAGCAAGCATAGCTTGACGCAAAAACTCCAGGCTATCTGGCTTGTGCTTGATTCGGTCGTACACCCGGAGTGCCATGTCGGTCAAGAATGGTGGCTGTGTACGGCAGAGGTAGTAGCTGCGATTGGCGTTCAGAATCTTGCCATAGTGGCGGATGCAGAAGCAGAAGTGCTTGACCATGGCTTCGCACAGATCTTCACGTTCGTTCACCAGCAGACCTAGGGTCGCCATATAGCTGTCCCAACCGTATAACTCGTTGAAGCGGCCCCCAGGCACGACGAACGGCAATCCCCTGTAATCGGGCTGTCCATCCTTGGTGTCTGCAACACGTTCCATGGCCACGGCCAGCAAACCTGGGGCAGAGTTGAGGTCTCGCACATACTCGCCGTCCCCCGGGTTCTCGGACAGCCATTGTACGTCCAATCGGATCTCAGGGTGTTCTTTAGCGATGCGGGTATAGTAGGCGTGCTGCTCAGGAGCGCCACGAGGAATATAGATGCGTGGTCGAGGATCCGGAGTCCAGTCCTTGGGATCTCTCGCCACGTAGGCCACATTGCCACCGTCAATCCGACGCGTGAGGTTGGGCCAGAATGAATCCTTGATGAGGCGGGCCAGTCTGTTGACGGGGTTCTCATTCAGCCTGGCCTCGTCCAGTACGATCTGGTTACGACCGAACTTCTTGGCCAGGGTGAGTTCCTGCAGCAGATTGCTCAGCATGTAAGTGCCGCGCACATCGATATGACGGTAGCCCGCCGAGGCCGCCGTGCCCAGCTGGATGGTCTTGGGGCCGGCGTCATCAATGGTGATTTGGATGTTGTGGTCGGTGTCCTCTCTCGCCAACAAGGTCCTTAGGCAATCATCGACATCGATGAGGTAACGCCGTGGGCCGATGCTGTGCGCATCTACGCCGCATCGTCAGCTGGTACCAATAACATGAACCCGGACGAGCGACCTACCTTCGCTTGTCCGACGGGCCGGAGCCTTGTAGTTCAGGCTGTTGCTGCGCGGGTCGACCTGATTGCATCGTGGTCAGCACAGCAGCATGGCGACTTCCAGTCGTCCAATGGCGGAAAGCACACTTGGGGAAGCATAATCGAATTATCAAACTCACCGCCGAATACGTCCGGCTTTTCCCAAGCTTTCTATCCCTGTGGCTCTGGCCATAGTATTCCTGTGGAGTCGCATATGGATCGAGGTCGAGCGAGGGTTTCTTCGTAGTGGCCGCGCCCGACAAATCATGAGGAGCAGCAGCACTGATCGGCCGGGCAGGAATAGGATTATCTGCGAAGGATTTCTGCACACTCATGCTCTGGTGCGGGGCAGCAAATGGGCAGGGTCAGTGTGGCAGATACGAAACGAGCCACCAGCCGACGTTCGGTCCGAGGGTGCGAGGGTCAAGAGACACTTGGGGTGTGGTGATCGGGTGAAGGGCTATCCAGGCGGAGGTTCTTAATCGGTTGCTGTGATCAGATCTGGTGGTATGGTATGCCGCTGGTCGTTGTGGAAGTGCTGGAATCGAGTGGTGGCGAGAAAAATAGAAGTGTAAGGCTCAGGGTCAGGTTGGGTCGAAGGCAATGGTCATGAAGCTGCTCTCAAGTGAAAAGTGTTGGGGTGCCCGTCTTGAGAGCCAAGAGTGAAAGAGAGCAGCATTGAAAGTGAAAGTTCCGCGGGGCGGATCGCGGTGGAAGTGATGATGGAGGGCAATGGTCGCGCTCGTGAAGGGGCGAATTGTTCAATGGCAAGACTCATGCACTTACTGATACCGATCTGTAGATACCTAAGGTACTGTAGATACAGCTTACACGGATATGACATGAGTTTTACATGTGATTTTGACGATGGGGATTTGAAATTAGGTATGTATCATGTGTCAGCGATTCTACCCACCATTCGCCGTTGAAATTGCATGGGTAGGTAGCATAGTAATGCTTAAAACCTCGACCGGAGCGTGATACATTTTGAACGACCCGACGTACATTACATGTACATCTAGGTAGGTATCAACATAGACTTACCATTGGTGTTAATGCTGAACGCGACATGTAGTCCTCCAATGAGCAAAGTGAGCTGGCTGCTCGATTTCCGCAAGCGCATGATGACGAATGTGAGGTCAATCTCTACTCTTGCCAGAGAAATCCAAATCAACCGGTCTCCACCAGCTCGTTCCTTGAACAAGCTGCCTTCACTGAATTCCAGCGTCTCGCCAGATCTAATCACTTCCGATCAATCTCGTCGTGTTCGTCGAACCGAGAGGAATGAGCACCTACTGGCTACACGATAGATGGGCTCATACCAAGTCCTGGGCTCCTCATTGAGCTTCGTGCGTATCCACGTCCTGGGCACTCTCCTGCGCAACCACGCGGCTCTTCTCCAGCATGTCCCGGAATGCAGAGTTACTTTTGGGAGCATTCCGACTTCCATTTGCCGTCGTCTCACTTGTGCTCCCGGCGCCGCGACTGCCGAACCCGCCGCGCTTGTAGCCCAGACCACCTCTTCTTCCGGACCCAGGCTGAGCTGGTCGTGATAGGACAGGTTTCTTGGCACCAAGCGCGAAGCCTGGACCTTTCTTCTTGCCGAGCAGAGCTTCCACGTCGCCGGTTTTGACATCTGGGCCCAGAGAACTGCAGTCAATGCCTTGTCGGACATTAAAAGCCACCTTGACATCTTCGAATTCCACTATCGCGCCTTTCTGATCGCGTCGGAGCTGGATCTTGGTGATGGAGCCATATTTCTCCATTAGTGCCTGGATGCGAGCGTCATTGACTGTGTCCGGGATGTTCATGATGGCGATCTTCCGTTCTTTGGCTGTTTTGGCAGATGCTTCAGTAACATCAGAATGAGCAGCAGTAGACATCGGTACATCGGGCAAGCTAAGATCTTCATCGATGCTGGGTTCGGGCGATGCTGAAGCCCCAACACCCTTAACAATGATGTCCGTTTTCCGTGCTTTATCCATCGGAGTGGCACCACCTTTCGGACTCGAAATCGCAACTTGAAGAATGCGATCGTGAAATGGTCTCTTGTCCGTCGCGGAACAAGCCGTGGAAGCTTCACCTGAAGTCGAGAAAACTATGAACACCGTCCCTGTGAATTGACCGTTGATCTTCTTGACCATGTGTAAGCGTTCGATGGAGCCGTGTCCGGTAAAAAGCTGGCGGATCTCTGGTTCACCGACTTTGAAATTTACGTTCTTCACAATGATCTCTCGGCCTTCTTCCTGCGCTCCAGAGTCGCGAGACTTCTTCGCATCTGGATTGGACATCTTCGCCACAAGTCTGTGTTGCCCATCCAGCATCTTCCCGTCCATGGTGCTTTCGGCTGCTCGTGCCATATCTTCCGTGAGGAATGAAACATAGCAGAAACGACGCTTGCTATTGAAGCGGAGAGATGGCAACCTGACGCTGGAGATCTCACCGTAGCTGGCAAATAACTCACGAATCGTTGTTTCATCGTAAGTTGCGGGGTAGTTGGTCACGTATAGGGTAGTCTGGCTGCCACTTGTGATCCGGACCTCGTTGCCACCAAGTACTTTACCATCTCGAGACCTGGCCGTGAGCACGTCTTCTGTGGACTCAAACTCGACGGTCGCAGTCACACCGCTCGAAGTGCTATGCGAGATATTGACGGATCTGGCCTCTCCCACGTCGCGAAAGAACTTTCTGATATCAATTTCGGTGACGTCGTCTGGGAGGTTCCGAACAGTGATTGTGCAATGTTCTCGATCGCGGGTAGCTGCAGGAAGGACTGATGCGGTAGCCTCCTGGTCTGGAGAAACTTTCGGTGCATCCGTTTCGTCAATCCTGCTTCTCTTTACTTTCTCCTCGTTCACCCCGCTGTCGTTTGCCTTCCTCTTCTCCCCCCTGACCAGGTCACCGTTGTACACCGCATCTGTTGACATAGCAGTATGCTCTTGATATGCTTCGTGTTTCTGGGCAGAAGCTTCGGCTAGGTCATTTGTCTTCTTGACGGCCAACCGCTTGGAGAATTCCCTTGCGTCCACCAAAGCGGCCTGCAGCTTCTCTCCGCTTTCGTGTTGTTGAAAATGGTTGAGATACATAGCAAGAACCTTCTCTGGTTCGTCTAGTATGCGCTGCTTCAGAGCTTGCTGGACAACTGCTGATGCCAAATGTGGTCCGTTTTCATTCGTCTCAACACGATGCTGTTCAGATATGCGTTCATACCCCCACAGCCAAAGCTCCCATTGATAGTAGGTCTGCCAGAAGTCATACTTGGAGCCTTGAACATCGGCTAGTTTCTTGTAAATGTCACGTGCATCCGTAAAGCGACGTGCTTCGGAAAGAAACTTCATCTGGATGGTCTCGAGGCGGTATAGGGGGTCTCCCTGGAATTCCTGGCCGTATAGCGACTTTCCAGCCTGGTCTATGTCCTCAATGGCCATCATTATACCGACTTCTGCCGTGTCAAGATCATCCTCCGAAGCCCCCAACCGGAAAGCGTGACGGCGAAGATAGCTGCACCACTGTTGGAGGACTTTGAGCATCTCTTCCATGCCTCCCACGGCGAGCAGTCCGGAATTGGTCGCGCGATGCTTTGTCTGCTCGATGTATGCAAGCGGCATTTGTTCCACGTCAGCACGTAGCAACCGTATGCTCCAAAGATCGCCAGACCAGGGGCAGTGTCGAGTGGCTCTTTCAATCAAAGGGAGGACGGTTGATGAAGAGTTGTGGATTATAACGAAATTTATGTAGTCCAGCCACCACTCGGTATATGTGGGAAATCGAAGCAGTGCACGCTCGAAAAGTGCACATCGGATTTGGCTGTCGGACTGGTCAGATCGTTGATCGCGGCCTTTTCTTTTCGGTTTCGACGCGATCTTAGCCTCCCATGCCAAATATGAGCTGAATTCGGCAAAAATGGCGTCCAGGTCTCCCGAAGCAGTCGCCCTCTCCAATTGAAACTCGTGGTCACCTCGCGAGCGCATTTGCTGCTTTGCAGGTTCTGCCATGACGTTGATCTGATCCATTATGGCTTCCCACCTCTCGCCTTCATATTTGTTCACGATTGGCCAGAACATCTGATAGGTCGCATCCCAACTTGCATGCGGTACTTGCAAACGCTGCACATACAGACTGCGAATATGTTCGATGTGAGATGACGAGGGAGCTTCAGGAAAGTCCTCCAGTATAAAGCTGGCAAGACGGTTCCACAGCATGTGACTTTCATCAATGCGCCATTGAGTAGCGGCCGCAGCCTGCTCAAGCACGTTACCAAGCATTTCCCGAGTAAACAGATCTTTGCAAACCTCCTTGTCCTCTGCGGCCCATTTCGATGCGTCGGAGGCGTCATGGTCGTTACATGCAAGATAGCTAGCTTGGACCCAGTCGACGTATGCGGTCCATAGTCTCGTGGATGCCGGCTCATCTTGAACAGCTTTTTGGAAGAGTTCTGTGACAGCTATCCGCTCTTCACTCGACCGTGCTAGCAGCACTTCGTCCCCTACCCAATCAAGCCAGACATCTTCGCCGACTGCGAATCGACTGTCCATGGCCTCACGAGCTTGGCGTAGCTCATGCAGCAAACCATAGTCAGCAGGATTTTGCGAAATATCACTCCCCGAACCGCTAGGGTAGACATGAGCTAGGAAGCCCTTATGAAGCAAGTTGATGAGCTGCACGTGAGAGCCATAGGCATAGGAATTATCCTTGAGGTAATTGAGCAGATCAGTCAATGTCTTGGATTCTCCCGGAGAGAGCGCCGTGGACGTAATGTCTCGAGGGGGCGGCGTTTCAGCTGGTGCTTCGGCCATGGTGAGATCAGCAAGTGATTGCCCGGAAATGTTTCGGAGCATCGGTGGTGGTACTGGTGACCCAAGCCGTACTGATGTTGGTGACTCAGAGAATCCTGGCATGACATGATTTGCAGAGTGCGCAAGATGGGCGGATGCCGCTAGTTGAGTGGGCGTTCCCAAATGTGACGTCGATGATGGTCGATGTGCCATCATTGGACGCTGTTGCAGGTCCTGGGAACGAGGTCGTTGGTAATCCTGTGTAACGTGGGGATGACTGGTAGGTGGCGGTACAGCCAGAACATTCGGATCTGTCTCTTGCATGGGCGTCAACGGCAGTGACCCGTCCCGTGAATAGTTCACTCTCGATGGAGAGGTGGTTTCAGATGTCGAGTGCTGTGGAGAGAAGATGATCTCTCGACTGAGGTTCGAAGCTGTACGTTTGCCACCGCCGGGTCGCGTAGGACGCTGTTGCTGACGGTGCGGTGATGGGGGACTTCGCTGCGACTCATCACGAGCTTGTGCAGGCGGCGATGCAAGGAGCTGCGCATCGTCTGATGGCGAAAGCAGAGCATTGATATTCATGCTAATGTGTTATGAATGCTGCCAACGCAGCCAAGGGACACCAAAGTGAAGCTGGGTGGCCGGCGATGCTGCCTACTTGGAGCGCCGTGAAGCTATCGTCGGATCTGATCCTGTTCATGCACAACCCCTGGGCTCGACTCATCCGATGATGAAGTTGGATGATACAGAATCAATGAAGACGGAGTAGACACTTCTCGCTCGTAGTTGTTACTGAATTGAACATCTTCAATTCCAAGACGGACGTTCTAGCCAGCTCGACATGTAAGATGAATTCACAGCCAATCAGCTATCCTATATATCGGCCCGTCCCTCCCACTCCGTTCGATGCTCGACGTCTACAACATCCACTGCACTTTCTGTAGGCAAAGGCTCAAGCAGGCGGTCCTTCATACAATGGCCTTCAGCGTGCCCAAGAGGCGCCTGACCTCGACACGTCAGTACGGCTTGATGATACATGCTGCGGATGTGTGCTGACGAACCTTAGATCTATTCGACATTCCCATTGCGATACGCTCCCGTCCCCATTTCCAGTCCATACGACACGCATCAGATGATGGACGCAAAAGCCACACCAGCAACACGCCGCGAAATCCGGTGCTTGAAGCCTACAAGGAGCAATATGCCGATACAGACTTGCCCGCAGCCGACCCCGCTGCTCAAAAGCCCAAACCTGGTGATATCGCTGCTTCCTCCATCTTCGAGGATGATCTCCGCGCCCAACGCCAGACAGCCGCCGAGCACAACCTAGATCTTCCTGCAGGTCCCGAAGACGAGTATGCGACCCCACCCCGCGATCCACAAAAAATCGCGCGCGTGATGGATCTTGATCCCAAGAACCGCGAGCGATATGAACGCAAGAAGGTCATCCAGATGGTCCGCAACGGGGGCCGTCTGACGCAGAAAGAAGTCATTAAGCGGACCGAACGAGAACATCTCCTCAAGAGCCATATGTTGAAAACATCACAGAAGAAGTTGGGGATGATCGCGCGCCAGATCGCCGGCAAGCCGATCGAAGAAGCCATCCTGCAGATGCGATTCAGCAAGAAGAAAGTCGCCATAGAAGTCGCCAAGCAACTTGAGGCCGCGCGCGATGAAGCGGTCGTGATAAGAGGCATGGGACTTGGTAGCGTCAAGCCCGTGACCGCCGCAAGTACAGATAGCGATGCAACGGATGACGCTCTTGTTACCCTACCAAATTCCTCTCCGCAATCCAACCAAGAGATCCAAATCCGCCTCAAGGATGGCAAACGCCACACCATCCGCGACCCCCACACCATCTACATCGACCAAGCGTGGATAGGGCGTGGCACATACGGCAAAGCGCCCGACTACCGAGCGCGCGGGCGAGTGTACATGCTGCGCACGCCATGGACATCCATCTCGGTCGTGCTGAAGGAAGAGCAGACGCGGATCCGCGAGTACGAGGCGCGCGAGGCGAAACGGCGGAGGAGGGCGCTCGTGCCGAAGGATATGGGCGGTGGACTGTGGACGCACCTTCCCGATCGGCCGGTGCAGTGGCAGAGACCATGGTACACGTTCTAAAGCATCGGAGTGATTGTACGCAAAGCGTGGAATGGAAGACATGGAGGCTTCTGTACAATATCGTGTGAGAAGAGTCGTAGGTTATACCCTGTGGTTGCATAGCGGCACCTTGCGGTCAACCTGGGATAACGCTCCATTACATGTAACATCTATGTACATTTATTCTTGATGTCACTACACAATCTCGAAGTCTGTCTCGAAACCGCAATAGCCATCCGAGCAGCTGATGGCGGACGCGGGCATCGTGCTACATAAGGTAGACATTTGCTGGGGACAGTACACATAATATCCACAGCATGCATACATCATCAAGCGACGATTCACAAGTCACGAAGAATGAGGACTACACAAGAAATGAGAAGAGAAAATCGTGTTCGAACAGTCTAGCCAAGAAACCCCGGAAAACAGACATAGAGAACCCACTCTCGCCACGATCGACGTGATGATAGTCGTGCAGATGCTACAGGACCAGCATCGGTTGGTTTGACACGCGGAGTCGCCAGTATCACGCCTGGAACACCGCCTTCCCAGTAAAAGAAACATAAAGCCCCGAAGAAAACGATTTCGTTAATTTGGCAAGGCGTAAGCCATTGATTTCGGTCGCTGCTTTTCCTTCGTTGTGTGACCGTGAACCACAACGTGTTCATTTTGTGCTCTTGCACGTACTGCGCTCTTTGACAATTTACGGTGAAGCGACAGTCTCCTCGTCACTAGCGTTGAGAACATCATACTCCTCGTCAGTCAAAAAGCCATCGTCGCTTTCATGCTCATCGGCACTAAGCACTTCGAGGTCGTCGGTGAGATCCTCGAAGTCATCGTCTTCGCCAAGTGGCGAGGTAACATCGGGTCCAGCGTCGGCAGCCAGAGGACCAGCCGGCGTGGCAGATTGCTCCACCTCGCCAGCTTCATTTTCAACGTAAGCAGCTTTGCCCTTGTTGGCGGAGCTTGTGGCTGATCCGTAGATGCTGGATGCGGGACTTTCCTTATCAAGTTTTGGGAACACCATCTGGCTTCCCTCCAGATCCTCCTCATCATCTGCAACGACCGCATCCTTGCTGACTGCGTTGGCAATCTTCTCAATCTTCTCGTCCGAAGCTTCAGGCAAAGCGGGTGCTGACGAGGCAACTTGTGTGCTGTCAGTGAACATGTTTGTGCGCTCATCACGCATCTTCATGATCTTGGCCTTGATGTTTTCGACCTTCTGCTTAGCAGCTTCTTTACGAGCATTCTCGCCAATTGATGCAGCCAGAATAGCCATTTGTTCTGCTGGGCGCGCAGCGGAAGTGGTAGGATGAACCAAAGCCGGAAGACTGGTTCGTTGCACACCCTGAGCCTGAGCTTGGTCACGCTGAGCGTTCATGCGAGCCAGCATGTATGCACGGCGCTTGGCCTGCTCATCACGTAGTGCGTTCAAACGTGTGGCAAGAACCTCGGTGGATTCATAGGCTGGCGGCTGACCAGCGGGAATGGTCGGTTGAACTTGTGGTAGGGACATGCCGGCGGTCGTCTGAGTTTTGGACTGAGCCAGATCTTCTGCTTGTCGAGCTGCCATTTGTTGCTGGTGGTAGGCGAGCATCTGCTGCCTCATTTGGGTTCGACGCTGGGCTTCGGCTTGCTGTGACTGGGAGGGGGGACCTGCTTGGGCCAGCTGATGGGCTTGTTGCGACTGGGAGGAGGGACCTGCTTGGGCCAGCTGTTGGGCCTGCTGTTGAGCCCGCCAATGGGCCTGCAGTAGGGCCTGCTGTTGCTGAGCGAGTCGTTGCTGCACCATCTGATCCTGCATCATCTTCTGGGAACTCGCCGATTTCAGGTCCTGTGTCAACTTCTGCATTCGCAATGCACTCTCGTGCTGGCTGGCATTCATCTGCAGCCGGGCCATAATTTGCTGCTGCGAGTCGGTGGCAACATGTGGCATGGTTATGGGGGAAGTGCTCGCGGGTGTGACTGTGATATCACACCACAACCGATGGCCGAAGGGGGTACCGTCGGCAGCTTTGAGGCGCCAGTAGCTAATGCTCTTGCCAAGACGAAGAGGCGCCTTGAGAACGACCTTGAACGAAATCTCCTCCCCAACTTGAACCTGGCGACCTACGACATTGCTTTCTGTTGCGTCAGCGATGTACGAAATCGAGGCAGGGTGCACATTGTCCACATTGAGCATGTTGTCGCCACCGACGTAGCGAACACTGCATCCGGATGGCCAAGCGTGTGGACCAGGGTTGCGAATAGTCCAGATCTGCGTGAAACGAGATCCAGCAATTACCATGCAGCCGTCAGCAACGCTATCTTGGACGAAGTGTGCGTTCAGGTGCGACGACGGGATTGGAGCACCATCGCAGACAGGCTCCACAACCGGAATTGGCTGCACGAGGACCTCTCCCATCTCAGTGGGCTTGATTTCAGCCACTGTGTGCACTGGAGTAGCGGCGTTGGTTGCTTTCGTGGGTGCCGTGTGCGTCTTGGTCTCGGCAACCTCAGACTTCGGTCGATCGCCCATCGTGCGTACTTTGCCAGAGATGTCCTCATTCTCAGTAGTGATGCTTACATTACGTACTGGGGTCTTGAACTTGATCAATGGGTGAGTACGATTGTGGTGATTGTTGGGAGAAGCCTCGCAAGATGCGCAAAAGTCGGTGTCGTTGCAGACAGCACACTTGTAACGCACGCCAGTGATGTAGGTGGCATTGGCCTTGCTGCAGGCTGCACCATCGCAGTAAATGCCAACGTGTCGAGCTGTCGACGGATGTGGGTCTGGAATTGGGGTGTAGATGGGAGCAAAGCGGTGGCGCGGGTGTGATATATGGGCATTGCCGATGCAATCATTGCAGTAGTCCCAGTCAGGGCAGGCCAAACATTTGTGGCGGATCCCGTAGATCTTCTTATCGCAACCGTCACATAAGGCATTGTGACGGATGTTCCGGCCAGGTGCCAGCATGGATTCCGCAGGGACGCCAAGAGCTGTAGCCTCAGTGGCAGGCTTGAACCTATGGGCTGGATGATGACCGTGCTTGTTCTTGGTGTGACAGCTCAGGCACAGATCATGATCATCGCAGTCCTCACACGTAACAAAGGAATGCTCCGGGAGAACGACGACACAGCTATTGCATGTGCGCGTGGGCACAACCGGTACGGTATGCGACTCAGCAACCTTGATAGTTTCCCCAGAAAGCCTTGCTTCTGGCTCCTTTGTTTCGAGCTTCTCCATAGGCTTCGGCCGTGGTGAAATGCGCTCCGTGGTGCTGTTTACGACCTTGCCGTTTTGGAAGAAACGCTTCAGTAGCCAATGTCCCTCACCTGGACACAACTTGCCGCTTGCAACGCACTCCTCACAGAGATCATAGTCGCCGCCGTCGCAGACGCCGCAGTGGAAGTGGGAATCTGGCATGGTCTTGTCACATTCGTTGCAGAACACAGACCAGGGAATGACTGAACGAGTTTCCAGGGGGATGGTTTCCAGGGGGGTGGGCAACACGCGTGGTCGCAGGCTAAGAAGACTGGCTTTGGATGTCAGGTCGCTCAAGACTTGCTTCTTTGCGTCCGATGGTGTTGGTGCCGCAGAAGCGTCATCGCTGTTGCCGACCGGTTGCTCAAAAGCACGGGCATTGGCCTGGGACTCGCGGAACTGAAAGATACCGCTACCGATGTTGTTGCGACGGTCAAATGTGATGGGCTCATTGTGGGTGCTCTTCTCGTTGATGGGTTGGCGGAGAATGCTGTCAATGGCATGAAGCTTGATCGGCTTATCTTGAGTCATTTCCGGCTGCTTCACCTCCGGCGTGTCGATTGGGGTGATGGTAGCCTTCAATCGGAGCTTGAGCTTTGCTTTGGCGGCACGAATGAGAGTCTTGAAGACTTGTGGGTTTTTGGGATCGAGAACGATGTAACCGCCGGCGGAGTCGGAAAAGCGCTCGAAGACCGCGATCTGCTCAGGCTTCACAGCAAGGACATGTCGAAGCTATTGAAGACGTCAGCACCAAGGTCAAGGAAGTGGGGATGAGTTCGCAAGTGGAGACGACGGTCATGTCGATGCAGTACACGAGGCTGAGCTTCAGCCTTGCACAACAAACGCACCTTATCAGGAAGCGTATGGGCGCCGAGGTCACGCAGCGGCAGCTTCAGCTTCTTCAGCGTGTCGTTGACAGTGATCTTGATGGTGATGAGGGTGTCCGGCGTGACGGTACTACCGGAAGGGCCTTGCGTCGCCATGTTGGCTGGCGGTGATGCTGTGCGGTGGTAAGCCGTGGATCGAGGGAGGATGAGTCGAGTCGAGGTTCAAGCTGGCGGATGACGCGATAAGGGAGATAGGCAGCAGCACGCGGCGTTAGCGCCCGAGGCTGGTCGACGACAGCGGAAACAGTCTCGCTCCGGGACGAAGGCGGAACGATGATGGCCGCAAGACACGGGCGGTGGAGAGATGAAGGGGATGGAGGATGAGGTGGTAGAAGAGGTGATGATGGGAGGAAGAGGTGGGAGAGCGAGAGGTGTTGGAGCGGGAGGGGAACCAGCAAACAGGTGACCACAGGCCGGTGAAGCTGCTGACGGTGGTGTAACCCATCACGATTCTTGCTGCCTGGGATTTGGCCTGGCCTGAGCTCGAGCTGTACAGATAGGTATCTACCGACTACCTGTACTTCCAATACACCTTCACCTGTGTCTTACCATGCACTGCATTCTCATGTCTGTAAGTGTTCACTGAGGCACGTTGTTTTGTATGGCCCATGTCTTCGTGAAGGTCCAAGAGGTGAAGCGGGGCGCATGGCCGATGCCATCGAACAACGACATACATCTCATTGGATCAGACCTGCAATGATAGTGGACCACGACTCACACAGCTTGCTCGCTTGGGATGAAACAGAAATACAAGGAGAGCGAGCTCATACCGACTTCAACCACAGTCACATGCTAAAGTACAATATAACAGTAATAAGGGTAGGATGTCTGGTCGCCCTCTGCATCATCTACGCATTCACTCGTTGCTACTGTTCACTGCCAGTCCAAGGCATCTTACCATGGGACCCAGCACCATCGACCACCTTGGCTTTCTTCACACTCCCACCTCCTGTAGGCGTGTCCCCTCCCGACGTCCTCTTCCGCTTTCCCTTGCCACTGCCACCGGTCTTGCCTCCTTTGACGCGGTAAGCATTATCACCAGCATCCTTGGCCTTCTTACGACCACTACTGCTTGCAATGCCCTCCTCTGCAAACCCTAGCCCTAGCTCATCCTCGCCCATCGACATTGTGGATGGGCTTTGCCCTTCTCGTGCTCGCTCCACGGCGCGATCGCCAACTCGTTTCGCCAGGTTCGCGCCTTTAGCACCTCCGCGTTTTCGAGGCATCTTGGCAGGAGTATCATGTGACATGACGGACTCAGCATCATCGGCCACACCTTCCGCGACGTGTGTCTTGTGGTGAGTGCGGAGCCAATTGTGCTGAGATTGCGGGTTGAGTATCTCGACTTGGCGATCCACTTCTCGAGCACCCAGCTCGGCAAGATGTTTCTCATCAGCGCCGCTGCCGATCCCAGCAGAGACACCGGTCATGATACCATCTTTCTGCTCTGTGGTACGAATTGCAGACACATCTCCTAATTTCGCATCAAGACGTAAGAGGTACTCGCTCTCTTGTTCCGTGGTCAGGAAGCCGGCGGGAGGGTTGCCTTGCATGTCTTCCGGCAGCTCGGCTTGAGAAGCAGGAACAAGGGTATGCGATGTGGAGGACTCCAAGGCTGACAGGGACGTGACTTCCTGTGCGGCAAGACGCTGCTCCACCTCGTTTCGTATGACGTGCAGGTCCAGGGCAGGAATACGACCTTGCTGGACATAGTTCCTGTAGTCATCGAGCATATTGTGTGCATGTTCTGGGGCGATCTGTGGCGGGATGAAATCCAACACTGGCTGGACCTTCCGGTCAGGCCAGGAGACATCGAACCGCAGTTCCGGTGGCACAGATGGATTCTGGTTGATGTCCAGGCATATCTCGAGCAGTCCATCCAGTTCTTCCCTCAGTCTCTTTGCGATCGCTTCGAGCTTGTCGCCTTCCTTGAAAAGACGTTTGTTGTCCTCAAGCGCAGCATCAAATGCGACGCGCATCTTGCGGTACTTCTTCCGCCATGACTTGTATCGAGGACGATTCAGCGCCTCTAAGCTTTTTCCACCATGTGTAGGATGCGATTCTGCTGCTGGCAGCACGTCGGTTATCTCTGAGTCTGACATGTTTGGTCGTGGATGTAGCGTGATGGAGGGATGGAGAATGGTTGTAGGTCATGTCAGTTGGCGCGTTCTTGCGTGGTACCAGGAGCCGAAGCTCAGCCGTGCATGCGTCGGCTTTACGACAAGCGCAATAAAATAATTTGCGCTGCAGCTGCGCAACGTTTTCAACATGTCTAAGTCAGAAACGAGAATGTCGTCTTCACCAGATCCAGAGAAAAAGCGAAAGCGCCATGATCTTGCGTCAGAGGACGAGCTTGAAATTGACGTGAATCTACCTGAACCTCCTTCCAAGAAGGCCAAGCGCAAAGAGAAAAAGCAGAAATCCAGCAAGCTCACTTCCAATGCTGGCAAGAGCACTTCAAGCAGCAAAACTGCTCCGGATGGTGTAGACGGCGACGAGACCTCTCCTGCGCCTGTCAAGGCCAACGCTGAGGCCAAGCGCAGTGCGTATGGTATCTGGATCGGAAACCTTGCCTTTTCAGTCACGAAAGACACTCTCCGCCAATTCTTCTCAGATGGTCTGATACCCGAGACTGAAATCACACGCATTCATATGCCGACGCCGCGACCCGATCCGAACGATCGTAGAGCAATCAAGCCACAAAATCGAGGCTTTGCGTATGTCGACTTTACCACCGAAGACCTACTTGAGAAGGCGATTGCGTTGAGTGAGAAACTTTTGGTTGGGAGAAGGGTGCTGATCAAGAATGCGAAGAGCTTCGAGGGGCGGCCTGACAAGACTGTCGAGCAGAAGAAAGAGGATGGCGCTACGGCGGCTAAGAAGGAGTCTACCAAAAGAATATTTGTTGGCAACTTGAGCTTTGACATTACCGTGGAGGACTTGACTGAACATTTCGGCCAGGCTGGCGCAATCGAGGATGTACACATGGCTACATTTGAAGATAGTGGGAAGTGCAAAGGATTTGCCTGGATCAGATTTGTCGAAATCGAGTCCGCCGAAGCCGCTGTCAAAGGATTCATCTTCAAGCAGCCGGTTCAAGACGAACCTGCAGACGAGGACGAGGACGTTGAGTCAGACCAGGATGCAAAAGCTAGCTCGAACGAAAGTGATGGCGAAGCACAAGGCCCATCGAAGGTGAAGACCCCCAAGGTCAAGAAAGCTCGGAAAGAGAAGTGGTTCATCAACCGTCTACATGGTCGACCACTTCGATGTGAGTTCGCCGAGGATGCCCAGACCCGATACAAGAAGCGCTACGGCCCGCAAAAGAAGGAGTCGACTGATGCCAATGGGGTCCCTATGAACGCACAGAAACCGTTCTCCCCTCGTGATGGTCCTGGTGCGCTTGCAGATGGAGGATCGAAGCCCAAAGGCCGCCGCGAGAGAGGCGAAGCAGGCAAAGAGGCACGCCGAGAGGAAAGAAGACAGAAGCACGTCGATGCGAGAACTATCGCTCCAGGACAAGCACTTGCTCGGGCTGAGAGGCAGACGGGTGCCATTGTGGAGGCGAAGGGCACCAAAGTTTCGTTTGAGTGAAGCGATAGCTAGGTATTCTTGGGTAGCATACTTGACATCCGAAGCATACCACCTCGTTGTCTTCTCGAATGCTCTTGGCACCGCACCGCGCCCTGCAATGTCTACACTCGAGGAACTCCCTCTTCGCAGACTCTAACTCTCCCACCAGATAAGTTCCAGGTAATCTCAAGCCTGGACACGAGCCGGACCTCTCCGACGTTGGTGGAGTGATCGTGCTGAATCTCACGCTTAGCACTCGAACACGTAGGGTCCGCCATTCCTCGAAACGACTCGTAATGAGGGACTTTACAATCTGTCAATCTCATCGTTACCTTTCTTCGCCACATACTTCATTCTGCATCTCCAGGTGATAATATGTTTGTACACATACATGTACCACCAGATACAGGTATCTCGCGACCACTTGACAACACGCCTAGCTGCATCTGGGCAAGTGTTGCTGTTCCCCTTTGGCATGTGAAGACATCACCTTCTCCCCACACGTCGTCGGTAGCCGAAGTTGTTTCAACCTCATGCTCTTGGCTTCGTAACATTTCTTGATCGACAGCACACAGTCAAGGATGTCGGTACCGAATAAGTCGGCAGATACATTGCTCCCATGACGAGATTGCTCCAGAGTCTCCCGAGTCCCAATCGGTCCATCCTTTGATCCGTCATTCAGCAATGGATGATGTACGCGCACAATCCTACGAGGGCCCGCAAATAAGGGGATTGGAGGAACTATACTCTTAATCTTGGACCTCCAAGCAACCTCAAGTCTTCACAATGTTTACATCATTGTTCAGCAGCTTTGAAGTCGAGATAGAACGACTTGCTCCGATGGTAAACAAGCAGCGGTCGAGCTCGAGCACGCATGCACATCACAGGCAGTTGTTCATGGATGTTTGCAATCTACCACTGGCCAATTGTGTCATGTAAGTACTCTACCACTGGTTCAAGACTCGAAAAAGCTCTGCATAGTAGCGGGCAGGGTTCCAATCGGCTCTGAGGATCCCGAGGCGGTCCCGTTCTGTTCGGTGGCTTGTCATGGAGCCGCAGCGCCGCCGTGTTTGTACAACAAGATGACTTCCCTATATTCATTGTCAGTATGAGGATCCCTTTCGCTCTCCGGGCCACCGTTTACTCACAGGGCCATCATCTATCTATGGTGAAAATTTTACCTGTCCATGGAACATAAATATGCCGAGATTTGCTCTCCCAGAGCAAGACTCTTTCGGTATGGATAACAATCTCAAACATGTCTTCCATCAAGACCTTCTTGGCTCTTGCTGCGTCCCTGCAACCAGCAACTGCACTTGCTATCAAACCACGCGCCGCGTATCCCTTCGATCAACTCGTTGCTTTTGGGGATGAACTCTCTGATAACGGAAATGGCAGCTACGCCCACGGTATCGCCGGAGACCCTGCCAATGTCTACGGGTTTGGAACATGGACAGACGGCCCTGTAGCTGTGAGCTATCTGGCTGACCTTCTGGACATCCCACTGGTCGATTACGCTTTTGGTGGTTGCTGTGGCGGTGGTTCCGGAGGTGCGAGCATAGACAACGATTATACTGCCGCATCGGCACAATATGATGGTGCTCCAGTACCTAGTATTCACGATCAGATCTACAACAACTACACGGCTTCCTCACCGGCGGGTATCAACCAAGCAATGCAGTTCATCTGGACCGGCCTCAACGATGTTTCTCAGCACACCGATGCATTCGTCGAAGGGGACGCGAAGAACGGCGAATTTGCGGCCAACATATCCTCCCGAATCCTCGCAGATGCCGAATACCTGATCAAAGCTGGAGCGCCTTATGTGTTCATCGCCAACATCTACCCCAAACATCTTGCTCCCGTGACCAAGAAGTACTTGTGCTCCGATGGCAGCTGCATCCAGACCTGGGGAGACGTCATCTCCTCAGCCAACTCAGCGATCCAGTCCGCACTCCAAGGCTCGCAATATGCCTCGCAGATTATCTACTACGACGTGTACAGTTTCATGATCGATGTCATGAACAACCAAGACTCGTACGGCTTGACGCAGTCCCTGGCAGACTACTGCGATGGTGAGAGCGATGCCATGTTCCAGAAGTGCATTTCAGGCTCGTACACTTGGGAGGGGGCCGCGTCGTTTTACTGGATGAACTTCATACAACCCACGACGGTCGTGCATAAGTTGATTGCAGCGGATATGAAGGACACCATTGATACTTTCTTTGCTAAGTAGTTTGATCTTGAGAATTTGGAAGGTCACGATCTGCTATATCGACTTGACATCACTTCCAGCATCGATTAGAATCAGCAGTGCAATGGGCCGGGGGTCGAGCGGGTTCATGACACGGCAGAGCTTGGTACAGGACACAGCCTGATATAGCTTCTTCCGGCATGGAATTGGCTTCAATGTACGATCAGATGTTAGACAAGTCATTACAGCCAAGCAAGCAGAAGTGATTACAAAAAACGATTCAGTTCTATTGAATTACCACATCGGTATAAAGAGATCGAGAAGGCCTTTGGCCATGAAGCATGTATTCCAAGTTCATCTCAGGCGATAGCACATCATATGTTCAAAAGAAAAATATATTAACGGCACCCAACATGCATCTACGCCTTCACCCAATCCATCCCGGTCTTGATATCGCCATACCACGCATTGAAGAGATCTTTCAAGTAGTATGATCGCGCAACCCACGGGCCACGGTCGCCAGCCTTGGGCATGAGATGTGCCGACTTCGTGACGTAGGTGCTGTTCAGCTTCAACAGGCTCGTGGTCTGCATGTTCTTCTTCTCCTCGTCGTTCGTGCGCGGGACGACCTCGACGACGCCGTCCTGCGTCATCTTGTTCAGCACGCGGCAGACGGTTTGCGCCGTCGCGTCGGCGCCGAGGGTCCAGGACGCATCGACGTAGCCGAAGGAGAAGGCGGCGTTGGGCAGGTCTTCGATCATGAAGCCTTTCCAGATGAACTTGTCGGAGAGATCGAATGGCTTCTGGTCGATGAGGATCTGGATGCCGCCGGCGAATTGGAGCTGGAGGCCGGTGGCGGTGACGATGATGTCTGGATGGAGCTCCCGCCCGGAGGTGAGCTTGATCGTATCAGCGGTAATGGTTTCGACGGTGCCGGTCTCGACGCTGGACTTGCCGGACCGGAGTCCTTCGAAAAAATCGCCGTCTGGACACAGGCACATTCGCTGCTGCCAGGGATAGTATCTCGGTGAGAAATGCGGGTCGCGGGGGGTTGATGCGGGCAGTTCTTTATCCATCCAGCTATACACCAGTCGTCGGGTAGCTTGGGGAAGATACTTCGATAACGACGTGATGAGCATCGACGACCCGATCCATTTCATGCGGAAGAGCGTGTGCTGGAACGACGGTGTCCACCAGAAGCAACTGCGGATCGCCGTCTCGATCGCGTCCTGTTGCGGGATCGAGACGACATAGCCAGGAGATCGCTGGAGCATGGTCACATGTTTGGCCGTCTTCGCCATGACTGGTAGCACAGTCACTGCCGTGGCGCCGGATCCGATCACAACGACATCCTTGCCAGCATAGTCGAGATCCTCAGGCCAGAACTGCGGGTGGGCGATGGTGCCCTTGAAGTTGTCGATGCCGGGGATCGCCGTCTTCAGGGGGTTATGGTAATCATAGTAGCCAGTGCACAGCAGCAGGAATCGACATGTGAACGTGGCTTGCTGCTTTCCATTGACGAGCACTTTGAGGGTCCAGCGCTTTTGCGACGAGCTGTACTCGGCAGTGTTGACGGTATGATGGAAGCGGATCTTTTCGTCGATCCCGTACATTCGCGCGGACTCGGCTACATAGTTTCTGATGCGGTCGGCGGATGCGATGGCACCCTTCTCGTTCCACGGTCGCCACGGGAAGCCGAAGGTGTAAAGGTCAGAATCCGATCGGACACCTTGAAACATCTTAGCAATCGCGTCTCTTGATGAGGGATATTGAATGAAAAATTACCCGGATACTTGAACAGGCTCCATGTGCCTCCTATCTCGTGACGGCCTTCGAGGATGGTGTAGCTCCAATCCGGATTGCGCTCTTGAAGACGATAGCCGTGGTCTATGCCTGAGATCCCGGCTCCGATGATGATCACGTCCTGCATCGTTGCAGTGGCATCCATTTTAGGCGACGACATGAGAAAAAGGCTGAAGACTCTCAAGTATGTTCAAAGAGTATCGTGCAGAAACAACACTTCTATTTGACTCCATTGCGACGGAAGCAGTTCTATATCCTATAGCGCTGGCCGTAGGCTCCTACGCTCCGTGCCGTGGCAATGAGCGTACTCGCCACAACCGAAGATGCCCCGCGCTTCCCTTCCACGGCCCAACAGACCGCGTAGAGACAGCATCCGAGGTTCGACGCATTGTATGGTATTGCTCCTCATCGACGTCCACGCCGGCGTGGAGGAAGCCAATGATCTCATCCGCTAAAGGCCCGCCAAGCCTGCATCGGATACATTTACGGCCGACCCGGGGCAATTGTTCTCCCACACTAATCACGCCGATCGCCACTTGAACTTCATCTGTGCTGCAACATGTGCGTCAAATGTGTGAAGCGTTGGCGTATGCCTTGATGACTGGCAATGTTTGTTCAGTGATGGGTAAGATGCGGATAGCCTCGGTGGACTGTGTCTCTCCTCCTCGATCCAGTCTCCTTTCCCATGAGATGTCTGGACGACCAGGGCGTTCACGATTCCCGCTTCAACACCACGATGAGTTGATGTTTGACGGTAACCGATCATGAATTGGCTAGCTATTGGGCCATCTTGAATCTACATTACCCCTTGTCTTTCCATTCGAACTCTACAAGCACAGTGGCCGCAGAAGCAAATGCCGGCATTGAGCGCCGAGACGATGTTGACATCCCAGCTTGCGACGAACGTATCGCTACTCGGCTCTGCAGAGATATCTCTGGCAAACACTGTATCTTACATGTTCTATCGGCGAGGGAAAGACGCCGTCTTCAGTGCTTGAAAACCCATGACTCCCGTAGTACTCTCCTGATCCGAGATTGAACGGCGATGTAGTCAAACGCTTGAACATGAAAGGCTCGTAGTCCCAAGTCTGAAAGGTCAGTAAGGCGCACAAGCCAAAGCTTCTATCAGAATACCGTTGCGTGAGCTTGTTCGACGTGAATCAAAAGGCTGTGATAAGAATGCTAGCTATGCAACATGTCTGTAATGTGAAGTGCCGTCATTTTTGTGGTCTACATTTCCAGCCTGAGAGTGGAGGAAGAAGATGGCCTTTACCATGCATGCCTTTTAGACGCCAAGTCTACGAGAAACACCCTATACGCCCGCTCGAACGCTCAATAAGAATGGCCAGTCCCCGGAACCCGTCAAATCTTCTGTACGGCATCCATCCTAACGGATGTCTTTGCCCCAACCCATCGCTCTCATCCTCGCCTCGATGCCCCGCCAGACGTCCTCGACGACCTCACGATCTCTCCACCGTTGCGTGCCCTTATCGATCTGCACGCTCAGCACGCCACGTCCCCAGCCCCTGACAGTGTCGGGGATCTGCTCTCCCTTCCATCCCACATAGACTCCCAAGGCGTGGCTGAAGAGCTCGGCCGGCGCGCTCCATTTGTAGTTCTTGAACTGCCAGGTTTGGCCCGTGGTGAAGACAGCCACGAGTCGCTCCCAGTAGTCCGGACGAAAGGAGGAAGGATCGTCAACGAGAATGAAACGAATCGGCTTCTGGCCGGAGATGAGAGGCAGCGGACGCATGAGATGGAGGATGTTAGCAGCCGACCCTGACTCTGGAGGGGTGTAGACGCCATCGGAGAGGAAGGACTTGATGTTTGGCATTCGCAACAAGCTTGAGGCAGACGGAGACAGCAGAATGATGGGTTCCGGTCTTCGTCCGGGCTGTGCACCTTTGACAGGCGGTCGGAGCGCAGGGTTGTTCGTGAGCAACGGTAGAGCTGCCGACTGTTGCTGCGCCGGAGGCCGCGATTTGGCGAAGAAAAGCATACTGTACTTGGCTCGCACGTCGCTGAAGTCCTGCACCTTGGTGCCACGCAGCATCGTATTCCTGTCCCCCATCTTCCGCTCCCCATCATAAATCTCCCGGAGTCTCGCACCCGCATCGACCATCTCGACGTCGCCATCGCCATTCTCATTCGCTCCAGGTAGCACGGTTTCGGTCTTGCTGTCCTCACCAAACGTCTTGATGAATTCACTCTCGCCTTCACCCAGCTCTGAACCCAACCACATCACCAGATCCAGCTTCTCCACAAACACCAAATTCGTGACCACATCTGACTTCCCGGCCGCTCGAAGCTCATCGTTCAATTTCTGTGTCGCTGCAATGTAGTCTCCCACCGAGGTGTCCTTGTTCAGCCAGCAGAAGTAGATGGATCGCAGATCCAGAGCTTTGCCGCCGCTGGCCGGTGAAACGAAGCGCGTTGGCTGCGATAGCGAGATCGCAAGGTGTTGTGCGTCGCCGTTGCTTTGTGGTCCGGCATGGAAAGCTGGGACGTTGAAGATGAGGTAGGAAGCCTGTGCGAGTGAAGCATTGCTTTCAGCTTGCGTGGATGGATCCTCGTTGATCGTAGGAATGGGCAGGTTGGAGTTGGTAATGCCTGCTCGCAACAGAGTCAAGGCATCGAGCTGCTGTTCCGACATCTTGGTGGTGGTGTTGTTGCTAAGAAGTAAAGTTGTCGTGAAGCCGAGCCCAAGAAGCTGCGCGCGCGATCTTGGAGACGCGAAGTTCTGTGCAGGTGAAAGTGCAGCTTCTCTAGCCACGTGACGTGATTCTTCAATGGCTCATTCACGACAGGATTATAACCAAGAGAAGTACATGAGGCATGAGACGGGCATGAAGGACTGGTTTTAATGGAGGACATAATTTTGGTTATTCTTGTTGCGCTAGGTAATCAAACAAATTTCTGCTTTACAATATCTCGATAATGTTCTACAACTTGCTCTTGCCAGCATCAAAGAGCTCTGCACCTGCACCAGCAATGGCAGGCTTGCCAGTCTCCTTGACCTTGGTCTGGAAGATGACGGTGTTGCCCTCCTTCCACAGCTCCGTTACCAGAGTCTGGCCAGGGATGACCACGCCGGCGAAGCGCACCTTGATGTTCTTAAATGGTCCGTAGGTCTTGAGTACCGCCTTACCAGCAATACCGAAGGAGCAAAGACCGTGGAGGATAGGCTCCTTGAAACCACCAACCTTGCTGAACTCTGGGTCGATGTGCAGTGGGTTTCGGTCACCAGACAGACGGTAGACAGCGGCTTGTTCTTGAGTGGTGGCCTCCTCGACGACAGCATCGGGCTTGCGGTTTGGTGGCTGGTAGATGCGTGTAGCGGGGCCACGGTCGGTACCCTTCTTGGGACCGCCAAATCCGCCAGAGCCACGGATGAAAGTCGTGGACTCGTTGTAGAAGAGCTCCTTGCCAGTTCTCTTGTCCTTGGTCACGGAGCCGGAGGTGACGGCAGCAGCCTTGCCCTTGTCCACCACCTCGATGAGCTTAGGGTAGCTGACGGTCGTTGCCTCGGTGGGAATGGGCCAGCTTCGGATCTCGAGGTATTGCTCACCGTGTAGCAACATCATCATGGAGAAGTTGGGCACAATCTCGCCCATGCTAAAAGGTGCCTTTGCGTTGAAGGTGGGGATGACACCGAAGGTTGGGATAACCTGGAAGTTATCATCGCCCTCGAAGACGAATGGCAACTCAGTACGCTTGGCGCCGATTCCGAGGTCTGTGATTGAAAGTCAGTAATCTGCCATCAGGTTATATGGTGGTGCTGCTCACTGTAAAGAATGACATCCCGCTCGTCGTACACGAACTCAGTGCCCTCTGCCTGGGCTTCCTGTGCCTTCTTCTGGGCAGCGAGGAAGTCTTCCTCCTCCTCGGCCTCCTCTTCATCACCACCCATGATGTTGGCCATGATCTTTCCAGTGCCTGCGTTGGGGTCATCGGGGTGGTCAGCGCGACCGTCATCAAAGTTAACAATGGCCTCCCACTTCGCCTTGACCTGTTCCGGCTCAAGCTTGACCTTGATCGGGAAGGCTGCACCTCCGGAACGCTGCCATCTGGTCTCAGCGACCCAACCAGATCCAGACTCGAACAGGCGACCAGTCGCGGGTTCAGGCACCTTGTCGGAGCTGAGCAGGATAACGAGAGGGGCAAGGTAGTCAGGCTTGAAGGCCTGGACAAGCTCCTCTGGCATGATGGTTCGTGTCATGGCAGTACCAGCGTTGGGTGCGATTGTGTTAACGAAAATGTTGTACTTGGCACCTTCTCTTGCGAGGGCACGGCTGAAACCAAGAATACCACACTTGGCGGCAGCGTAGTTAGCCTGGCCGAAGTTGCCGTAGATACCGGAGGTGGAGGTGGTGTTCACAATGCGGCCGTACTTCTGCTTGAGCATGTATGGCCATGCAGCCTTGGTGACCTTGTATGTGCCGCGGAGATGGACATCCATGACCTGCTGGAACTGCTTGTCGTCCATGTTGTTGAAGGCCTTGTCTCTCAAGATACCTGCATTGTTGATGATGATATCGACACGTCCGTATGCGTCAATCGCAGCCTTGACCACGGTCTCGCCATCCTCTGCACTGGCCTTGACACCAACTGCCTGTCCACCCAATTTCTGGATCTCTTGCACAACAGTGTCTGGGTCCATCAAATCGTTCACGACGACCTTGGCGCCGTGCTTTGCGAATTGCAGGGCGTAGATGCGTCCAAGACCGGCACCTCCACCGGTGATCAAAGCAACCTTGCCCTGGAAGTCGATCTTCTCGGAAGGTGGGTTGGTTGGCATTTGTTGGGCCTCCTCAAGAAGCTCCATGAAGTTGGCAGGTCCGGTTGGGTAGCTGGGCGCGGAGAAGTCGCTGACGTTCTCCCACTTTGCAAGCAGAGCGCCGGGTGTGAAGCTGTCGTCTGCTCGGAGGAGAGCACCCTTTGCACGCTCCCATCGGAGCTTGGCCATGTGGCCACCGCCAACCTCGAAGATGCCACCGGTCTCGGTGGTATTGGAGGAGTGCGTAAGGACCGCGACCAATGGGACAACCCACTCTGGGCCCAAGTTCTCCAAGACCTCTGGAGGCATGACGGTCGCGGTCATGCGGGATGCGGCGATCGGCGCAATGGTGTTGCACAGAATGTTGTACTTAAGACCCTCCTTGGCCAATGTCTCGGTGAAACCAACCAATGCAAGCTTGGCGGCAGAGTAGTTGGTTTGTCCGAAGTTGCCGAAGAGACCAGCCGCAGATGCGGTGCTGATGACACGACCGTACTTCTGCTTGCGGAAGTGTGGCCATGCAGCTCTTGCGCACTTGTATGCACCATTGACGTGTACCTTCATGATCAGGTCCCAGTCCTGGTCCTTCATGTTCTTGAAGCTGACATCGCGGAGGATACCAGCGTTGTTGATCAGGACATCGATGCGGCCGGTGTTCTTGATGGCAGTGTCGATGACGGCCTCGCCGTCCTCTACCGAGTTGTAGTTGGCAAAGGCCTTTCCACCAGCTGCTTTGATCTCGTCGACAACCTTGTCGGCGGCCTATTCGCAGCGTATCAGCGGTCTGCCACCCCTCGCCGCTTTACTGTATGATTTTGTGGGGATACTCACGGATCCTGATCCGCCCTCGCCCTTGGAGCTGCCGCCCAAGTCATTGACGACGACAGCTGCACCTCTTGAGGCGTACCACAAGGCGTATGCTCGTCCGAGTCCTCCACCAGCGCCAGTGACCACGACGGTCTGGCCGTCAAAACGAAGTTGCTCTCCTGCCATTATGTGAGTGTGGTTGAAGGAGGAAGGGTATATGAGAAGAGAAAGTGAAAGCGTTCAGAAGAGGAGCTGGTTGTAAGTTGTGTGAGGTGGTGTTGTGCTTCCTGCTGGACTGCCGAGGTTCGGTCGTCGGTAGAGATGCTTACTCAATTGCTCGGACGAACTTAATCACTCTACCTAGTTCGTTTCACTACGATGAAGATGTGGCTGTCGGTGCACCGATGACCTTGTATGTACATGAGCATCGCTGCCACATACCACGGAGTATCGCGATCGTGTGTGATGGTGATGTACAAGTCCGTTTCGCATCATGACATCTTGATTGCTTAGTCATCTCGACCGCAGCAGGATGACCGACTGTCCACGACTTCTTCTGCCGAGTCTGGTCATGTGCTCGAAAACGGGCATTACGATGTCACTGGCATGTGACAGCACATCATAATTCTTGCACAACGCACCGAGGACCTCCGAATGCCGTAATTTTACATACCTTAGTATGTGAGATGCTAGTCTTCTTCGCGTAACTCCGTGTGCGTATACCTCTAGCCTACGATGCTAGATCATGGGAATGAGAGTGTGGATGTATTTGTCTGGTGCTACCGCAGATTGCATTGTCAAGATAAGGTGCCAGCGGATACGTGTATCTGTTGATGTCGTCTATCTACTGATTGCTCATATGAGCAACGCGGAGTGATTTTTGGTGGCCAATCGAGGTTCTGGAGGATAGATTGTTGCTCTGTCCAGCCTTCATAATTCCTCCCGACGACAGTCTAGCAAATTGCACGACAGATCTCGACACAGTCAATGTCTGTTGTCTCTCGTTACCGTATCGGCGCAATTTGACGATACGTGGGGGACTCCCCTCGCCCATCTTTTCTTCCTCCTCAATTGGTCCATTGATCACGTTGCCCGAGCCACCTGGCTTCTGTAAGGCGAATGCTTCAGCCAGAGAACCGGAACTTTGTCGCCTCCAATCTGCCGAGACCCTCTCTTGGTGCGACATTCCTTCGTCGATATGATGTAGTAAAGTCTTGCAGCAAAGTTCTAATTTTTCGTACCTCCCCTGCTTCTAGCCGTTGTTGGATATTCCTCATCAGCCTTTCCTGCTCTTGAGGCGCAATACTTCCGGGAGGGAGCATTTGCACAGTCTCTGCAGTCCATTGCCCGACTTGTTGCGGGAGAAGCTGGAACAGAGCTAATATGACCCCAGAGGCATCAGGGAAACAGTCGGCAGGGAAGGTGTACATCATACCCGTCAGGCAGCGCTGCGTGAGGTTCTCGCCCTCGGTTAGTGTGAGCTTCTTGACAGCCTCCTGCGTTTCTGGCGGGTTCGTTCGGTTCCGATATTGGCCATCTGCATCGAAGGACGACGATGGAGCATCTTTTTCACCGTACGCGAGGAAGTCCCGCAGGAAATGCAGAGTAGCGATCAGAGGCTCCTCCTTGAGCAATGTGAGCGAAGTCGAGGCTGCGGAAAGGATGGTCGGGATGAGGGCGCTCTGCAAAAGCCGGTGAGGATGGTAAAGCAGCACATCAGTTGACAATCTGAAGAAGTCTTCAATGACGTCTGGCAGTTCTTCCGGCGGCAGATCGTTCAATGCTCGAAGAAAAGTCGTTGCTTGCTGCTCATAAAAGGTATAGATTGCATCGGTAGTGGATTGTGAGACATACTCCGAGATGTCAGAGAACTCGCGTACAATGCTGTCAGTTGCCCAAAGGAAACAGCCTTGTCTGCTAGACGTAAAGCCTGCTGCCAACTTCTCCGCGAGTTGTGGTAGTAAAGATGTTGTATGAGTCCGGTACGATAGGACCATGTACCGCCAACATCTGCACACCCGCTCCACGATGGGCGTGAAGCTGGAGAAGCCGCCACAGATTGTTGCCAATACTGGAAAGATCTCCTCGCAGTATTTCACCGCTGGGTGTGGTTCAGAAGGTGCAACGTAGGGGGTAACCCACTGCACGAAAATCGTGATGAGGTTTAGATGGTCCGCGATGGCCAGCTTCTGCTCTTTTTCGGTTGCATTCTGTGCCATGTTCATCAGTCGGCTCACCACAGGGTCACAGCACAATTTAAATGATGCGTAGAGGTTGTCTAGAGGCTGCTTAGCGACCACTGATGCCACGCCCTCTGTGATCTCTTCCTGACTGGCAGATGGTAGGCGCGGTAGAACTTGTTCATAGAACTGCTGAAGTTGAGGCATGAACCCCTTGAGAAGCTCGGCACAGTCATTGCAGAAGAACTTGAAGCTCAATGCTGCCGCCCGCACTACCTCAGTGGATGAGTGCTGGAAGGCTGCCATAATGAAGTTGAGCTGGTCTTGCATGGTCTCCGAGTGTTGGGCTGTCCATTCTGTATATCGACCGAGCGCCATTACGGCTTGGAAGCGCACCTTTTCTTGGTCAGGAATCTGCACTATCAGCGGAATGAGACGTGGCAGCATGATGTTCTCGTCCGGCGGAACCATGCGACCCATCGCACGCATGCTAAACAGTGGCGCTTCAAGCTTCTGCCACTGCGGGACGTTGCCTGCATGAGTTTGCGACCCGAACTGCGACACCCACTGCTCGATCAAGTCGTAGCTCTTCTTCAAGCATTCAGTGACACCAATGACTTCGCAACAATCCTTCAGAACGTCACCCATCTGATGCCGGAACTCTCGAAACTTCTCCTCGGCTTCTCGATCGCCATCGAACAGATCGTTGTTGTCGCCGCCGTCCGGAACAGGGAATTGGAGATGCCCGATCATTATGTCCACCAGTTTGGAGTAGATGTCAACGAACTGAACTCGTGCCTCCATGTACCGTTCCAGAGTGATGTACTGCTTAGCTTCGTACCAGAAGATGAATGTCTGTGACAGAGCCTCCCGTTCATGATCACGCGCGCAGCATTCCAGTATACACTCCAGGAGCGGGCGGAACTGCTGTGGTTCCCTGGCAATCAAAACCACCCAAGCTTCACCTGCCTCGGCAAATATCCGCGTCACACCCTTGAACGCATCCCAATCTTCCGCATCTGCACAGCTTTTGATACGAGGTTGAAGCGTCGCCAGCCGCGGGAAAAGTGCTTTTATCACTTCGATGTTTTCATCAACCTCTCTCGTCTCCCTGAGTACTGCACACATTGTCTCCACCGCCTCATCGAACGACTGATCCGCTTCCAGAGAGCTCGTGACCACATCCATCAAAGGCGATCGTACGATGTCTCCAAGCTGTACTTCTCGTATCCATGAAGTAATGCATTGCATTAACAGAGGGTTCTTCGCGGCTTCCGGCGATGATTGAGCATATTGGGTGAGCAGGCTCAAGACCTGTTGTGCATTCTGCTCCAATAGCTCCTCGGTCCGTTTTGTCAATTCGTCTTCCGTCAGGTTGATCTTACGTCCTTCGGTTACTTCCTCTGGTAGTACATGCAAGAATTCCAGAACGCAAGTTATGCCCGTAGGATCGCTGCCGAGTGTCGATACAATGAATGACAATACGTCTTCCCACTCCAACATCTGGATCGCCAAGTTCGCCAGGCATACGCATAGCTGTGTTCGCACAGGCTTCGGGCCTTTGGCGTAGGTCGCAAGGAGGGAAAGGAGGGTATCTCGTAATTGCGGAAGGGTTTCGCGGGGGAGTTGGTGGAAGTCGAACACTATCTATGATGCATGGTGTTAGCCTCTGTGCAAGGTTACAGTCAAAGCAAGCGATGCTTTACCTTACCTTTCCCTTCAACGTCGTCGCTGCAAACAGCTGGGCCTCTGGCGAAGCTTGTGGTGATTGGAGCATGGCAAATGTGGAAGTCCACGCTTCTGAGGATTTCTGGAATTGCTCGAGGTATTCGTGCGCTTGACCCTTTTGCGCACGATCGGCGTTGGACGACATAGTCGCCAGTGCCGAAAGTACGGGCTCAAAGCCCTGTTGTCCGTTCATCGTACCTGTCGTTGCCATGGTTCAGGTGTGATCGTGCCGGACTAGGTGGGGCAACGTGGAGGTGGGATGTGAAAGTGCGGCTCTAATCTAACGAGCGGTCGTTGCATGCCCCGAGAGAAGATCCAGATGCTGCTCCAGAATAGGACTCTCCTCAGTAGGTTATAAAAGGGAAGACCGGTTCTGGTTAAGGTCTGAGAGCTGTGGTTTGTCCGACTGGTATGAGCAAAGTCGTCGCGGGGATGAAAAGTGAGTGCACGGACACATCAACATCATACCGGAATCTGATGCAGGCTTCCATCACGTGCCCAGGCATAAGGCTGAATCAATCTACATAGGGTGTGTGGTGAGCGCATTGCAGGGTCAACTCAGTCGTGCGCCTCGAGTGGAAGTACATGTAGTACGGTCATTCGCATGGTCTTCGACTTGGCTCGATGAGTATACAACATCTCACTGGAGCCGTTTAGGACCCAAGAGTGTAGAACATTTGGGAGGTCTGGCGCCTCAACTTCATGATCGCGCAGCTTGAAACTTTCCTCTTCGGGAACTGAACTTTATCCGAACTACATCTCAACTGGCTTTCGTGTATGCAGCATCGCATCTGCTGGTATGTCTGTGCAACCAAGTGTAGATCAAGGAAACGAGCCGTCCGGCCGTCCAACGCTCGTTATGTATGTGGACAACTGAGCACAAGTCGACTTTGGCTCATTTATGGCACGTTTAACAAGCGGCTCGATCGAAGGGATCATAAAGACCTTCGAGGAGTTCACAGGGGAAAACGCACACTAAGATCTTGCACCCCATTTTGGAAGGCCTGAATAGTATTGTAGATACTTTGCCTTTGTTCATGCCTGATCATCTATCCACGACATCAGAGCGAAAGGATCTCACTCGCCAAGAGTTCACCAAAGTTTGGCCCCAATGCATATGCGATAATGGTAAACACAATTGGATCACAGGCGGCTTTTGCTTCAGCTGCTGGGCCAGCTTCCCATGCCTGGCAGACTTCACTCTCACCCTTGAGTAGCCTTTGGTCGCTGAAGCACTTTCGGAACTACGTAGGCCCCTATTTGTTCCTGGCAAATGGCCTCCACTTCATGATCTGTGAGCGTTTTGTGGATACACGTTTTCAGGATTTCTTGTTGGGTGATCTTGCCGACCGGCCGCTCGTCACAATGTATTGCATGGATGTGAAGTCTCATGCCTTCGACTCCATTCAGGAATTTCCCGTTCTTTATGCAATTTGTCCCGCAAAAGCAACATCTCAACTCGATCCACTCAGTGCGAGAAGGAGCTTTCACCACTGTGGGATACGTCGAGCGCATTTTCGATGTCATCCAAGCGTGGCGATCGTCAGGCTCCGAATTTGCCACAGCTGAAGCTGGTGTCAATGACGTTGCGGAAGCATGCGATCCAAGATAGCTGCTGGGACGAATAGCTTCATGTTGTTCGAGAAGAGGCTGCCGATGTATGTTTTCTCCTCGCTGCATCGACGATGGTGTGTATGGCGGCTGCCCTTGGGTGGGAGTCCCGTGGTTGACATGTGCCATGATCTTTTGACAGGTCAGTCGATTGCTCAATCCAGGAACAACAGTTATAACCACGCACCGTCTGTCGTAGCTCCTCATGCTTCTCACGAGCCTCTTGTGCCTGACAGTATATGTCCCATAAGTTATGAAACGTTTCTGGGGTCGCTCTACAACAGGCTTCCCTCGCAGAGTTTTCTTGCTGATAATTTTTCCGGGTGATCTCGTCAAATTTTCGAAGTAGGCTTGCATTAATATCGCGATTGGCCATGTTGAATTGTGACAGTCGAACGATGACTGAGTGAGTGAAAGGGAGAAGAAAGAGGAAAGGAACCTAAAACGGGGGTTGACGCGTTGTGTTCACGTGTTGTGTCGGTACACAGCCTCGCGACCTTGCAGAACGCGCTAAGCCATCGACGCGTAGATGAGAATCACATGTCAATGGAAAGTCAAGCGTGTAGCAGACATGTGTTCAGCAATGACATAGCTCATTACAGTCGGACATCAGGCTTGCATTGCTAAGGAACGGTCTACTACTGTGACACGAGAACAAGACGAGAACCTCTGCACGGTGTTCAGGGACAGCGTGAAGCTTTCCCAGCTCTGAAGGCCATCAACACCTCCTGCTCCATGCTTTCATTCCTCCAGATCATCTTGATAGCGGTATCTCGCGGTATCGAAACAGCCCACGGCTTTCTCGTGACTGATGATCAGACTCCCATACCCATCCCTCTGCTCCAACAAGTAGTACTTGTCAGCATAGAGCTGGCCTTTCCTCCTGAAGTAGTTGGGTCCCGCTCGGTGCCTGGCGTTGCCTTTCAATCTGGCTTCCAAGATGATGGCGGTTGCTTCGGCGTCGTCGATCTGTGGTGAGGCATCACGGCCCAGAGGTTGGTAGTCCGGCTCTTCTTTTCTCTTCAACGGAGCCAGGACCGACTGAAACTGGAGATCTGGCGGGGCGTCATAACATTCCCCGACGTTGTGGTGGCGGGTGGTGTCTGATGTGTCGGAGTGAAGTCCTCTCGTGCTCCTACGACGTGCTTCACTGAACATGGAGACGCTACTTGTCGGAGTTGTGCGGAAATCGGAACTCAATGATGGGTCGACATAGTGTCCAGCCTTGAAATTCGAATATCAGCACTGTCATTAGGTATGGCGTGTCACATGCGCCCGTTGAAAAAGAGGATGCTAGGTATGGTGCATGCTATTGCATATGCTTACCCGAGTCTGTTCCAAACCTTTGACACCGTCAATAGTTGCAGGATATGGCTCCGATTTGATGGTGGCTTCACGTGAGAGGCTGTTGGGGGTGCCAACCTTCACTGCCCCTGATTCGAGGTGCAATGGCAAAGAAGCGTCGCCAGCGGTCAAACGATCGAGGAATTGCTGCTGGCTCATCTATTTGTCGTTAGAACTTCCTGACGTGGAGGGGTCGGCGAGAATACCATACCTGCATTCTGTTCGTGAGCTGATCCTTCATCTCGCGGATGCGGTCAAGGCGGCTCCTCGCTTGACTCTCCAGCTTCTGAATGCGTTTGAAGTCCGCTTCCAGTTTTTTCGTATGTGCTCGATGCTGGGCATAGCTGGCCATGGCGCTGTGGTTGCCAAGCTGATTGCGTCTCGAGGCAAATTCAGTGCCATCACATGCAGATGGAAGATTGTAGCTATCAGGCGAGAGCTTTATATCTTCCAGTTCGAACTCTTTGCTGATCACAGCTTTTCGTTCCTCATCTTCCGCCAGGAAGTCAGAATGTAGGCCAAAATCCAAAGTCGGAGGCGGCTTCCACTCGTGGGTATCGTCGCTAAGCTGATCGACCATCTGCTCGACAGTATTGTCAAGCTCGTAGCCATTCGGGACCTCTCTTTGCCAGCTCGCCATGTCCAAGTACTCAGACTGTATGGACAGGATAAGTCGAACTGCTAGGCTTTCTCGTATTCGCGTTTGCGCTGAAGAAGTGGGTGATGGGTGCTAAACTTATGGATGCGATCGCTATCATATCAGCGCGCCCACGAACGTCGGAGTTGCGACTGTGGCAGCGGGAGAATCGTCTGCCAGTCTCTTCATGCCCCACAGACTTTGTCAATGGCAGGCTCAAGGCTGGCAGTAGAACAGTCTAGTTCTGTATGAAGTGGTTGTTATTGATAGTTAGTGACGTATGGAAGCTCGGGAGAATGTTGAACTTCGTAACAGCTCAGCGTCATCTTCATATGCCAATGAACGCATGAGTATGAGTGTCATGTGAAAACTACGGTTGCTATGGAGAGCAGTCGTAGGGTGTTAGAGTGCTTCGGCGATCCACTCTCTCCATATTTTCTCACTGATATCCGTGGATGCAAACGAGCTACTAGGTGCGTTCACGAGAAAACTTGAAGACGAATGAAGGGCGTTGACGAGGTAATATTGCTCAGGTGAGTTCGTGCTAGAAGAGCACGTACAGAATCTCCTTACTGCCAGAACCCACCCTTATATGCGCTGATCCAGCATCAGCACTTATTCGTATCATATGTGTGCTCGGGTTGCATGCTCGTGTGTAGATCCTCTCGCCACTGTTCAGGTCTGCTTCACCACTGAAACTTGTATCGACTGCCTGAGTCCAAATTCAGCTGTGGAACTCTACACTTTGGTCGCACTGGCTCTGAAAGACTTCTCATTCCCACGTTCGGGTATGGAGCTTGTTGATTTGAGTCCATCATCTCTGACTGCGTTGGACGTTTTTGACTTCCTTTGCTGGACTACAGAAGTCAGTCGCTGCTGGCACCTCCAGAGAAGCTCATAGTGCTCACCAGAAATACACGTCTGAGCTTGTCAATATTGTGCTGCACCTCTCCCAGCTCCCATTTGATGTCGCGCGACTGCCTCATGAGCTGCTTCACGGTGACATCGAAATTGTTTGTCGCCTGCGCAAACAGCTTTTGCTTGGCAGCCTCCCATTCTGGTATTGTGTAACCAGGAAAGTTCTCGTAGCCGTACCTGCCCTCAGCATTGTTAAAGTCATAGTTTTCTTCCTGGAAGGTGTCAGTTATGCCTTGATAGTCGCTGCATTCCGAGCCTACCTGAACAGACTTGTCAAGGTCGTTTCGCGATCGCTGTAGAGCTTTTTGCCGTGACAAAGTCCTTCGCTCAATCCTCAAGAGATGTTCATGATCTGCCTGTATTGATGTGTTTCGGCTATGTTGAGCAGAGGGTGGCGTCTGTCGCAGTCTGGACGTTTGTTGATGCTGTACCAGGTCACGAAGCATGGCTCCTGGGAGGCTGGGGCGTAGACGAGGTCTAGTCGGACCTTGAGACCGGTGATGGATATGTCCGGATGGATAGCGAGTGGGCATGCCGTGATGAATTTGCCAGCCATCTGGTAGGTTAGGAATCGTTGTGCTGGAGGACTTGGCGTGATGAGCCTGAGCATTGGTGGTAGCTAGAGTAGCCATTGAATTCTTTGGTGGTAATAAGTGGTGCAAACTTGACGTGGCTCTGGAGATGGTTCAAGAGGCGCTGCTAGCACGTGCAATCGTTGCGTCAATGTTCGTTCAAGCTTGAATATGAACAGGTTCGTGGGCGAGGAACTCGTTGGAGGTGACGCTGCTGGGAGGTCACAGGCAGGAAAATACTTATTCCTGAAAGATGTCTTCACGACCAAGCGCATCTCAGGAGGACGTGTGCAAGGCTATAGCACGATGCGGCCTTTTGAAGACAGAATCCTGTACTGCTTGCCGTTATATGTGTCTTCACTATATCGAGCTGACAGGCAGAAGGCTGCAGCGACATGTGACGCCTTTTGACCCCATCAGTGCCATCACACATATCAACGGTAGTGGGCATCATGGAGCTATTGTAAAGAAGCATGTATCATCATGTTGCGTCGAGACGGAGGTGTTGTTCATAACAGTAGATGACAGAAGTAGCGTGGATGTCGACGTTTGTCCCTCAAGGCGTACTTCACGTGCAACGTCCTGCATGCCGTTTACCTCCGTCTATCTCACTCGACATCTGAGATGGTTGAAGCAAAGATATACAGTCTGTCGGGAGGTGTTCGGCTGCAATCTGTGTTTGCAAGTCTGCCCTTTCTTCATCGCGCCCGCTCTTGTGATTGACCGAGGACTGCATCGCCGTACTGGATGGCCGGTCCATGGAGTACATTGTGAATCGGAAACTCCTCGACCGTCTAGCAGCATGCGTCTTGTGAGCCCAGATCCTCTAAGTGCAACGTTTCCATCGCATTGATATTTGGTGCGGTCGCTCAAAACGCCCCCATCGTCAAGGTAAAGCGTACCTAGGTAATTAGCTAAGCCGCTTCGCGTACAATCCCGCGACGAGTCACGCCGTGTCTCATATCTCGAACACGCTTTCGCCATCGTGCAAGGCCACTTGACATCTCGAAACGTTTGAGAGACACGACTCTATCAAGACAAACATAATGCGACGGCCGCACGTGAATGAGGGCGCCTGGCGGACTAGCGCGGCTCTCTCGTCCTGCACCTGCCCGTCCTACCACATACATATTCACACTTGATCAACATGTGCCAGCTGCACAATTTTCTACGCAACTAATAAGTAGACGAAGAAGCAGCACCTCCGATCTATGCACACTGGAAACCACTGACGGCCCACTCGTGTGTTTGAGGCCAGCCCGGACGAGCACACGGACGAGCACTCACCAAATCGCTCGAGTGATGATTGGCCTGGGTCCGTTGATATCACCGCACAAGTCTTAGGACAGCATCATCTCACAGCATCTCAGCAACCAAAGCACATCAACGTCAAGATGGCTCCTCAAGCACGCAAGGCCAAAGGAGGACCGGGTACTGAGCTGGACATGGGCCCAGTGTTATCAGACCTTCTACGTGAGGGCAAAGATTCGCACAGTCCCAACCGTGAGCCCGAGCAACCAAGCAAGGCCTTCCGTAAACGCCAATCACTGAATCAGCTCTGGAAGACCACCAATACGCCACTCACGCCACTCACCGTAGAGACCGCCGGCAAGGTGTTTCCTCCTATCACACCTGGCGCCGTACGCAAGCGATGTATTCGAAAATTCAATGCCAAGGTGTCACAAAAGAAGCACAAAAGCAAAATCGCACATCAGGCTGATGCAGCTTCGATGAGCTCCTACGAGACACTCACGTCCAAAATGGGCTTGTTCAGTCGCCTACCTGGAGAAATCCGGAACCAGATCTACCGCAACCTTCTTGTCGGCTCAGATGTTACCACGATCAACTGCAACGAAGTCGTCTGTGGGAGAGGACCTTGTGAGCATCAAAGGCTCTCCGTCATCATTCCACTGGCCAGCACCTGTCAGCAGATTCGCCACGAGGTCATGCCCATCTTCTGTGCCGAGAACATCTTTTGCTTTGACGAGGCCATGGTCCGAAACCGGTGCGTGGCTTATTGGTTGAATTGTGTTGGAGTCTACGTGCGACTCACCGCGAAGATTGTTCTCCATGTGGAACTTCGAGATCGCCAGGCGCCTGAAGACGTCACACGGCACCAAACCCTGAACATGGAGATCGCATGGCCGTATGGACGACCGGTGATTTCCTACGATGTCCTGATACCTAGGAACTTCATCGACAAAAGCGAACTCGACGATCTGGTCACGAGACTGAACATGCAGAAAAGAACACTGCTTGACAAGTTGGTGGAGATTGCGAGATCTGACGAGTTGTCTGACCTGGCATGGCGTTGCCGGAGATGAGGGAGGTCGTTTACGACGAAATACTTTCATGACTACTTGCTTCATCACTGGCACAATCCTGCGAGTAGGAGCGATTCATGCTATGTTCACCGCGTGCGGACGAGCTTTTTGCTGAGAACTTTTCGATGGAAAACATCGTGAGAGCCGAAGGCTGTATAAGCAAGGATGCTTGAGGTCTCTCGATATGGGAACTCTGAGCATGAGTCCATGATTTGTAGTTTTATACGGGTCAACAAGCATGAACCCTCATCGCATAACATGCCGTTCCGTTCACACTCAGGCTGGGAAAGGCCAGCTGTTCATCCTCGCTTGACACGACATGCTTTCCTTGGACCGCAGAAATCTGTATGTGCCCTTCGTAATCATTGTATCATTCGACGTCCCTTTCAGCTGATGTTCCTATGGACGCCAGCATCATGTAGTCATGTTACCTTATATCGATGTGGCATGTTCTGTAGCGACTGAACATCACGTGTGGCATGTACGCGATACCGCAGTAGTGCGGTATAGCGACGCAGCATTGTGCCCAGCAAAGACGAGTCTCAACTCACTGTTTGCATCTGTGGAGGGCTATGAGAGGAAACGATGCCGGCCAGCCAACGTACATGCCGAAGCTGCGCGACTTGTCTAACGATGTCCGTAGCGACATAGCCTTGCACCATACCTATATCGTAAAAGTCCCAGGAAGTCGTAATCAGGTGAGTTTCCTGCTGGACAAGATATGACCACACGATCGCTGCGACCTGCATTGGGGTCGGGCGTTCGTCTCGTTGCGACAGTCGCCGGCATCTGGACCTACACGGCCAAATGCGCCCCTATTCTGAGTATGTGATACGATTGAAGCCAGAAAAGTCGGGGCGGGGATCCGACATGGTCCATTGCAGGGCTGACGCAGAAGCGTTCGCGTCGAAATGAATAGTCAATACAGACCGAGCTTTGGGCATGCACCTCTATCATGAGCGTGCGAGCGACCAAATGCATGGTCCATCTTACGACAACATGTTGCCGAAGCCTAGGGTATGTGCCAGACGGTGGAAGAGGCTGGGGACGGTCGAGTTGGATTTAAGGTGAGGCTGGGACGCCGTGCCGCCCCGTGCCTAGCGCATCGCATGTCTCAGTGTCTATACCGAACAGATGCATGAGTTGAGGCATGGAAGACATGTTGACAACGTAGGGAACACTCATGTCCATCGATCATAATTACACGACGCGCTAGGAACGAGGATAAGGCCACGTTTGAGTCTGGGATCGATTCGGGAGAACTTCCAGGCCAACGAAGCCTCGATCCGAGCTGTGCGACGTGAACGACGTTGGGCCCAGCCACAGCTTCAAGGACTCTGCCCCTCACCCTGTCGACCCATCCGCTCACTATCGGTGGCCGTGACTGCTCGAACCACTCTTCTCTCCTTGTCTTCCGCTACCCAGCCATCTTTCGCATAACCTCCTTGGCAACAAATCTCGCCCACGAGGAGACGTGTCTCCCTCCTTCGCAGCGGGACCAACCTCTTCGTTAATCTGCACATACACCTGACCCTCCGGCGCAGCACCACATTCCGCCGCCTGTGAAGCTTCCACTAATCAACTCGCCATTCCATACCCATCAACTCTGCTCCTCTTCCTCCCTCCCGTCGATATGTTCTTCAAGCGTCTTTCGCGGTCTCGCAGCAACTCTCAGTCCTACGTCGACAGCTACCCTTCTCCGCACGACTCCAAGGCCAACTCACAAAACTACGACGACAAGTACGGCCCCGACCACGACTCCGATCCCAACCAGCTACCTCCCGGAAGTCGTCAAAGTAACCTACCGAGTTCGGCTCCTCCTTCAGCATCGTATCAGCAGCAGACCTTCGACGACCGCTCGCACCACAGCGGGAAGAAAGATCTTGACTCGTCGGCTAACGCTGCTTCGGACGGCAACATGTACCCTCGACAAGGCTCACAACACGACATTGGTGGCAATGGTGGTGCTCAGCATTACGCCAGCTCTCCTACCATGCACCGTGCTAGCGGCGCCACCAACGGATACTCTCGAGAAGGTGGCAGCGCAGCAGGGACGTACGAAAGTATCGGCAAACATGAGGCAGCACCCGACCTGCTCACGCAAGCTTTCAACCTCGCGCTCAAGCCGCATATGGAGAAAGCGGATGCGCTTGAGAACGAGATCGCAGACCTGAGAGCATACATCGATCAATTGGAGGCACAGCGGAATGAAGTCCATGCCTGGATTGACAAGAGAGGGTTGCGCCCAGGTGAGATGACCTGCATGAATGATGCGACAACGTTCATGGATGCTAACAAGTCAATCTAGACGTTCCCGCAAGCATCGCCCATCAGATGGACACTTCCTCACACTCCTCCAGCCCGAACCATGCTGCGTCCACTCTCAACGCGCAACTGGATCGCAAAATCACCATTGTCAACTTCGATCTACACCGCCTTCAAGACGACCTCAACGACTCTCTACCGACCCCATCCTTTTCCGCATGCATGCTTAAATTCCTCCCAGACATCGCTCGTCTCAGCGCTCTTCCCTCGGGATCGCGCTACGCCTTTGATCTTCTCCTGAAGCTGGGTGGGAACCTGAACTCGCACGGTGGTCTTGAGAACGGCGATGAGGAGGATCTCAACGAGCGTCGTTCATTCTACGCCCGTCTAGACGACGGCATGGTCGACGTCGTGCGCGGCCGTTTCCGCGATGAGGGCGACACCTGGGGCGTGCAGCGCGAGATCAAGCGCATTGAAAAGACGGGTGCATATCTTCGCAACTGGGGAGTGGAGCCGTACTTCCCCCGGACATTGGAGGTGATGCGTGAGGGCTCCGGCGTCCAGGGCGGTGCTGGGTCCGCTGGCTCCCCGACTTACAACTAGGAGTCAAGTCAGCAAAAGTCAGAAACCAAGATTGGTGGGCGCTGTGCCGTAGCGATGCTCTCTCGCAGACGGAGCGAAGGCGCAAGTACGAATGTCGAGGACTGCAACGGCGTGCTCAGATTGGTAAAGACCATACCGGAAAGCAAACAGGGAGGCACAAACACGGCCGCGCATGTCAAGTCTCACAGCCTAGACTCCGCGGCATAGACTGCGAGAGCCTTGATGCTCAGCCCTTCCATTCCTCCTGTCTTCTTCGCGGAACCAACACCACACCAGGCGCCACATACAATCTCGCCCTGCTCGCCCGCACAGGGTCAACCGACAACTGCACACGACCGTCGCGACAGAGCAGCAGGCGAACTCCGAGCGCCGCCAAAAACGCAAATGCTGAAGCAGACCTCTTCCTTTCCCCTTTGAACTTTTTGGACTCCCCTTCAACCTGGTACTTTGACTCGAAGACCATTTCGTAATACCCCAGCTCCATAGCGCTGGGATCTCGCACACCTCTCCCTCGATCCTCTCCGGTGTGAGTGGCTTCATCAAGTCCTACCGGACAGGCGGGAGATCAGTGGGAGACAGGCCGAAATCAGCATGTAACTTATGATTGAACTTTGCGTTCATAACGACGATTGATGACCACTGGGAGAGACACATGGATATGGTATGGTGTGGCTGAGATGGGGAGGAAGGGGCTCTGTTTCACTGTAAAAGGAGTAGTAATAGAGACGTTGGACTTGTCATTAGTACTGTAGTCTGTGTGGAGAATGTGATGGTTTTGAAGCAACGATGCCGTATTCCCTTCCAACCATCTTGTAAAAGCTAGTGAGGATGGTCAAGAATGATGGGAGCAAAGGACATAGCGAGCCGTTTCTTTCTCGTCAACGTTACGGGACGATACCTCACGGGGAACGAGCGGGTTCAAGTATACACTGGCTACCTATAAAATTACACCGTCCACCATGCAGCCGAGCATGTATCCATTTCCCCTCGACCGAAAATACACGCAGCAACGTTCTCAAAACTGCAGGAACGACTAGTCCCTGGTCAGTGAGCGTTCCTCCATGCGCGATCGGCCGTATCGCTCGCTGCGGCCGGCAACACCACCACTGCCGGCGCCCGGCGTACGCGCATGCGTGCTCGTGCTCGTGCTTCTCCGCACAGCGCTATCCGTCGGGCGCGTGTTCGTATTCGTGCCCGTCGACGTCTCGGCGCGCGAGTATGGTCGCGCGCTGCTGGGAGCCTGGGATTTCAGCGGGCTTGCGGCGTGGGAGTAGATGCCAAGATAGCCGCCGTCGCGAGGCCGGTCGCGCGGACGCTCGTGGTGGGGTTTGAGGGGGGAGGAGTAGTGGTCTGCGGTGGAGTTGGTGGTGGACATGCCGCTGGTAGGGTTTGTGGCTGCTGTGGAGCGGCTGTAGGGGGTAGATGCGGCCGCGGTCGGCGTCTGCAGAATCTGGCGGGTAATGTGATGGGACAATTGCTGGTGAAGGCTGTTTGCCCCTGTGGCAGTGGTCGGCGTGGATGAAGAAAGATTATCAGGATCGTATTGCGCAGAGTAGTTGGGATTGGGATTGACGTGGAAGCCGCGGTTGACAATCGTGGTGGGTGTGTAGACGTCGACTTCACGGGTCCTGGTCCCGCGTGCAGATCGGGCACTTTCTCGCGTTTGGATGCCAACGTCCCGGACCGGACGGTGTAGAGTCGGACGCACAAACTTGGTATCGTACTCGTTCATGACTTGACCGTGGATGAGGGCAGAGTCTTTGGCTTGTTGCTGGAAGTGAGACTTCAATATGCTCAGTTGAAAGGAGAGGAGCCCGCCGAAGGCAATGGCTTTCAGGACTGTCACTGACGGTCGTGGGTCCAGAGTCGCTGGCGGTAAAAGGACGTAGTACAGGAGCACATGGCCAGGTGAAAAGAGGGTGAACAGGGTCAGATTAAAAGATTTGGGATCCCACAGACTGAGCTCCCATACCTCACGTTGCGCATCAGGGTAAGCACGTGAGGAGGCTGTGGCGGACGCAATGGCCGTCCGCAAGTATTGTAGAGGCGATGCCGACACAGGCGAGCTGTCAACTCGTACACGGCGGGCTGATGGGGTCATGGGCGCTGTGTCGACTGGTTGTTCGAAGAGTCGATATTTGCGTTTGCGCAGGAAGGTGAACAGTGCATTTGCAATGCTCAGCAACGACAAGAGCTGGACAAGGAACACACACTATCATTCTGTCAGCATCTGTCTTCTCACTTATATTGCCGAGAATACGTTTGCTCACCACCCAGGCGAGCCATCCGCTGCCATTCCTCGCATCATGGTCTCCAAACACGTCATCTCTTGCTCTTCCTCTGCCAGATCGACTTGATCCACGTGCGATGATGTAGACGATATTGAGCGCGACTCCGATAGGGACCGCCCAAAGGTTCAACAACTCATCATATGCATCGTCGTTCAGCTCTTCAGATAACCAGAGATACCAGTCTCCAAGGTCGAGGTATGACTTTAAACGTTCTGCTAGAGGTTGTTGGCGAACGAGGCGAGGCATTGTCGTTGGAGATGCCGCGGCAGCAAGCTATTGGCTCCAGATGTGGTTCAGCATCGACCAGGTCATGATGCACAGATGTCGAGATTCTTTTGTAACAAACGACACTTCGACTGCTGCGACATGTGGTTGCTATTGTTTTGTTTGTTCGCGCTGCTTGCATGTGAAGGTGACGGAGCGCTTCCGCTTCTGGAGCTAGAACACATGCCATACAAAGACCATACCTCCATGCAAATATGTACAGTCGAGTAGAAGTTTGGGTTAAGAATGCGAGACATGATCAGTGTAAAGCGTAAAGACAAAGATAAGGTATGCGATCAGATTGCGCCTCTGAATTGGAGGACCAAATAGCTACTGCGGCAGGGGAGGATACATCTAGCCCTTCGCATGCTGAACCTGGAGACAGCTTGTGAAATCAATATACTGTAGGAGGATATGCCTAGCAAAGATCGTTATGCACTACACACTGAATAGTAGTAATCAGGAAGCTTATTACATCACTGTATCATACACATGCCATATTGTCGACCATGAAACTCATAATGGTGGTGTCAGATGCGTGTGATATTCCTGCCTGAATTGCTGCCTGAATATGCAGGGGAATCTCGGCGAGGTTCGTCCAGAAACGCGTCCACTTCTGGAGCTTCTGGTAGCGATCGCTGGACATTGCTTTATTGCGACTTCACGAATCCACCCCCGAAAGGTCGCACTCGCCAAGCGATCCTCACGTACAAGCTTCGAGTTCGACAAAAGTCTCGGCAGAATATTCAGCAGACACAATGGCAGCAATGATGCCCTCGAGCGGCGGCGGCGGCGGCCAATCTGCGAACCCCTACGAGCACTACGATGCGCCTACCGTGGAAGATGATCTGATCGACCCTGATGATGGTGAGCTCAATGCTGTTCTACTCATGTATTGCGACAATACTCTAACGCTCTTGACCTGGCAGCCACCCTCGAAGACCTCGAAGACCCCATCAACACCTCGGACCGCGCACCTCTGACCGGCAACATCACTTCCACCCAGGCGCAGCAAAACTCTCGTGCGGCCAACAACACCCAAGGCTACCTGAACTCGGTTCTGCCCGGCGAAGATCGCCGTGCTACGCTGAACACGCTCGATGAGAGTGTATGGGATACGCTGAAACGGGATCTCCTAGCCGTCTGGGAGAAGATGCGGCAGGTGCTCTACCCCAAATACCTTCTCGGCGGTGCCATGGCACGGGGTAGCGGCATGGGAGGGGTGGAAAGGGGAGAAGGTGGCGCAGCAGGGACCCTTGAACATATCCGTGGGCTCGTTGGACGATGGCCGGACGCTGACATGGTGCTGCAAGGCGGCATGAGTGACGGGTTGAGGGATTGGGATCTATGGTATGTTACTCTAGAGGTCAACCATGATGAAGTCCATGCTGATCCGATTCACGTACAGGGGCCCTCTACTATTCTGTCTTCTACTGTCTTTGTTCCTGAGCATCAACGCGCGCGATGACCAACGCTCCTTGGTCTTCAGCGGTGTCTTTGCGACCATCTGGCTCGGCGAAGCACTCGTGACACTACAGATCAAGCTGCTGGGTGGAAACATGTTGGTCTCTTGTATCTCCTTCCACCTCGCTCCGTGGCTAACACTACCTCTCAGCTCCTTCTTCCAGTCAGTCTGCATAATAGGCTACACGCTCTTCCCACTCGTCATCGCCTCGCTGCTTTCTGCCCTGCACGTCAAGACGATCATACGCATCCCCGTGTACAGCGTCCTCGGTCTCTGGTCTCTAGCAGCTGGCGTCAGCATCCTCGGTGGCAGCGGCGTGCTCAAGAACCGTGTCGGGCTGGCCGTGTATCCGTTGTTCGTCTTCTACATCGGTCTAGGCTGTTTGTGCTTTATCTCATGAGACTGAAGGCGCCAGGTCGGTGTAAATTAGCAGTTCGCGAAGGAATGTAGTCTAGGTAGATGATGCTTGTCCGCAATACAACTGCTGCACATAAGTTCTGAATCGAGAGCCATCTGCGTCTCATGCCCATCTCTCCCCCAATGTACGTTGTTGCTGCTTAATCTTGGCGGAAGTCTCTTCCATGTCCAGATTCCGCATCTTCTCCCCCATCAGCTGCGTCTTCTCCTCCAGACGATCAAGCAGATCTTGGGTGTCTGGATCGGCAATCCTGACGCTCGCATAGTTTGACTGCGCATACACTGCGCTTAGCAGCTCATGCACGTTGCCATCGGCTTTATTCAGACTCTCCGCCATCTGATCTGCCATTGCCCTTGTTGTCCCTTTCAACAATCCTGCCATCCGTTCGTCTCGCTCCCAGACAGTCTGCTCCAGCAACTCGTCGAGCTTTCCGGGCTCAGAGATTTTGATGTCGAAATGCCGTGCCAGTGCCATCGCCGGATCCTGAGTCTCGGACAAATTCGCTTGCACCAGGCGTAATGTGCGTAGCCCTTTCGTCTGCGAAGGCGTGGAAGGGGACACCACCGTCGTGGCAGCAGCGGTCGCAGCAGTTTGGCTTTCTTGTTTTGCCGCAGCCGCAGCCGCCATCGCGTCAAGCGTCGCAGTAAGATGGCGCAAAGCACTTTGGTAGGCGTGCAAGTGCTGTGTATGATCGGCCAATGCCTCGAGGCGCGCGATCAGATGCTGGAAAGTCGCAACGACATAATCGGTCCACTTCACACGGTCGATTTCGGCTTCGGATCGGGACATCTTGAGATCGCGTGCGATGGGATGGCGGTATTGTCCGTCCACCGCCATCACGGCAAGGCCGTCGATTTCGCCAGATAACTCAGCGAGTTCAGCTTGTAGCGATACGATTTGCTTCTGGGCATCGTCGCTGCTAGCGGCTGCCGTTTCGGCTGACAGGCTCGATTTATACGCCGCATCTATCCGGAGGCGAATCTCCTGAGCGGACAGAGTGATGAGGGCCAGACACAGTTTCTCAACAGTCAGCTCCGTCGCGCCATCCGGACTTTTGTCGATGAGCTTGGGTAAGATCTTCTGCACACGATCGAGGATGCGGTCGTCTTTCTCAAGTAATCGATCCACACCAGAGGGAAGTCCAGCAACAGCCACTTCAACCTGCTTCGCTGAAGCTTGAAGCCGCGATTGGATCGAGGCCGTCATTTCGCTCGTCTCGAACTCCAGCTGCGCCCGCTCCCGCGTGAGTTTCTTCTGGCGTGTCGATTGAGCCTGTTCCGTGGTGGCGTTGCCACCTGCGCGAGAACGAATCTGCAGGATGGCCGTCTTCTGCCGCTCCAGCATCTGGCATTGTTTCTCGATCGCCGCGGTGCTGGACTCCAATGAGTTTATAGCTGACTCGAACTCCGCATCGGTGATTGGCCTGCCGGTGGCAGGTTTGTTGGAGGATCGTGAAGAAGTCGTTGGCCGCTTCTCGTGGCTGAACATGAGTTAACAAAAGCTTGTAAATTTCTCAAACCTGACTTACAAGGCCAATTCCTCTTTGGTGAGTAGGGAAGCAGGCGTCAATTTCTCGTTCACCCATTCCCTCGTCCTCTTTCCGATTTTGACATCTTCAAAGGCCCACGCTACATCGTCGTGATCAAGGGAAATGTCTCTGTCTCGAAGCACACGAAGCAGATGGTCAAGTTCAGCTGGAGCCATCTTCCCAGTCTAACATTGATATCATGCGCAGGTCATTGTAATATTATTGTCCTGATATCGTGTTGAACGTCGACAATATTTACCCCTTATGGAAGCTGGAGCATTGCCAAGCTATTTGAGCTCCGCTCTTGCTAACCAAGGTACCGACGCTTCTTGAGCATGCAATGCCCATCTTTCATTTCACTGCCGAACAACAAACTTTGCAATGATGATCAGATATCCAACCTTCGTATTCCAGGCGGGGTCTCGTCCAGCTCTCGCTACTGTTTTGCAAGCATCAGCGGCACGACCAGCTTCTACAACTTCTACTCCACATGAAAACAACACTAGCCGACGGAGAGCTGTTACAGTCGTCAATGACACCGGACGTGTTCCATGGAAACAGCTCTCGCTAGGTGAGAAAGCAGCACGCACTACACAACAGACCTTCAACGTCGGGTTGGTTCTGCTTGGCGTAGGCCTTACCGGCGCTGTCGCAACCGTACTATGGCTGGAGGTATTCTCCACGGACAGCAAGACTGCAATATTCAACAAGGCAGCCGACCAAGTGAGAAAGGATCAGACATGCCTTGAACTATTGGCTGGCGAAGGTCTACACAACAAACGCGAGATCAGCGCTCATGGCGAGCCGAGCTGGAGTCGATGGGCGAGAAACCGAACCATTGCAAGCAGAGTGAAGAAGGACAGGGCTGGTGTCGAACACATGCATATGCACTTCTACGTCGAGGGACCGGTCGCGAACGGCACGGTCAACGTCCACATGACAAGAGCACCGGGAGAAAAGGACTTTGAGTACCGAATGTTGGCATTGGATGTACCTGGGAAGCAGCGGCACTACCTGATCAATACGGATGGGATCCTGGGGCAGAGGAAATCTGGCAAGATGTTTGGGGTCCGATGGAATTGAACAGCTTTGTGATTGTCCGGTACATACAGCACGACTATACCCTGCTCTACATAAAACCTCGCACATGGACCATGGATGGCGAGCGCGAAACAGTCAGTGTGAACAGCATCATCATCTCTGGCCTGCTTCATCCTACATCTATACCTGGGCCATTTCCTTCCGCATCGCCTCTTGCACAATGTTTCCGCATAGCTTGGCGTGCGGGTTGGTATGCACGGCAAGCGCTTTAGCAACTTCATTGCCATAAAGCCCACCAAGATAAAAGAGACGCGATGCTTCTTCATCGAACCACTCCCTCCGAGCTTGCTGATCGTTATCAACGACGTCGTGATTGCTGGCTCTCGCCACATCTTCCGATGCAGCATGGTGCAGTGCTGCCAGCTGTGTGTACGCTTGGCCTAAGAGTCGTCCTTGACTCGAAGACACGGCATGCTGAGATTTCGATGGTGAGGCTAACTCGATTGCTTCCATGAGGTCCGCTTTGATCTGGGAGGTAGCGAGCACTCGCTCATGGTCGATCGCCCCGTCTTGCTGGTACAACATCTTGCGGTCCCCAAACCTCCATCGCCTCAGTTGTGCTCGATTGTTGCGGGCCGATGCATAGTCTGGGTACTCGCTAATGATTGCATCCAACAAGCCCAGTGCCCTGGAATATGTTCCGATCTTGTTTGAGTTTGTTTTGTCTCGCGATGTCTCAAACTCCTTAATGAGAGCGACGGCGGCTTTCTCACGAGATTTCAGCTTTGCAAGGACCGCATTGTCGAGAATACGGGGATCCGATGGAAGGCTCGAATCAATCATGATATCAGCTGTTCTGAGGCCGCCTTCCGGGTCAAACACCTGACCGAGGACTCTAGCATCCGCTTTTGACAGTCGAACGGATTGCATATTGTTCAGCCGTCGACGGGTTGATCGAAGGAAGTCGTTGAAGGTCTATTCTTCAGCAAACAGTAGAAGCAGGAATACAAAGCGTCCAAATACGTTCAAACTACTCATTATCAACCCATGCTCGCGGCTTATTGTTAAGCCAGCGCGTAGTTGTTGGTAGTTCCGGTTCAAGCGCGGCTTAAGGAAATCAGACGCTGAAGCCGAAGATAGCCGCCAAGATCAAGTGAGGATTGTATCGGCAAGACATGCGAGGCATGATAGAAATAATACTCACATCATACACAGTCAGTTGTTATATGAGTACTCGGCCTGCACAGAGGAATGCGATCGTTACTTCGTTGCTTGTGCAGACGAAAGACAAAACAACCTGAAGTATTGTTCAGACATCCCAGCCCTTACAAGAACCCATAGCCTTATTGAACTGTTCAACCACCGCATGTCATGGCGCCGGCTGCGCTAATCCAGACCATCACGACTGATGCCGAATCTCGATTACCGCTGTACAATGAAGATACGTCGTCGCTGGCAGTTCAGCATCCGCAGATTGATTACAAAGGCTACGACCACATTACGTGGTGGGTCAGCAATGCCAAACAAGTCGCCCAATACTACATGACACGCATGGGATTTCGACCCGTAGCATACCGAGGACTAGAAACAGGATCGCGGCACATCGCCAGTCATGTCGTACAGAATGGGCGAATTAAGTTTGTCTTCACAAGCCCGATCCGGAGTTCGAATCGACAAACACAGATGCAAGGTGTGCCAATGAAGATGCAGAAGCAGCTCGACGACATGTGGGAACACATCGATAGGCATGGCGATGGGGTCAAAGACGTGGCGTTTGAAGTTGACGATGTCAAAGCTGTGTTCGCGGCCGCCGTTCGGAACGGTGCAGAGGCAGTCTCATCACCATCCATAGCCGTCTGCGATCAAGGTCAAGGAGATGTCTTGACGGCGTCGATCAGGACTTACGGCGATACCACGCACACATTCATTCAGCGGGACACATACAGCGGAGTCTTTCTACCAGGATATCGAGCTTCAGTACTTTCCAACGACCCCATCAACGAGTTGCTTCCCCCTATCGATCTGGTCGCCATCGACCACTGCGTCGGCAACCAAGACTGGAACTCCATGGACTCCGCCTGCGAGTATTACTCCCGATGTCTCGGCTTTCATCGCTTCTGGTCCGTCGACGACCAAGATATCTGCACCGAATACTCGGCTCTGAAGTCCGTCGTCATGGCCTCTGCCAACGGCGTGGTCAAGATGCCCATCAACGAGCCTGCTGTGGGCAAGAAAAAGAGCCAAATCGAAGAGTTTGTCGACTTCTACAACGGCGCCGGCGTGCAGCATATCGCCCTGCGGACGTCGAACATCATCACGGCCGTCACCAATCTTCGCGCTCGAGGCGTGGACTTCATCAGTGTCCCGGACACGTACTACGAGACGATGCGCAGTCGGCTTGGAAACGCTGGCATGAAGCTGAAGGAGTCCTTTGATGTCATCCAGAAGCTCAACATCCTCATCGATTTCGACGAGGGAGGCTACCTGCTGCAACTGTTCACGAAGCCGCTGATGGATCGTCCGACGGTGTTCATCGAGATCATCCAGCGTGAGAATTTCGATGGATTTGGAGCCGGGAACTTCAAGAGCCTGTTTGAGGCGATCGAGCGCGAGCAAGAAGCGAGGGGCAATCTGTAGGCGGGGATGTCGAGCAGCGGCCGTGACAGCGTTGAACATCGCAGAATCAGATATGAGAAATGCACTTTACTTCAGTGTGGTCAATGACATGTAGTGTCTCAATAAGCATTTCAATGTTAAACTCTTCTTGGTGCTCAGGGAGCGTGCATGCGCCATTTTCTCGAAATTGGATCTGGTCGGATGCGTTGGGTAGGAAATCTATATGCTTGCGCGACTACTGTTCGTTGGTGTCGTGCACGTGTCAATTAAAGTCAAGCGGGGCCCCATGAGATGGTTCATATAACGATTCAGTGAGATATGGTCTACGCAACAGCTTGTAGACGATCTGGCTCGGACGAAGACGTGAGTATTGACCAGCAGCGCTCTCCAGTGTATGACTGTCCGCACCAATCGCCGTGACCGACCCCTAGCGGTACCCGCTCGCCCAGCCCCCATTTCACGCCTCCTACTGCTCATCCGCGACCAGCGTCTGTCCATCCTTGAGTCCCTCAACCTTCAACTCCTCGCCCTCGGCACGCTGGTAGATGTCTCGCACGTCATCGGTCATGGTCTCGAAATGGGACGAGGCATCGTAGCTTCGGCTCAAGAACACGCCATCCTCTGCGCCGGAGCCGATCGGCTCGTAGATGGGGATCGGAGGGCCCATAAACGTCTCCTCGATCTTGCCGAGGCGCTCCAAGCCCGGCTGGAGCTCAAGGTGGTGATTCGAGGAGCCTTCGGCGATGGTAGACACGATGGCGATGTAGTAGCCCTTGGGGCAGACGTTGTGTGCGGATGAGACCATGGCGATGTAGATGTCTGTAATCCTAGACGTCAGTCTTCATTTCGAGTTTCAGTTTTCAGGAATAGACCTACCGTGCTTGCGGCCCACTTGTGATTGCGGGATGATCAGCTGCAGCGAATCTGCGTTGTCGGTTTTCTCGATGGGGTGGTTGAGGATGCAAATAGCCTTAAGCATTTGTCCGACAACCCGGGTCTTGCCAGGGAAATATGACGGATCTGCCAGGATCTTCTTGCACTTTGTCTCAAACTTCATGCCATCCCCGGCCTCACCACGCTCCTTCATCGTCGCCTTTATCCCTGACACCTTGCCGCCTTCATACACAACCTCGTCGACGTTGGTGTTGAGCATGTAGGTACCGCCGTAGATGGCCGAGAGACGAGCAAATCCTTGGGGCAGTTCGCCCAGGCCGTAGAGAGGGTAGATGTATGGGCTCTTTCCGTACCGAGCCATGCTGTTGACGTAAAGTCGGATGCGCTCCACGCAGTCTTTTGCCGCGCCCTTCTTCTCGACATAGTCGTCGGTAGTGTAAAGAGCCATGCTGTGGCCGATGAAGTCGCGCGTCGTGGGCTCGAGACCGTACTTGTCGTAAACCTGCTTCATGGTAGTCTGCGATAGGTTGATGCCTGCGATTTCTCAGAATCAGTCTCCCGTCGCATTGAACCCACACATGCACACCTCCTCGTCAACGTACCATTATGTGTGCTCGGATCCGCCTCGTCGAACGCTCCCACGAACTGGAGGAAGTTCCTCGCCCGTCTCTTCTCAAACAGCCCCATGAGGGGGCTCTTCAGCGCCTCGCCAGCATCACTCGGGACCTTGGCGACAGTCGCCTTCGCCGCATTGCCCTGCTGCACATAGCTTCCAGCGACCTGCTTGAACTCGATGTAGCGCGTGACGTCCGTGCTGACGAGGATGTTGGTGAGGTCGCCGTTGCTCATGAGCAGCTTGGGCACGAGATCGATGTTCCAGTCATTGGCGCGGCCGTACTTCTTCCACGGCTCAGTCCCCGCCTGGTAGTTATTGTATTTCTTGAACAGGGTCTCGATGTTGACCGACGCCGCCTCACCGCCGTAGTGGTCGTTGCGGTCCATGTGCAGCACTTTCTTGCCCTTGACGGACATGACGCCACTGAGGATGCATTCCGTCAGGCCAGTGCCGAGCACTACGACATCGTATTCAGGTGCTATTTCGTCCATGATTGTATGTGAGATTAGCAGAGGTTTGGGGAGTGTGGAAGAAGGAGAAGCAGAATGAAGAGAGGGTGTGGAGGAAGTGTTTACTGGCGGTCAATGAAGCTCTTGACTAGAGCACGCTGAAGCACACTTGGTGGGGTTGATCTTAGACCCTGAACGTTGCTCAAGAGTCCTAGCGCCATCACGGCTTTAGAACTGCAGATCCAGTAGACGATAGTAGTGAGTGTAAAACATCAGCATTGGGTAGAGAATGGTATGTTCTAGTCTACACGAATCTCATTTACATCTGTACACAAAGACAAGCGTCTGGCAAGCTTATCTTCCCTCCCCCATCGTATATAGCAAACATCTAATCCAGCCTTCAAAGCCTCTCATGCTGAATCGCGGCCTGGATATCTGGGTACCTGCTGCCGTTGCCTAGAGAGCGCCCCGACGAGATCAGGCTGCGCATCACGGCGTTGTGATGATGAAGTGTTGCCTGTGGCATTATATGAGTTCCCAGACTGTCTCCCATACATCATTCGACTTTGGTACTGGGCACCACCGATGGCACCCAATGGCATAGTGTTACCGGTGGAGGCAGAGCGACGTGCATCGTGAATGTGTTGCACGTTGCCCGTCTTGACGGAGATTGATTCACGATCGCCACGCATGACTTCCATGCGGAGACGGCCGCGCTCATCTACCCAGGCTGATTGAGCGTGGACCCATAACTTGTTGCCGCCAGCGAGGTCGGGATCCATGGCATGAGCCATAGCGTCAGGATCATCCATTCCCGTGTTTGGGCGATTGCTGCCTCCATGTTGGCGGCCGACGGGATCTTGTGCGACGATGCCGGCGACACCTAACTTGGCATTGCTGTCGCTAGACGTGGCGTGATTTTGCGGTTTGATGACTCGCGCAAGCATAGGCTCTCGGAAGAGCTGAGGACCGTGAAGCGGATGGTTGGACATGACAGCGTTCGTGCGGAGGTGCGACATGCCGGCTCCTGGGTGAGTGCTAGGCGGTGCAGTCTCGTGAATGCCTAGCCCATCATAGATCCGGCTTTGCATTGATGTCTGCGTGCTCTTCTCCTCTAGCACTTCCGGCAAGTCGAGGAAAGAGGTGATCAACGCCGTGAGCTCGCTACTGAGCTGCTCCGGCATGTGCTCATCGCGAAGTCGTTTCTGGAAAACCTTGAGATGCTGCTCCGTAATCCGGTCGATATACCGTTGCGTGAACTTCGCCTGCACATCCGCTCGCCGCCAGAATGATCTGCCCGTGCCCTGCTCTTGCCGCACAAGCTGGCCCAGTCTCCGCTCGGCCATCGTCTTGCGAAGCAGGCCGTGCCATGCATCCCGCTGACTCTGCACAGCTGTGTTCAGGTACCGCTCGAACTCTCCCTCGCCCATGGTCGCAATGAACGGCCCGGTGAACTTCCATCGGGTAGCAGCATTGGCATCTGTGCTATCTTCGGCCTCTTCATACACGCTCTTCGGAGCTGGACGCTCACTGAGTCTCGACCGAAACTTATCGGGCTTGATGACCATCGGGATCCCAGCCTCCTGCCATTTCAGCACCGTCGCCGTATGGTCTGCCGCGCTGGAGAAATCCGTGATGTGTTCGGGGGTATCCTGCGCCTGCACTCGGATGTGTGGTGTCGATGAGCCTCGGGTCGCTTTGCCAGGCAACGGGCGTTTCAATCCCCAGTCGCCTCTGTAATGCGATGACGACGGGGTCGTGATGGCTTGGTGGGTTGGATATGGTTTCGTGGCCGACTCTGAGTTCCGGAATAGCCCTGTGGCAGACACGCCGCCTTCGACGCCGGGTTGTGGTAAGGGCCGTGGCAGCGAGAACAGGCGCGAGGACTGCAGCAGCCGAGCCGTGGGCGAGTTGACGGCTTTGGACATGGCTGCAGTCAGCCTGGTGACTCTTGCTCAATGGTATCAATGGATGATGGACCGATCTATGAGCTCGAATGGCAGGGTCACGGTCATGTCCCAGAAATTCTAATTGCGGAGCACACCCCCGAAGCGTCGACTCCAACACTCCCGTCCACTCTACTCCCTCCCATCCGCACAACTCTACCTTCCTTGAAATGCATCAATTATTTCCACTGCAAAAGCATCCGGCTATTCGAAAGATACGTGCAACAGACTGGCAAGCAGAACACATTGTGGTTGCATGGAAATAGGATTGAGTGTCATGTGATCGTAACGATTCCAGAACGCAACATGTGTTCACACCTCCACTCCCCTCAAAACCATAGCCTCCATATCGTCCCTCCCACTCGCAACCGTAGTGAGGTTCTCCCATCCATCTTCCAGCACGTGTATATCATCCTCGATCCTCACGCCGCCGACGGTCCAATACCTCGCCAGCACCTTCTGGTCCACCACGCCCTCCCATTTCCCATCCGCCAACTCCTGCTTCAATGGAAACTCGCGGAAATAGATCCCCGGCTCGTTTGTGACGACGCTGCCCTTCTGCAGCTTGCCGCGGATGCGTAGGTAGCGGAAAAACTCATCCGGGTCTTCGTAGTTCGCATTGCCACCGACGTCGTGCGTGTCCATGCCCAGATAGTGCCCGAGACCATGGGGAAAGAAGCGTGTGGTGATCTTGGAGAAGAGGATACGCTCTACACTGAGGCTCTTTTCTAGGATCCCGAGCGCACGTAGGCCATGAGCGGCGACGGTATGTGCTTTCATGTGCACGTCCTCCCATTGCACGCCTGCGCGGATCATGGCCATACATTCCGACTGCATGAGCAGCACGAGGTCGTAGATCTCGCGGCTTTCCTTGGTGAACTTGCCGTTCAGCGGGAAGGTACGTGTGATGTCGGAGCAGTAGCAGGAGTACTCAGCGCCTGCATCGATCAGGAGGTTCAAGCGGTCTTTCAGCGGCTGGTCGTTGTGGACGTAGTGTAAAGTGCTTGCATTGGAGCCAGCGGCGCAGATGCAACCGTACGCCTGTTCTCGACAGCCGTTGGCATGGCAGTGCATGACGAACACAGCGTTGAGCTCGCGCTCGTTGCTTGCGCGCGTGACATTAGCCAGTATCTGCTCGTGCGCGTAAGATGAGACGATGTTTGCGTGGCGGATGAGGGAGATCTCGAACGAGTCTTTGACCACTCGACAGGCTTCGATGGCTTTCCGAGTCCAGTCAAAGTCGATCTGCGGACTCAATATTTTCACATCTCCGCTCTCGAATATGCCTAGATCAGCGCGATCCTTGATAACCAGTAACGGTGATCCAGGATCCTTCAGCATCGCGCTCCGCGACTTCCCTGACTTCAGCTCGTCCGTGGTCAGAACACGATCGACATCGAACTTCTCGAGCGCCTGCTCCGGTAGCAACGGCATCCCAGCCCACAGAACCGAGTCCGGATCAACGGGCGGGATCCACAGCGTAGACTCGTCGTTGACGATATCGTAGGCGAAATGGCAGTCGGGTAGATCGCACCCAGTGAGATAGAAGAAATGTCGTCGTTGCCTGAGTCGACCGTAATCAGCATGGGCATCCAACACTGACCGACCCCCTCCACTGCAGAGGATACGATGTCGAAACCCAAATCATGACTGCCTACCTACCGGAACTTCGTAGCTTGGTCATCGTCCTAACCCGCCCTCAAGTTAGCATACCATGCCACAACGACAACAACACAACTTCACATCCAGCAGAGCAGAGCAGCGCTCACCTCGACCATCTTCTCGCTTGTCCCCTCGAGGTACAAGACGCCCTTCGTTGGGCCACCGTTCTCAGCGATCCACTTGGCGACTCGACGGGCATGGTCCTTAGCCGGGTATTTGCCAGTGGGAGGCAGCGGGAGATCAGGGTTGGCGATTGACTTGGACATGATTCTGACTTTGTCTTAGTATGTGACCTAAGTTCGTAGGAAGATATACATACGTGTCGTGGGTCTGGTGTAGGTAGGGTTGATAATCCACCTTACCTTAGGGTTGGAGGTTGGAAAGTGGCGCTACCTGGAAGGTAGCTTGGTACATATCTTCAAATAGCTACATGTACAGTGCCTACCTGGTCCCGTTAGTAAAAAAATATGGTATAGAGTTAATTTACAGGCTTCTTGCAAAAACGAGGATAGTACTTTCTAAGGGGTGAGAAGGATGATGCTAGCTCTCCAAATTGCCAGGTACATCGTCGTGAGAATTTGCATGTATTTACATATATGTAGCCTAACGAAACAAATGCAGCCTCCAGGCTACATGTACCCATTGAAGCCCGGTCTTCATGTAGACAACACCCTCCATGTTAAATAACACCATTCGAACGCCATGCCCGACCCAGAACACCGTATGTATGCATTTCAGTCACAGTAGCAGCCACAGCGACATCAGCTAAAACGCAGCTCTGCGCTAGTCCTTCCATCGTGCCAAGAACTTCGCCATGTCGCCTGTCGGGTTTGATTGTGCAGCAGCCTAGCAGAATGTTAGTGTCCGCTGAGCACCCGCGGGAAAATGCTATGCAGACTTACCGTGTTCTCCATGCTTGAGACGCTGTATGTGACCGGTTCGGTCAGCGTGGTTAAGATCGAAGCTGATGCCAGCCACGTTGTTGCAACCGAGTAGGCACTTGTAGGATAGAGCGGAGTGTAGGTTTTGGCTGTGATTTTAGTCGGGGGCAAGCCCTGCATTGGCGCGTATTTGGTCAAGCCAGTCTGCGATTGGTATGGGATCGCGAACGAGCCGGTTTCGACTCCGGTGCTCGTGGTTGCTGCGTCGTTGGTGGTTCCATCGATCATGTCAGGACCAGTCGTACCAGAGACTGATTTTGCTGCTGCGGCCTCGGCAGCCGTTGTGGCGCCATTCATGCCGGAGAGAGCAAAGCGATCCGAAAACACAGTTACCGTGCCGCCCTCACTCGCCACAGCCTGCATCTCGAAATAGCTATAACACATAAAGCATCAGTAAAGCCGACAATGGGACAGTGTGTGGGACAATGGTAACATACAAATCATAGATCCCAGTGGGCGAATTCCCAGCCGCGTTCAAGTTGTCCGCTGTAAGGGTTACAGAATATGTTCCGGCCGAGACCTCAACGCTACCCGCTGTCAAAGCAGGCCCAACAATCACCTGCCATCAGCATGTCAGCGCACCAATCGACAAGCCTTACACCACTTTGTCCACCTGCTCCATCCCTGATCTTGCACTGCCTCTTAAACATCGATCCCTTCATGCTCTTCCAGAATATTTGTACTCACCGCATCCGTTCCCGGTGTATTGCCGCCCACATACAGGTATAGAGTGATGGTGGTGAGAAGGCTGTCTGCAGGCGCCGTGCCACTGTCCGCCCACGTCAACGTGATCGCCGAGGTCGCAACAACAGCTGCACCGCCCGCTGGTTCGCTGAAGACCGGATACGCGAGCGCGCAAGGGAGCAAGGCCAGCAGGTGAAGCGCACGTCGAAGCATGGCCGGCGAGCAGGGCGGTCGGGTGGATCAGCAAGGAATCAGCGCCTGGGGAGGTTCGTTCGGGGGAGGTTTGTTCGGCGGATGGTGATCGGTAGTGTCGAAAGGACGAAGGGGATCGTGAAGTCTCGTCGAAGATCGTATGACGAGGTGAGTGGTGGTGCTGGATAAGGGTATGCAGCAGCAATGTACGTTCGCCTCAAGTCCCAATCGATGCCCATCCACGCAATCGATGGGATAGGCTTGGCAGGAACGGGACGAGTCGAAACCCTATTTTACGCCGGGTACAGAAATAGACGCGCTGTATCACACGTGATATGGTATATTTCGTATCATGTGGTTACATGTGAGGATGATTTTTAGAATACTTCCGCCCAGGAAAGATGAATGCAATTTGGTATTTACTCGAATAAACTTCCCATCGCCATCGCTAAGACCGCCCAAACCTCTTTGATTCCCGCGTAAGGTGTTCCTTCGCAGAACTCCCCGCGAATCGCGACAGAAGATGTTTTATAGCACCAGTGACAGCACCGTCCTCATTGAACGAGGTATCTCGCAGTCTGTACTGCCACCTCTGCCGCAAATCTAGCCACATTCGATGAAGTCTCATTGGTTTCCGCACTCGCGGTCCCACCCTCCTCTGTCGGATCCGGATAGTAGTATGCAGTGACAGCGATCAGAATGTAGACAAAGACACACAGCGCACCCTCCAAGTAGTCCGACTTCTCATCTCTAAGGAAGCTGCCGACCACGATGATAGCAAGGATCAGCATGACGGCGTCGAATACCTCGAAGTTGAGGCTGAAGCCGATGCCCAGACCCCAAGCGACCAGGACTACCAGAGGTGTGTTGAGAAGTGCGGTTTGAATGGATGCGCCCAGAACGTGAGAGAGGGCAAAGTTCATCTGGTTGTCATAAGCCTCATCCACAGCCGTGATGTGCTCGGCGGCTTTTTCGACGATGGGGACCAAGATCAGACCGACGAAGGCTTCCGTAACGCCTTGCTCTTTGACGGATGGAATCTCTTCCACGAGGATGACCGCCATAAAAGACACGAACATGAGAGCAATAGCAACAGCAGCGATCGACTCGGTAAGCGTGAGCTTGTCTTTGGCCAAATCTCTGTGTCGGTCGTGATCGCGTTCTTCATCCAATTCGAGGATGTCCTCGTATAAGCCATGGTGAGATCTAATCTGAAACCATACATATACACAGAAGGCAACCAGTAGGATGATCGCTGCGGCATAGGAAATCTTCAAGGCGTTGGCCTCCAGCATGTCTGTGTCGAAGCCGCTGCTGAGTGAGTTGTAGTATACTGTGGGAATGATCAATCCGACTAGGTGGCAATGTGTTAGCACAGCTTGTCACAGATACTCGGGAAGATGCGTCAACTTACCAGCCGCGACAAGCATGAGGTTGCTGCCCACTTCACTGATGGCTTCATGGAAAGTCTGCTGAGGGTGAAAGATACCACCGATGAAAAAGCAGAGACCTGTCATCGTGTCAGTGCATGAACAACAGGATGATCAGGCATGTCAAGTCAACTCACCCAAGCAGAAAAGAACATTAGCTAAGATAGAACCCAAGATGGCAGCGCGGATGACCGGGACATTATTGTTGTTTTCGTCATTCCTCTTGAGCAGGACCATGAACAGGATGATCTCGACGACCGAGCCAAAGGTGGTCTCCAGAATCACGCCGATCACCGTAGGAAGCTTGCGAGCCAGCTCTTGACCAGCAAAGCCTACCAGGTTTGCCGCGGGCACCATACCAATGTATGCGCAAGCAAAGGTCGCAAGGCCATGATCCTCCCTAAAGTTGAAGAACAGCACTAATGCAGCAATCGTGAAAGGCCAGAGGATGTTGGTCCATTTGCTGGCGGTGCAGGAGCTTCGAATGCAGATACGGAAGAAGTGCAGCGGGCTGAACCACTTGCGACCACTTTCGCCAGCAGGTTGGATGCCGCTGGTGACGGTATCACCGTTGTGGTTGATGCGCTGTCCTTCCGCGTTGTATCTGGGCTCTTTCGACGAGTTCTGTCCCTGACCCTTTTCCGACTCACTCGCCGGGTCGACGGCTGGGGGATGTGTGTCTTTCCGTCTGAACACCTTCATACGGGGGCCTCGACGGGCTGCATTATTCGAGGAGCTCTGTTGGGAAGTCGACATCGACTGTTCCGACTGGGGGACTATTTGAGAGGTCGACATTGTGCTGTGTGTTTTTGGATGGTCTGCGTCGTGATGCTATTGGACGTGTCTTGGGTGGAGCGAAGGTGCTTGACGTTCGAGTGCCGTATTCGATGTGCTCTGTCACGATACGCAAGCCAACAGTCGTGCAAGTAATGCTGTGTCAAGCCGGGTCCGTTGGTCGGCTAAGAGTGAGTCCAGCACATACAGACAGATGTGCTTGCCGTGTGGTCAACAGCGGGTGAAGGTGAATGTGAAGGCGGGAGTGATGGTGGAAAAGGATAAGAAGCGGAGTGGCAGAAAGAAGAACAACGGCAATAGTAGTAGTCGCGCGCAAACAAGGAAAAGAAGGCCGCGCCAAAAGACGGATGCCAGCACACGTCAATGGTAGATCCGAGGAAATAGGTCAGGTAGTATACCTCACATGAGACTGCTTGATCGATGCATACCTACCTAGAGTAGTAGCATCTATTGCATAGACTCTCCTAACTTACCGACTGCATTTTACATATACCACGACCACGCATCGTCCATGACAGCAAACATGCCTATTCCAGCAATTGAACGGGCTTGTTGCACCGTTCCAAGTTGTTATCGGCCATGCGAGATGATTCGGCCTCCTGCGTTGACAAGCGCCATGCCAAGTCGTGAAGCCAAGGGAAATGCGTAATGAACGGGCTTGGAAGCTTGAGAAGTGTGGTGATTTCATAAGAAAACCTAATCAAACGAGGTCAATGCCTCCCCACATTTCCTTATGTGGGCATGCCTGAGGCTTGTGATGCTTGTGGCTAGCGCTGCCGTCTCGCGCGCGCCGATCGGGCCTCTCCCTTGATCTGCCAGCTCTATTCCAGGTCTACTGTATACTTGGCCATATACATGTACCTTGTCTCGATGTGTGGACAGTAAACAATCATCACGATAGCCTGATGCAGCAGAAGCCACAATACAGCATGCACTCTGCAGATGCGAACGTGATTGTGTCGCTAGCTTTCAGTACGTGCTACTAATCTCTCAATCGTAATTCGTCCTCCGTCACTCATGCAAAACGCAGCCAGGAAAGCCTTTGGACTCCTTGCTGAACAAAGTAATGCCTCAGATCTAAGTTCCATCATCTGGTGGAGCTGGGAAGTAGTCCACACTTCCGCAGCCGATTCCAACGTACCACCCGGTGCCAGGAGCCATAGGGTCGTCAGGGCCCGAATCATACCATAACGTAGAGCCGCCATCGCAGTTCAAGGCACCAGTGTCGTAGTCGACATTGAACGAGAGTTGACAGGAGTTGGTGCGAATGTCCCACGCGCTGTTGGCGCAGTCGTGCGTTTCGGCACACAGCTGACAGCATGACTCGGGGTCGACGGTGGTGGTCTGGTAAAGCGCGCCGGGATCAGGACTGAAATTGTAGGTCAGGCCATATCCTTCAGCCTGGGACACCAGAGCAGAGGGTGAGCAGCGGGCGTCGTAGGTGACGGTCTTGGTCTTGGTGCCAGTCACTGTCGGGCCGCATACAACATCCTTCGTCGCGACGGCAGTTGCAATCACATAGGCGTGGCCGTTAGATTTGGTGACCGTGACCGTCGCTTGCGTGAAGTCCGTGTATTCGGTGTAGGTGCTGGTCTTATGAGTGTCGGTGGTAGTGAAAGTGTAACCGTCCGAAACAGTGCTGGTCACAGTCACCGTGCAGGCTGCAGCGGAACGCTCGACAAGAGCGGCATGCTCATAGGCTGATGGTGATGCACGAGCAGTCGTGTAAACAGTCTTGGTATGAGCAGCGGTACTATATCGGATCAGTCAGCACGCATTCGGGACAATATCACGCACATGTTATCTGTCACTTACACTGTCCCAGATTTGGTACACTTGGAAGAAGTGGAAGTGAGGGTCTCTAGGGTTGTCGTCGAGCTAATGGTCAGAGTGTCTGTGAACGTGCCTAGATCGTCGGCCGTGGTCGGAGTGGTCGTGGTCACGTAGGTGTACGAATCGGTGTAGGTGACGGTCGGCTTGGTGATGGTGCTGGTCACCGTTACGCAAGACGAGGAAGCACTCTGGGGCAGAGCATAGGTCAGGCCGAGCAGCAAGCCCAGCGAGGCAAATGAGCGCATGGCGTCAATCGGATTGCCGTTGTAGTTTGGCGGACCCCTTTATTATGCCCAAGATTGGGGAGCTTGGATGAGAAGACAAGACGCGACGGTTTCAGAAGAGCAGATCACTCGGGTTTTGAGCAGGTCTCTCGACGACATCGCCCGGCTGACAGCAGCAGGAAGGTACCTTACTGATCTTGCTGGCTAAGGCACGTACCCGTCGAGAGCGGCCAAAGGATCCGTTGCAGGCACAACAGCGAAAAGAGACATGTCCGGCAGGTGTATTGGACAGGAATGTGCTCGGTGCAGATCAGGAAGCGCTTCAGGCTGGACTGGGGAAAGCGTATGGGAAACAGAAGATAGTTCTGCCCGAAATAAACCTCATCGTCGCTCAGCGCCAACCGGCATCGGGTATTGCAGCCGGCGATCTGCACTCGGTTCCCTAGCACAGCGTGACTGGGGTGGGAGGACGAGTATGATAGCAGGGATGTCGAAGCATGATGCCTGTTCGGCACGAGGACTGGCAGGCTATCTGCGGACTGTACTCGGTCCTCGTGTATGCAGGTACACCCGACGCCTTGCTGGGCTGATGTCGGTTCATGGCTCGGGCGCTGCGGCTGACTGTGTTTCCCGACCTCGCCAGCAGCATGAAGGAAAACGAGTGTCTACCATAAGGTAAGTTACCTGAGGAGCGAGCTCAACTGACACGGATCAGTAGGATACGAATCGCGACTCGATCAAGCGAGCATCGCTTTTTGGCATCACTCCGATATGGTTGGTGCACACCTTGCCTACAAGGCTACAACAGCACAGTAGGATGGTAGAACTCTGATCATCAGGTGTTATGACTGCTCCAGGTAGGCTTCTTTGGACCAGCCCTGCGTGCTTTCTAGGAAAAACCATGTACTCATCCCTCGACTGCTGCCGGAATCATATCCCTTCGCGTTGTCGAAGTCGCTCAGCTTCTGCTTGCAAAGGTGGCGCGAAGAGGTGTTTTGAGCACCAGCTCGCGGACTGACGAATGTACTCAGGTACCTAGCCACTACACTGTAACGTCCGTCATGGCAAGCCCGAATCATGCTCGCAGACTTCCATTTCACATAACATAAGGCAAGGTATATCTTCATGACAACCTCAAACGACCATTTCCTCATGTGAACACTGCTTTCTGATGACCAGCTTTACCCACGAACCACCCATGTCAGTCTTTGTACGTCAGGTTTAGTCGAGCTTATGCTCAACAGCTCAATAAACGGCAGGCATCTGGCTCAGTCGTCCGCCATCCGTTACCATCGCGAGCCCGTTGATGTATGCGCCTGCTGGGCTCGCCATGAAGAGTATCGTTCCAGCAAAGTCCTGCTCGCTCCCTGACCTTGCCGCTGGACAATCGACGGTCGGCATGGCTGATGCACCTTCAAAAGCATCTCCATGGCCTTCCACACCCCCGAACTTGTCCATGGTCGCCGTTGTGCCGGTCGTCATCTCTGACGGGTAGAAGCCAGGAGCGATGACGTTCGCACGAATCCGCAATTCGTTCTGCGCGAACGTCGTTGCCAGATTCTTCACGAGATGCGTGATGGCCGCTTTGGACGAACTGTATGCGTACCCCGCGGCAACCTGCCTGCTGAACCCGGCGATGGACGAGGTGACCATGACCTGGCTATCTTGTGGAACGTTACGCTTTTTGTTGCCAGCGTCCAGCAACTCAAGGAAGGCCACAACGGTGTAGAAGACTCCTGTGACATTCACCTCCGAGGTTTTGCTGAAGTCTGCCATGTCTGGTTTCCAAAGCTCGGCCTGCAGGTTCTGCAGCGACACTTTCTCGGTGCTTTTGCTAATTGGCTTGCTTATCGTTGGGCCAATGACGCCCGCATTCGCGAAGAGTAGGTTGATGAAGCCTTGCTCTTGCTTCACCTGCTCGACGATGCTTTGAAGAGACTCCTTGTTCGTGACATCGCCGACGATAGGCTTGATATTGCCGTTGACCGCAGTCTTGGCTGCAGCTTCAAGAGTCTCTTTGCGTCGACCAACGATGTACACGGCCTTCGCACCGTTCTTGTCCAACGCTCGCGCGGCATAAAGTCCAAGACCAGAGCCGCCTCCTGTGATGACTACAACCAGGCCGTTGACCTAGAAGGATTGTTAGCGGCTGATATACATGATGCATTTTCAGAATCGCAAATCTGAAACACAGGACAACCGCCATACGCCAGGCAATGTACTCACATTGAACAGATCCTGGACCCCATTCGCCGGAGCCATGGTGGCGGTAATGTTGACTTTATGCCTGGGATTTTGTGGTTCAATCAGTCCTCCTACCGAGCGTTTCTTTCTTTTTGACTCTGAAGGAACTGGATATCAAATTTCTACAACGAGAGGTGCTGTCAAGAGAAGCTTTCTTATAATGTTCGAATTAGGTTGATTTATAATGGCCAACGACTAGGAGCAGCGGAGATAAGTCATGTCACACCTTGCAGGATGAGACGTCCATCCTGAGATGTGACGCAACCGCTGCGGCAGTCCAACAGCTCCGGGCATCCGAAGAGCGTGTAGCGCGGGGCAAATAAGAAACTACATCTGTCTCTTACATTGCAGACAGCCGGAGAGCATTGGTTTCTACATCATTGCCCAAACGAAAGCTTCGCAAGTCCTTACATTGGGCACTGTCGTTGAGCCGAATCGCCTAGGATTGCGAGCCTGATACCTCAAGGGTGAGGGTGCGAATCATCGTTCAGCACCTTACGTATAGGTAGGTATCTTACACCCGAGCATCTCGCGTAAGCGATCATGTCACTACGCGGCAAGAACGTAGTCATCACAGGCGCATCAATGGTAGGTTCAGCATATCCCTTCATCTCCTTCTATCCTGCATCGTCCAACACTCCTCCGTGTCCAGGGCATCGGCCGCGCCATCACGCTCGCCTACGCTGCGCAAGGAGCCAATCTCGCCCTGATCTCGCGCTCCCGCGACAAGCTGGATGCCGTTGCACAGGAAGCCCAGGCCATCGCAACCGCCCAAGACCATTCGATCCAAACCCAGGTATTTGCGGTTTCCGTCGCGGACGGCCCAGGTCTGGCGAAAGCCTTCACAGCCGCGCGAGAGGCTTTCCAGACCGCGGCTATCGACATCCTCGTCAACAACGCCGGGCTCGCTCTAGGTGCCCCGCAGCCGTTCTGGCAGCAGTCGCTGGCCGAGACGGTAGGACCGATGTTGGACACCAACGTCCGCGGCTTCATGGGTGCCGCGCACGCGGTGTTGAACGAAGGCGGGATGGCGGCGGCGGCGCGAGGCACGATCCTCAACATCACCAGCACGACCGCGTTGGAGACGCCGCCGTTCCCCGGCGAGGCCGTCTATCACGCGACCAAGGCGTGCCAGGAAGGGTTCACGAATGCGCTGCGGGCGGAGCTGGTGGGGACGAATGTGCGGGTGTTGGCGCTGCGGCCGGGCGTGGTGCGGGGGCATTTTCACGAGCAGAGGGTGGGCTTCAGTGGAGGTGAGTATGACGGCTTTATGGAGGGGATCGAGGCATTGGTGGCAGAGGATGTGGCGAAGGCAGCGGTGTGGATGGTGGAGAGTGAGGAGAGAGTGAGCGTGAGGGCACTAGATGTAGTGCCGAGCAGTCAACGGACGCTGGCGGTGTTTGATCGCAAGTGGGAGGAGAGAAATCGAGGAGGCAAGTAGCACTAAGTTGCCAAAGATCTTTCAACATTTCGTCATATACAGTATGCTAGAGCGCGAGATCTAGTTCAAGTCTACCACAACTGGAAAGACCACGCGAACGCTGCGAGCAACTTTTGGACAAACCATCTAAGGTTCGTCGACGACTTGTGTCGTCTTTCCCGTCTCGCCCTCCACTTCGGCAGCACTCAGAGCCTCGAAACCTTGCTCAGTGAGCTTGACGGCACCAGCTCGAACCAACGCTTGTGACAAGTCGTCAATGAGATCTCCAACGTCTTCAATGCCAACACACAGCCTGATAATGTCCTCGGGCAATGCGCGCTCTTTGCGTGTTGCAGGGTCGATCGAAGCGTGACTCATGCGGCAAGGCATGGAGATTAAGCTGTTGACGCAACCGAAAGAGACCGAGATGCCGAAGATCTTGGTGGATTCCACAATACGCTCGGAAAGCAGGATGGAGCCTGTCTCGAAGCTGAGGACAGCACCAGCACCTCGGGCTTGCGACCAGTGTAGGTCGTACTGAGGGTGCGACTTCAGCCCCGGGTATCGCACCTTGAAACCATGTTCTTCGAGGAAGACGGCAAGGGTGTTGGCATTTTGCTGTTGCTTCTCCATGCGCACTGCCAAAGTCTTAATGCCACGGTGCAAGAGGTAGCAGTCGAATGGTGCTAGACCGCAGCCTGTGCTGTTGATCATGAAATAAAAGCGGTCGGCCAATGCGGGATCGTTGATTCCAATCACGCCAGCCATGACATCGTGATGCCCAGAAAGATACTTTGTGCCACTCTCGTAAGTCACATCTGCGCCGAGGTCGAGAGGATTCTGCAAGTATGGAGACATCATGGTGTTGTCCACCGCCACAATAGCTTTCTTGTTGGCAGCGTGTGCTGCTGCTGCAATCCCAGCAATGTCCACGATCTTGATCAATGGGTTGGTAGGGGTTTCGAGCAAGACCATGGTCGTCTTCTCGTTGACTGCCGCCTTGACCACATCAAGTTTGGTGGTGTCCACATGGCGAACAACGATGCCACCATTCTCTTTCAAGTACGTGAGCAGTCTGTTCGTGCCGCCATATAGATCATCACCCGTAACGACCTCATCGCCAGGCTTCAGCACCCTCGTTATGACATCACAGGCACCCATGCCAGAGCTTACCACAAGCGCACGATGTGCGTTCATGATCTTGGCCAGATGCCGCTCGATGTGAGTGCGTGTAGGGTTACCACTTCGCGTATAGTCATACTCTTGTCCTGGCCCACCCTTGAATGTGGCCGACTGGTAGATGGGCACATTCGCAGCATTGTACTGGTCGTTGCTTTCCAGGTACACCAGCTCGGTGGCCAAGGCGTATTTCCTGCCGTTGGTCGGGCTGGACGGTGCAGGAGATGGAGGCAAATCATGGCCGTCAAGGTCAAGCTGCTTTAAGCCCTTGTTGAGGGCTGGAGTATCGTCTGACATTGTCGAGGATTTTGGTGGAGGGGGTTTTGGTGGTTTTTGAACAGGGCCAGAGACCTGTATGCGTTCTGCTTATGAAGGTGGTATGTTGGGCAAAGTCCTGGATGTGGGACTTGGCTTTTCGAATGGTGGTCTTATTGATATCGGGTTATTTAGTCAAGAACGAAGGCTTGGGGTGAAGGAGAGTCAGACCGCCGTCCTAGTCAATTGCAATTCTTCCATTCTCGCCGAAGTGCGGGCACCCAATCTAGCCGGTCGCTGCCACGCGCCGATGACGCTTTGCCCCCTTCGTGCGAAGACTTCACGTCTAGATCACACCTCAGTCGAGCTGACAGCAGATTATATATGTTGATAACCTCGAAAAGATGGTTATGTCCATTCTCACATATGCACTATAAGATCAAATCTGTTTGCAAGATGGCAAAAGTCGTCGATGACAAGTCACCGCATTGTATACCTTTTATCCTGGACCACATCGCAGCCCATCGTCGAAAGTATGTCGCGAGCGCTCAAACGCCGCCACCATATTTTGTAGGCATAAATGGTGTACAAGGGGCCGGTAAGACAACGCTGGTAGGTGGAATGTCTCTCTTATATGTTTACTAGCTACATTTACCGGGAAGATACGATGGTAGGATGGAAACGTGTGTAAAGAGCAGACTACGAAGTGCAGATCAAGATTGCCAATAAGCTATCAACATGAGAACTGAACTATGATTCGTTATCAGGTCAATTCCCTCTCCAGAATCTTGTCCTCTCCACCTCACTCTCTACCCACCGTTGTCCTCTCTATTGACGACTTGTATTTACCACGTGCCCAGCAAGTCAGGCTTGCAGAGACACATGCATCGAATCCTTTGGTCCAACATCGTGGTCAGCCATCAACACATGACTTGGAGCTTGGGTCCAGTGTTTTCGAGGCTCTTGCAAATCGCCGGCGACAGATTCGAATTCCAAGCTACGATAAATCCGCCTTCTCCGGTCAAGGAGATCAAAGGCCGGAGCCTGAATGGGAAGTCGTCAACCAGGAGGGCGACCCAACCATCGACGTAGTTGTGTTTGAGGGATGGTGTGTTGGCTTTAGAGCATTGGATGATGAGGCATTGGAACGCAAGTGGACCAAGGCTCGGCAGGATTCCAAGACCAATGGCGGAGAGTATCAAGGTCAATTAGGCCTTCTGGACCTAGAAGACGTCAAATTCATCAATGTAGAATTGAGGAAATATGATGCTTTGACGGATCATCTGGGTGCCTTCATACACATGTAAGTCCATACTTACATTCACTGGTGTAACAGTCTTGCTGATAGGCATTTGCAGTGACGCAGAGGACACTCAATTCGTGTATACGTGGCGGCAGGAGCAGGAAGCCGCACTACGGAGCGAGAAAGGGAGCGGTATGACTGAACAGCAGGTCACCAAGTTCGTCAACGGATGTGAGTGGTCTCACACTTTCGATTCCCTCAGCATGACTAATGTGAAGTAGATTATCCTGCCTACGAGCTCTACACAGATGTGCTTCGTCGAGGAATCTATCCGCATGAGAAAGGAAAACAAATGCGTCTGATCGTGAATCGCCATCGACGAGTGAAGGAGATCCTCCTCATTTGACAGACTAGGATTGTGTTGCGCTGTCTGTCCTAGAGCAAGACTGTCGTTCTCTTCCTTTCAATCCTGTCGTAGTCGATTGCGATGGGCGCAAAGACTATGGATTACTGCCCTCATCCAAGACTTTGGCGGCCCGAAGGTTTTACCCAAAACCATCGCAGGTACGACGCGAACTTCGCGGGCCGTCCGGTTGATATCATCAGCGACACCATGTCGTTTCATGGAGAGTCTCGCGTTTACGTTTGCCAATTCGGATGTGGTTCTCACAATCGGAAGTCCTGCAACGATACTAGCGTGTGGAATGCAGCTTCATTGAGGTACGTAGCATAAGAGTGTGAGGGAATGCGAATGTGCAGGCGGCGAGAGCAACATCCGGCATTGTTGATGCTAGTGGCAGCTGTGTACTTCCCAGTATTGATGGTCTGGGTTGTTATTCGATCAAGCAGGTAGAGCGCTACAAAGCCGACCGCCAGTAGTCCCGAAAGCAACCGTCAAAACATTCGTGTCGCGGTTTGTATCTCACGAAGACAACACGATCCATAACCGAAGTGGTTGCATCCATGCTTTGCTATTCACGCCGCATGGTCTGGAGCTGATAGACTGAGTCTAAGAGCATTGCTGACGACCTCTATTGATCGTCCACAAATGCTGTGTCGCTCAGTGACCAAGCTCCACAGGACGTCCGGCCGTGGTATCATCCAAAGGCTTTCGATATCAGTGTGCTCTATAGGCTAGGACACCTTGTGCTTGGGTACCGTGCTGTCGAAAAACCGTCACTGATCACGACCTACCTCGAGGACGGTCTGGTACCTGCAGACTATGTACTTCGTACCGCCAGCGCGCATTCAATAATCACTTCGGACCTTACACTAGGCCGGCTATCTCTTCAGTCACGGCTTAGTCGCGTGGCTCTGTCTGTCTGGTAGATGCATCGTGAGATGCGCGGGTTCATTGCCGTGTTTGGAATGACCGATTCATCATACTCTTGCTGTCCCACGTGACACGAGCGTGCCTCGAAAACTTTAGCAAAGCGTAAATCACGGGCAATGTCATAACAACGCATCCTAACTTGAACGGCCCTCCGCAAGATCGAGTTCAAATTATGGACCAGAGTCTGGAGAGATGACTTCACCATACACCCGACTCAATGATCGTGGCGAGTTCAAGCGATCTTACCTGTTCTGCAATCACTCGATGCCAATAAAGGCAATGTAAAGACATGATCAACTCCATTCCATGACTCTGTCAACTCGGTGTCGTTCCGACACATCATTGCTATATTGCAGATCGAAGAGCCTATCGGTGGCCGCGGCGCACTTCATCCTCACTTGGCAGCTAGCGCTGGGAGATACTACCGAGGCATTCTGTGTCCGCAATGTTAAGGAGAAGCATCTGGCATGTCACCGTCCGTCCAAACCTTAAGGATACCACGCTCTCCTCGACCGACGTGGCTTGCTTGTAGATCGTGGCTAAGCACTAACCACTGCACGCGACATTCTCGGCACTGACGATCTGGTACACGTGGCTGGAGCTGAAAGCCAAGCTCAGACGCTCTACGGTAGCGGGCGGTACAGTAGGTCACTTTAGCATATCCGGGTTGATTGCTAAGAGCCATGGGAAATGTCCGGCTCCTCTAGACTGGGATTGTCACAGCAAGCAGCACTAAGCAACTCCTGTTGCCGCGAGCGATGGCCGAACAGTGTCGATGAAACATCTGCTAGGGATAGTGAGCCATTAGGACAGACACACAGTCAGACCATGTTACAATATCAATGACAGCTACAGCAATATGATCCGTCCTTCTGGAAAATAGGTACCATTCGAACGTGGTCCGACCATTCTATACTACTCTACATATGATCAGACATCTAACATACCGGCTGAGTCTGAGCGAGGCTAGCAGCAGTTCTTACCATGTTCGCTCTAGCAATCATACGCCTACGCAAGCCACAGTGGTAGGGCGGGAGGTTGACTTCTTGAGACTGCTAGAGAGTGATATATATCTGTTCTGACGCCCATAGAGATATACCTACTGTTTGAGCATCGTTTTCTCCGGCAAGATTCGTAGGCAGCTTCCAATACTTTTGCTCACCCCGGGCAACCACCATGTTTTCCCCAGCTTCCTCTCTTTTCCCTCTTGCATTTCTTCTAGCTACTTCTGCTGCATCCGCTGCTACGTGCAATGGTGTCGTTGGTACTATCGCCTCGGACCTCAGAGGATACTCTGTGGCTCTGTCCTTCTGCTCCTCCAAATACCCTCTTTCCACCGTCACTTCCACACACACAGCGTCGGCCTTGACGAAAACGAAAACAGTAAAAACTGCTACCTCGACGATCACCGCGTCTACCGCTACTGTCACGTAAGCTCGCCGCTCTCGACTCGTCTATCTCAACAGTTGGTCTAACAAGACGACACAGGACGATCGTTGACACTACTACGCAAACGTCGGAGCAGGACACCACTACTTCCATCTTGAACACTACCACAGTGGTTGTGACGGAAACGGATGTCTCGACAGACTACGACGCAACGACTGTGCGCTACCCCCAGAAGATGAAGCGCACCGCACAGAAGCCTGTCACTACCTCATCCGCCAAGACGACTTCCTCTGTTAGAAAGACATCATCAAGCAAAAAGTGCGCCGAGAGCACTCCATGTGGTCAAGCCTGCATCTACAGCAAATGGAGGAGCACAAGCAGCGCAATCATCGCTAATGTCTGCTCGTGCATCGAGACGCCTGTAACAAAAACGGTCCAGTTTACTCCCACGTCGACCATCTCCGTTACCGCCACATCCTTGCTCAGCACGACCGCGACGAGCTCATCGTGAGTCCGCCTTCCATGGACTTTCTCCCCCGCCTTGGCTGTTCCATACTAACATCTGCAAGGTCCGTCACGGCCACCGAGACGACGCAGATCACGCTTACAGCGACCTACGAGACCACGTCAACCGAGACCGATTCCACCACTGTCACCGAGGCCTCCACAGTCGAAGCAACTGCCACTGCATCGTAAGTCGATATGGACTCTTCTCTCGGGTCGATCCCGAGAACACTGCAATGTGCTGATACCACGACACAGTCCCTACATTGCTTGCAGCGGCCCGTTCAACTACGAAACGGGAAATGCTCCCTGCCCTAGTGATTGCTATTGCGACCAATCTGTCGGTAGCAGCGCTTCCGGCTTCTGTGACAATGCTTCCATCTGTGGTAAATCTTGCTCCACGAACGCTGATTGTCCTCTCGAACAGGCGTGCACCAGTGGCCACTCAGAGTGCGGCGGTAATGTATGCATCGACTTTTCTAGCTGCGCAGGCAGCGCAAGCCAGCGAAGATCAGCTTCCATTAGGGGCGACGCCATGTGGTGGGCTAGAGATGCTTCCGCGCTCATCACCTTGGTTCGCAATGGCACCATGATCGTGGATTGAGGTGGCTCAGATAATGTCGTTGTATTGAAAGCGTTATTGTTCGACCGTACGCTGGGGAGGTCATCACCATGCATGCACTGTAGATACTATACCTTCGTTTGATCAGAACAAGCTTCTGGATGTCTCGAGACGAGTTCATTTATCATAGTCCCTGAGGCTGGCCGACTGGTGTCCTTACTTGACTATCAAGACTAGTAGGTTGTCAGCTTGACGTTGAACTTGATCGTCGGTCGTATATCTCGATCAGGTTGTTAGTGACCCGGCGTATACCTGATCACGCTCCTGGCTCTTTCGACCACTCATCTTCCCACCATACCTAGCGACATACATGTATCATTGATAAGGCACTGTGGCACAGCTGTCATGCTGGCCGCCGAACCGATATTCCGACTCATATCGAAATGCCGTGCCTTCCTTGCTTGACTCTCCTGCCGAATGTGCGAGACCGGCTGCGGAAGCACAACGTGCCTGCCGACCTCTCCAAGTCTACCCTGTACTTTGGCTATGGATCCAATCTGTGGCAACAGCAGATGGCGCAACGGTGTCCGACGTCCAAGTTCCTCGGCATCGCACGTTTGAAGGGGTATCGATGGATTATCTATGAGCGCGGCTATGCCAATATTGTGGAGCTCGACGACGATGACGAGGACGCGAAGGCTGAAGCAGAAGGAAAGCACGAATATAAGAATGAAGTGTGGGGACTGGTCTACAGCCTCGAGGCATCGGATGAACGTCGTCTGGACGGGAATGAAGGTGTCCCGATTGCGTATACCAAGGAAGAAATCGAAGTGGAGTTCTTCGCCAGGTCTGAGAAGGGCATCACAACGTTTGACACCGAGAAGAAAGGTAAGAAGTTGGACATGCTCGTCTACATCAATCGCAAACTCGATGAGCCCGCTAAGCCGAAACTGGAGTACATCCACCGCATGAACATGGGGATCAAAGATGCGGTCCGTCAAGGTGTGCCGCAGGCATATGTAGACCAGGTCATCAGGAAGTATATCCCCGCGGATTAGGCCGATAAATTGGCGGCCATGGCGGAGAAAAAGGTGCTGCCATTCCGACTCGGGCGACGAGCGATGGTGGTCGTGCCGAGCCCGACTACAAGGCTGGCTGTGTCTTTCGCAAATGTCGACGTATGTCGAAGCCGTTGTGCACTGTATCACGCCACTTTCTGCTACAGAGCAGTAACAAGGCCGAGAAGTCACGACCAAATGCTGAAGCTCCTTGAAAGACGCTCAGCATGATTCCTGACAAGGGTGCTTATGGTAGATTATGCGGTCTCGCAGTTCGTGGTGGCAACGAACTCGCAAATGCAAGCAGGTGTTGGTGCTACTGGACCATTGACCCAAGTGCATCGTTTGGTTGAGGTTTGTCATTTCTTGCCGGAGAGCTTCTTGCCCTTGATTGAGGTTTTCCCTTGAGTGATGAGTCGGGCCTCTTCTCTCACAAGGCATGCGTGTAGGGTGGCGACGTCCATAGCAAGGGCATCACTCCCCCCACACATGTTCCAGTATCTGACAAAATCGCTGTATTCCCTTGGGAGTGAGTTGACGATCTTGGAGATGATCCAGGCCTCTTCAAACTTGCTGTTGAGATCTGTCAAATCGAGGGCGTGTGAAGTGATGGTGTTGATGAAATCCGAGATGCACGTACAGTCTGAAAACTCCAAGGATTCGATCCTTCAATAGAGCAGTGCCGCTGCCTGTGCATCTGACATCTTGTACAAGGATGTGATTGCTTTGTAGATGTCATAAGGTGTCCCATTGTAATCGATTAACCCTCGAATGGCTGGGTCTACGCTTGAGAGAAGCAGAGCACGGGCATAGAGCAGGCGCCTGTGTTGTTCTTCAAAAGCCTCGAGGGAGATTTCGTAGTCTAGCAGACGCAATTGATATTCCTCGATTCGTTCTTTGAAATCGTCCGTGGTGGTCCTGCCGTCGTCTCGAAATGGTCGAATAGGACGATTGGGGTTGCTGATGATTTCTTCGGTCTCGATGATGAGTGCCCAGCAGTCCTTGACTTTGGCGCCGAGTTTGATCGAACGATGCCAGGCATGATAGTTGATCTGCCCTCGGAGAATGATGACCTTGAGTCCTGCAAGGCCTATGTCGACGGAGTCCCCGTCCTCTGTCACTGCGAAAGACATTGCGTCTTCTTGCTGACGTGATGGAGATATGTGGTGGTTCGCCTGCTACTGATGTTATTTGTGGTAGTTTGGTAGTCGAAACAATTGATCAAATGGTACACTGTGGAATACTCAGCTAGCCGAGCACCGAGACTGTAGATCAACTAAAAAGTATGACCTCGAGTGAAGTGCAAATTAATGCTTGATTTTTGCTATCAATGAGAACGGGAGAGAGATTATGTACTTCTCTCCTCTTTGTCCTCTGTGCTGTCTATGCTTTGATACCTTGTTTGTCACACAAGCTATGCATTAATTGTCTTGTTGATTGCTCCGTCTCCGACAAAGGGAGTGGAGTGGATGATTGCATACCACCACAAACAACCCGAGCTTGATCCAGCCATGAGGCAAGGTGTTCCCGCGAGTTGCGCCCTTGAAGAGATTCTCTTCCTGGAAGCAGTGTTACAAGAAGGCAATAGACTGGCGATACCAGTGATGAGCCGCCCAATCCTGATGGCTCCTGGCGAAGAGCTGGAGACGAGTCGTGACTGGGGCATTCCGCATAATGTAAGATCTTTCTTCTATAGCACATGTGTGCTTCATGAAGGCTTGCTGACTCGCGACAACTACAGATATCTACCTCAATGATGATGCCAAATCTCTCCATAGATACCAGCAACTTCCAGAACCCGAAACAGTCAATCCAGATCGTTGACTTGAGAGCGGTTGGACAGACATTCCATCACCTTCGTAGGAAGCTCACGTGGCTGCATCCGCCGAAGTCTAGCATGTACTGGAATGCATCTGGGAATTGCTGCTGTGTTAACCGCTTTCGATCTTGAACGCTTTGACTTTGATCAGAAATGAGATCTAGGTGTCGTGAGAGACTGTTTCGTGGGCATGCCGAACAATAGAGTCGAGGGATGCGAGTGACAGTGAAGACTAGAAAGATGTGAGGTGTAGAGTACCGTAGGCATAAGTTCCAGCTCCCTCACAGAAGGCTGATGTTAAGGTGGATAGGGACATCAAGACACATGGCGCATCGCCCCTAAGCTGACCTCTCTCAACTGTACGCTAAGGTAGTTGGCACGCTCGTTATTTGCCTAATCCATGTTGATCGTTGTTAAGGTACGTTCCATTGTCTGAATGGAAGTGTCAGATCTGGCGCAATCTAGAGTACCTTATAGTTCTAGGAAATAGACGCATTTAGCCTGATACCTGTCTGGCGCTAGCGACTTCAGCTCGTGGCCAGCACTGCCACGCGTATGAGCTGAGATTAATAGGAAACATATTCCAGTCTATGCCCTCCCAAAACCCTGCGATCTATCCAACGGATACGTCCACCTGATGATGAAACACCGGTGACATTCCATCTTCAGTGAACGACCCTTCCTCTAGCACACAAGCAATGACCTCATCGCAAGACTCCGAGTCCAGCAATCTACAGAGTCCATCGCTCTCGGCTGGCAAAGATGGGCTGGACAAAGTGGAACTTAGCGATCTCGATGCGAGTCCACCGCCTCTACCAGTAGAGCAGGATTTGATGCAACTGGCAAGACTTGGAGAGCTTCGATCCATACAAAAACTATTCGACACGGGCAGATACACAGCGAGGTCTACAGACGAGCAGGGCATCACAGCGCTTCACGTGGGTTCAATACATAAGACCATGGAACGGTAACAGAACTGATACTGGAGGCAGTGGGCAGCAATCAATGGGCATCACGCGCTTTGCCATTTCCTGATCCAATCCGGCGCAGATGTCAATGCTAGGGGTGGAGATGCACAAGCTACACCAGTGCTATGGGCAAGCAAGAGGTGTCACCTCTCGGTAGTGTCCCTCTTGCTGGCCAATGGAGCCGATCCGCTTGTACGAGACGACCAAGGCTACAATCTACTACACTCCGCGACGCTGGATGGAAATGTGTATCAATTGATCCTGCTCCTTCACCAGCCAGACCTGCCGGTTGATGTTGCGGATGTTCAAGGACACACTTCGCTGATGTGGGCAGCATACAAAGGATATCCGGCCTGTGTAGATGTACTCCTGAGATGGGGTGCTGACGTTCATGCCGTGGACGATTCTGGCCTCACTGCGCTGCACTGGGCTTTGGTCAAGGGGTCGTATGGGTGTACCCAGAAGCTGATTGAATACGGCAGTGACCGTTTCGCTCGCAGTAAGCCAGTGCCACCTGCAATCGAAGGCGACACCCCTGCCGTGACCGCTTCGAAGATGCAAAGTGAGCGGCAGTGGCATAAAGCTCTTGCCGATTGCGGGTACCGAGAAGACGGCGAGCCCATGGATTTTCCTGTGCCGTTCATCAAGGATAGAAAAACATTCTACCGGTATTTCTTCTTCCTCTGGCCTTTTGCCCTGGGTGGCCTTCAGCTTTGGATGCTCGCCAACATGCTCGTTTGGATTTCCATACCGAGCGTCCTTCTCGTGGGATATGCATTACAGTATCTTGTCCAAATGACCCTTCGTTGGGCACCGGCAGACATGAAACATATGCATAGGACGCCGTTCCTGGCTGGGATTTTCGCGGCCACTTTGTTCTGGGTAGGCCAACGATACGTGTTCCACATGCTGCCCTGGACCGTGCGATCACACTTCTTTCTCAATCTTGCATTTGCGGCTTCTTATTCTCTGTGCTTGTATTTCTACATAATGACCATGACGGCGGATCCTGGATATATCCCCAAGGGGAACAGTCGAGGTCAGACGAAGAAAATGATTGATGAATTGGTTGAGCACAATGCGTTCGATGAGACACATTTCTGTACGCAGTGCATGATCCGCAAGCCTTTACGAAGCAAGCACTGTAAGCGTTGTGGGCGTTGTGTGGCGCGAGAAGACCAGTGAGTTCCACCCCTATGCTGAATGTGATTTGCAAGACTAACCCAGTGTCAGCCACTGCCCGTGGGTTGACAATTGTGTCGGCACCAACAACCATAAACATTTCATCCTCTACGTCCTCTTCCTACTGGTAGGGATCGGCTTTTTGGTCCGTCTTACCTTTGTCTACATCGATATCCTCCCCGAGCCTCCAGAAGCCGAACAACACTGCGCCATCTTGAAACAGGAGCTGTGCGCAGAATTTTCCAAAGATCCTCTAACACTTATCACAAATGCTTGGGGCTCTCTCCAACTCACCTGGACATTCATGCTACTCTTTGTACATTTAATGCAAGTCGCTCGGAATATCACGACTTTCGAGACCATGCGAGGTGTGACCCAGGCCAGTCCACTCATGACGGCTATCACAGCCGGAACCATGTCAGTCGACGGCGCCCAGGTTGGTGAAGCAGGTGCTGGCCCAAAGCCGCACGGCCACGCCCACAAGAAAAAAGAAGGATGTATGGGACAGTGGTTCACGTTGCTGGGAGTGGACACATTCCTCACAATCGCCTTCCAAGGATACAAAGGTTCGCAGACCAAGGCAGAGAAGAAGCGACAAGCGAGGAAGGAGAACCTCTTCAGCAGGGGCGTGTTCCGGAACTGCATCGACTTTTGGTCAGATGGACCCATATTTGGCCGAAAGGATAATTGCCATGCAAAGCTCGGTGGCCAAGAAATCGACTACGCCATATTATACGATGTTCCGCGAGCGGGCATGAGGTATCGAGCTGGTGGATACGAGGAGATATCCTCAGCCGAGGAAGGCATTGGCAGTAGTGGAGGGTAGTAATATACGGCAATATATGTTGGCTGCTTATGGTGATTTGTGAGCGTATGTGTACTTAGCTTGGCTTGACTTCCAACGATTTAGCGCTGAAACGATGGGCGCTCAGCGTCACGTATGGAATTTACCCATACGAACCGTACGCTCACTGACCTAAATCCACAAGGAGTGAAACTCCATAGTTCAGCGCCCTGTCAGTATGTGGCCTTTGGGACAACGGCTTCCTAAGAGCGAGGCCGAGACAGGGCGCCTACGTTGAAAGTGTCTCTCCAACGGAGCTCGGCGCTTAAGGGGAAGCTCGATTTCCTGGTCCATTGGTCTGGCACCTTTGGGCTCTATCAGTGCATTTGGGCGCATCGGTGCGGCGACGCATGACGGGCGGTTCGCAGCGCAATGGGAAGGATCGTATTCTCTTGGGTGGGAAAGGAGCCAGGGATGCCTTGTGTATATGACTGACGGCGTACCCTGTCGTCCTGGTGGTCTACCGCAGCTGTACTACTGTAGGTCGCCCGCTCGCGACCCCAGGCCTGCCCCACTCGGACGAGACGTCAGTACAGCAACATCAATTTATACACTACACAATTCAATACAAAAACAACTCAGCACTGGTCGATACCGAAGATCGAAAGAGCATACCGAATCGTGCTCTGTAGTGGGTTGCCATCCGTATCGATCACACTGCCCGTCTGCGGCTGCAACACGACCCAAGCGCCGGTCATTGCCTCTCGTTGGAGGATGCCTGCTGGGCGGTGGTGAACACGATCTGATCGATCTTCCCGGCCCCACGGTTGTCGCTTACACTTTACCCTCCACTCTCCTCCCTTCTCCCTTTCGGCCACGGAATGCTTCGAGGTCGTCCTGGCTTGTCGCGCCAGCTCTCCGCCGCCGCCATGCAGATCCCCATGATCTCAAGCCCGCTGAAACAGACAAACGAAATCGACTGGGTGCAACCGTTGAAACAACACATCCGTTCTGCCTACGGGGACGACCCGGAACGCTACTCAGAAGAATGCGCTACACTCAATCGGCTACGGCAGGATATGCGCGGTGCAGGGAAGGATAGCGCTGCTGGTCGTGATCTGCTTTATCGATACTATGGACAGCTCGAGCTTCTGGACCTTCGATTCCCCGTCGACGAGAACCATATCAAGATCTCGTTCACATGGTTCGATGCGTTCACGCTCAAGCCTACGAGCCAGTTCTCGTTGGCGTACGAGAAGGCGAGCATAATCTTCAACATCTCGGCGGTGCTTTCGTGCCATGCTGCGAATCAGAATCGACATGAGGATACCGGGCTGAAGACGGCATACCACTCCTTCCAGGCTTCCGCTGGCATGTTCACCTACATTAACGAGAACTTCCTCCACGCCCCAAGCACCGATCTAAGCCGGGAGACAGTCAAGACGTTGATCAGTATCATGCTGGCGCAGGGTCAAGAGGTGTTCATTGAGAAGCAGATCGTGGATAAGAAAAAGCCAGGACTGCTTGCGAAACTTGCGGCACAAGCTGCGTATTTGTATGCACAAGCAGTGGAGGGTGTACAGGATAATGTGTCAAGAGCCGTGTTCGAGAGGGTATGGTTGTTGATGGTGCAGATCAAGCAGCACCATATAGCAAGTCTGGCACAATACTATCAGGCCGTTGCAGATTATGAAGCGAACAGCTATGGCCAAGCGATATGTCGCTTACTGGCTGCACAGAACGCCAACAAAGAGGCTGTACGGCTGGCAAACGGCTTTCCTGCGACGTTACCCTCCAATAGCAATTTGAGCACTGAGACCGGCACGATCCTTGCAGATATGGCTAAAAAACATACGACTGCAATTCAAGAGCTACTCACAGAGTACACTAGAGACAACGATATGATATATCATCAACCTGTACCTTCGGAGTCGAATCTGTCAAACATCCCAAAGCTGCCGGCGGCCAAGGCGATACCTGTCAGCGAGCTATACCAAGGACAAGATATCCAGCGCATTATCGGACCAGATATTTTCCAGCGGATAGTGCCTATGTCTGTGACCGAGAGTGCTAGTCTGTACGACGAGGAGAAGGCGAAGGTGGCACGAGCCGAAGCAGAGCGGGTAGAAACAGCAGATGGCGAGATGGCAGCCTCCCTAGACTATCTGAAGCTGCCCGGAAGTCTCAACATCTTGAAGGGTGGTCTGGACCAGGACAGCGCAGGTGTGGACTCTGAGTTCAGAGACTGGTGTTCAGAGCTATCCGGCCACGACTCATTCGGTCCGACCTTTGACAAATTACGAGATGAAAAGCAGAATATCTTGACCACTCTCGACACTTGTTCCAAGCAGCTCGATATGGAAGAGTCTGTGTGTGAGAAGATGCGAAGCAAATACGGCGCCGAATGGACACAACAGCCATCAAGTCGACTCACTTCGACACTCCGGACAGACACGAGGTCGTATCGTTCGGCGGTTGAAGAAGCATCCACAAGTGACGCCCAGCTGTACAGCTCGTTCCGACAGTATGAATCAGATTTTGATGAGATGCGATCTGCTGGCGAGACAGATGAAGCCGATGTTTTATACCAACGTGCAATGGTCAAAGCTGGAGCTGGTAAGAAGGATCTGTCGGGCTCAGGTGGTGGCGGTAACGAGGGCAACCTCCTCGATGATGATTTTGCAGACGAAGGCAGGCAAAGCGTGGCAGAGCAGATTGAGCGAGTGGAAGAGCTGATGCGCAGATTGAACCTGGTCAAGCGAGAACGAACGCAGGTGTTGAAGGATCTCAAAGAAAAAGTAAGCATTCAGCCGTTGTCAGAGACACAATCAAGCTAATTCACGATTTAGATACAAAACGATGACATCTCCAACGTCCTGATCTTGAACAAGAAGGCCATCACATCGCAAGAAAATGCGCTCTTCAAATCGGAGCTCGAGAAATTCCGGCAACATCAAAACCGCATTCTTCAGGCAAACCACAAGCAACAGTCACTGATGAAGGAGCTGACGCGGACCTACAGCGATCTTCTGCAAGACAAGCGAGTACGATCGGAACAGAACAAGTACGAGTCGTTCTCTCGCCAACGTAATGCGGTACTAGGCAAGTATCGGAAAGTCTATCAAGCGTACCAGGATCTGCAAGCTGGTCTCGCAAGAGCCCAAGGGTTTTACGATGAGATGAAAGACACCGTTGAGTCGATGAAGAAGAATGTAGAGTCTTTTGTCGAGAATCGACGCACAGAAGGTGCACAACTGCTCGGTAACATCGAGGCTAGTAAGGGTAGTGGTGCAGACCGAGAGCAGGCGAGGTTGAAAGACCTCATGGAACGCATGAATATGAGTCCATCGACCCAATACTCTGCGTCGCCTGTGCCAAGTCATCAGCAGGATCAGGGCAGAGCGCCCGGACAAAGACCGCCGCCGTTGCAACCGCAAACAGCTTATAATGCTCAACCATCCTCGCAGCCAATGTACAATCCCGCGGCTAGCCCACCGGTGACACCTCGCTACCCGGGTGGCCAGAACGGTGTCCAGTCTCCACAATATCAGAGCTTCGGTCGACCCCAGTCAACGCAGATCTCAAGTACTGGCTTCGCACAATCGACTGGTCCTATTCACTCCTATAACCCCAACACGTACGGCCCAGTGTCGCCTCCAGCAAGTCAGCAATTCTTCTCCCCTCCACCGGGACAATCATATGGTCAGATGCACCAAGCTCCACAATCACAATATGGCCAACAGCAACAGCAGCAGCAACAGCCGACAGCGCAACAAAGTCACTACAGCATGCCGCCCCCAGGCTGGCAGCCACCACCACCCCCGCCAGGACCGCCGCCAAGCCAAGACTACAGTGCGATGCAGAGCTCCAATTACCCTGCTGGACCGGGCGGCTATGCCAGTGATCCAAGAAGGACTCACCAGCAAGGGCAAAGCCAGAATGGTGGAGACCCCTGGGCCGGCTTGAGCGGGTGGAAGTGATCGCACAAAGAGATTGCTACATTGAGGTGCTCAACCGTTTGCTGAATTTACTTTTCGAGATGCATGGCGTGGCGATGTCTTTCTCCCTCCTCTCTTCTCAATCCTGCGCATTCTAGGGATTGGTTCACCAGTTTCACCCTTGATCGATGTAGGCATTATACAGACGAGCTGATCTGAAGGATGGTCCAGCCTTCATGTCCCGAGCGCTCGCGAGCATTTGTCAGCTGTAGCTAGACATGGATATACACAACCGGGGCAACCAGTATATATGGCACTGGCGAGACGGACCATGGGGCATATAGAGAGTCATGGATGCTGTCACATGTGTCCGACGCCAGGACGTCTATGTTCATTCACGTGACGGTATGCTTGTCGCAAAACAACGTGATTGAATGGATGTGACTAACTCGACGGCTTGTGATCTGTCCCGCCAGACAAAAGACGATGTGTTGTCGCTAGAGAACGATCTAAGCATTACTGTTCATAGTCCTCCTCTTCCTCGCCCATCTGCTCAGCATCCTCGACATATGCTCGCGTTCAATTTCGCCCAAACGTCAATTCCTCGCTCCTCCTCGACACTACAACTGACAACCTGGCGATCGAACCCAGAATGACGACCAAGGTGGTCACAATGCCCGGTGAACTCCGGAACATGATCTGGGAAAAACTGCTGGTGCACGACAAGTTCATCAACCCCTGGCTTGATCGAGGACGATGGCTCAACACCAGCCTGTTTCGTGTGAACCAGTGGACCTGGCGCGAGACCCCCTCGATCTTCTACAGTCGCAACCGCTTTGACTTCACCACGTGCACACAGCAAGAACTCGTCGACTTCTTCAGGAGGATCGACCGCCGTAACTGCAGCTACATCCAGCATGTTTACATCCGCCTGCCATGGTGCGCGTATTCGCCTGACATCGAAAACATGGTATTCAGCTTCTCCACCCGCGATCTGCTGCTGGTCATCAAGCGATTCTGTGCGAACGTATGCATGATCACAGCTTCACTGGTAAGCACCGCCGTCATGGAAATACGTCTGAGCAAACTTGGAGAAATCAAGTTCGTACTAACGACGCTGCGGATGATCTGTCACTGGCTCGCAGTGATACCACGATTACGAGAGGTGGTCTTCGGGATGTACGATAGGGTATTGAGCACGGACTTCAGGGCAGAGGCTGAAAGATGTGGAATCAGGATCAAAGAGTATCCTGAGCGTGCGGAGCGTAGAAGCCGCTGACCTTGACGTCCGTAAGGATCATGGCATAGTGAGGGATTACAGCGTCTTGACGGGGATGCAGCGGCCTTGTCTTGAGCAACAGAGGATTGCGTTTCTGTGACGAGGAGAGACAGATGGCTGAGAGGAGCAATGCAGACCTCACGGGATTTCCAACAGGCTGGAAGTTCGGGCTTACTCACCGAACGATCGTGCGTAGCATATCAGTCGTGACCACATCGAGCTGGTCTTCATTGCCGTTCCATAGGAGTAGTGACGAAGGTGAAGTCGTGCACGTTATTTCGCTCCAAACTATCCTTCTTATGCCATTCTGAAGATCGAGTCCGGCACATTCAGAGAGGTCTCTCCTGTAGATCCTTTCGCTCCATTCAATGGACGAACCAGAGTTTTATTTCACGATCCGCACAGATTCGGCATACCTGTACACTATCGGTAATCGGAGCCCAGTCATGCTGAACGAGAGAGTGGTCTGATGTAGGACATTAAGAGTCGAAGTTGCTTTTGCATTGCGTGTGTCGTGAAGTCCTAGCGACGGCACGGTCTGCGGCTAGACCCGCGACGTGTAGATGACGTCGCCGAGGCAGGGAAATCGCGTGTCCCTGCATGAGCTCAGATGAAGATGGAGCTCGTCGGCGTTACATGTGATCCGGTGATATTTGGATGACCAGATCTTCCTTTCGTCTAGCAAGCACGATTCTCCCCTGTTCATCGACAACGCCTCGGAATGTCACCTTCGGAATCAATCCCAGATATGTAATCGACCAATGGTCCGCCATCTCCTGAATCACCCGTACATATACATGTCGCGAGATACAACTACACCTCCGACCACCCGGAACAATGCCACCAGCGAGGAAAACCAACGGTGATGATTCACGATCCGACGTTTCCGTGGTTCGCGAGCGACAGGTCGCTGCGGCAGCTCACGCACGCAAAAGCAAAGCGCAGCAGCATGGTGGACAGATCAATGGTGGGAGCGGACTCAAAGAGCTTGCCCTCATGAGCACTGAGAACGGTAGTGTCATCGGGCCAGAGCAATCGCTCGCTGGTAGCACTGGGGTAAGAGACTAGTTCCTTGATCCCGAAAGACGATCATACTGAGTTGTGTACCGCAGATGAACTGGATGTCAGAGACTCTCCCGATCCTTAATACCTATCGTGTCGCTCACGCCCTTCCGACGCCTGCCAGTTTCACATCTTGCCTGCATCAGGCGCGCCTTCATAACTCTACCTTGGGCAAACAGTCGCCTACCATGGCACGGAAGAGGGACAAGAGACGAGTATCGAAAGAGCAATTGGCATTAGCGGTCAGAAAGCATTTCAATGGCGCTGCAGTTAGCGAGATCGACGTCGTGGTCGAGCTGGTATACAAAGTCAAGCATCAGGATAAAGCGTTCCGGATGAAAAGTGGTGGTGGGAAGAAAGGGTCGGCATAGGCGAGATGATGTGATGACAGTTTCTTGGTTTACTACTGCTTTACCACACTGCGGACAACCCCTTTTTGCTTATACGGATTGGCACAGGGAAATATTTTGGGTATCAAAGGCGATTCGGCGTTTGATGGGCTCCCAAAGTATAGATGAAAGCAGGCTGATCGTGGTCTATTTCCAAACATTGTTATGACTATACCTTGTGAAGGGGCGTTTCTCGAAGCATTTCAGCTTACTGTTTCCAAGCATGCATGTTTATGTTGCCGCATCCACCAGCTTCGCAACGAACTGTCTCGAACCTTTCCGAGCTTTTTTTGCAAAGCTGCCATGAATCGTTCACTGGCACTGACATTTCATCGATTCAGAATCTGAAATGATGCTCTATCTTGTGCAGTGTGAAATAGACCTCCATGACAAAACTCGTCACGTGCTTCTGATCGACACTCCGAATGTTCGCCCGAGTTCCGGCCAAATTTCTCTTGACTCTCCGCGGGAGTGATGCTTCGCATGTATCTACATGTATTATTACAACGCATACAGTCCGATACCTTGTCCATCACTGTCTTGATCTGAGCTGCGCGAATTTGAACATTTGATACCGCGTTGATCGCGATGAGTCTCGCACAATCACCATCCCTCATCCCGAGGGCAGCCGCACCCTTGCGTGTCTTCGCTGGAAGTCGTCCAATCCACCAACCGAACCATCGACAGCAGCCTCATCAACCGTCCTCCACACAATGTTTGCGAGTCAGAACTCTTCACACCAGCTGCGCACAGCGTCCGAATCCATCACAGCGATATGCCTCCCATTCAAACCATGATCGGACACAACAACGCCGCACATTCCACGCATCGACATCTCTACAGGCCACCAAAGATCCGTACAAAGCTCTTGGCGTCTCCAACAGTGCATCAGCGGGTGAGATCAAAAAAGCGTATTACGGCCTAGCGAAGAAGTACCATCCAGACACGAACAAGGACCCCAAAGCGAAGGAACGGTTCTCCGAGGCGCAATCTGCGTATGAGCTGCTATCAGACGAGAAGAAGAAAGCTACATGGGACCAGTATGGCGCAGCAGCGTTCGATCAGGGAGCGGGTTTCGATCCATCGGGAGGCGCAGGTGGAGGTCCTGGGGGCAATCCGTTTGCTGGTGGAGGGTTTGGTGGCTTTGGAGGTGGTGCCGGTGGCCAAGGAGGATTTGGCGCCGATTTCAACTTTGAGGATCTGTTCTCTGCGTTTGGGGGTACTGGTGCGCGAAGAGGCAGACGGGGAGGTCCATTCCAAGAAGAAGTCATGGTGGGCGAGAATATCGAGGTACAGACCAACATCTCATTCATGGATGCTGCAAAGGGCGTGCAGAAGGACATTGTTATCACCCCTTTGGTGCAGTGCAAAACTTGCAATGGCAACGGCTTGAAAAGTGGCGTAAGCCGAAGCACGTGCAAGAGCTGTAACGGGACAGGCACAAGGGTGCATTTCATGCAAGGCGGTTTCCAAATGGGGTCGACCTGTTCTGCATGTGGAGGACAGGGTGTCACGATCCCCAAGGGCAGTGAATGTGGTACCTGCCGAGGCAATGGAGCTGTGCGCGACAGGAGAACCGTCACTGTGGACATCCCTGGCGGAGTCGAGGACGGCATGAGGTTACGCGTGATGGGAGAAGGCGATTTCCCACCGACTGGTCAAGCCGCAAACCCCAAAGCTCGAAGTGAAAAGGGCGATCTCTACGTCTTCATCCGGGTGGCTCCAGACTCCAAGTTCTCGCGCTCCGGCTCTGATGTCGTATACACTGCATCTATTCCCTTGACGACAGCTGTACTTGGTGGAGAGATCATGATCCCCACACTGGACGGTGAGGTGAAAGTCAAAGTCAACACAGGAACTGGGACTGGTGATAAACTCACGCTGTCCGGCAAGGGCATGAAGAAACTTCAATCAAGGCGCGGCACGAACGGAGACCTCCGTGTGGAATTCAAGGTCCAAATGCCGAAATACCTGTCCGTAAACCAACGCACCATTCTGGAGATGTTGGCAGATGAGATGGATGACAAGACCGCCAAGCGTATCATGGACCTTGGGAAATACAAGGAGATGCCACCGCCAGCGTCATCATCTTCCTCCGCTTCGACCTCTGGAGAAGCTGCGAAAAGCGTAGCAGACGAGCACAAAGGCGAGGGATTTTTCAAGAACATGTGGCACAACATCTCTGGCCAACATGAACACCTCAAGGATGGCGAGAAAAGCGATGGCGCTGGTGGGGAGAAGCAGCAAGATCCCGAGTCCAAGAAAGCCAGCGGGTCTGGGTCTGGATGAGCTGGTGGAAGAATTACAATGGACACTATTGCCCTTGTGGAACAAAAGCCTGTCGACTTCAGTAACGCTCTACTGGAGACGCCATCCGTGTCTACTTCCTTACGCTTTTTGTTCTGGTCGAACATATCGCTTGGATGATAGCGTCCACCCTCACCAAAAGAGTTCTGAGTCACGACTCCGTCCATTAGCTAATCCTTTGAGCTATGGACATCACACGATGACAAGCAAAGAGCCCGTTGAGCTGGCTGGTCACGACTCCGTTCTGGCCAAGTGACGGAACAGTCCACCGCTTAAAACATGGACTCGATCACACCACACCCCCCTCTCCCCTCAGACCATTCCGCATCTTGCTCTCCGCCGGTCCTTCGTCCCGCCTTTTCTTGAGGACATAACAGAAGCGAGGCGGGCACACACGAGGAAGATTGTATACATCTAGACATGTATGTACATTAGCTTGTGAATTGTATTGTATAGTATACATCGTAAATGAAAGGCGAACGATTGAGATATATGGTATGCTGTTGCGAACTTCCATGGATATGTCGGTGATATAAGGTGAGGTCCCTGTCCTCGTCTCCTAGGTCGCCGATGGCGTAGCGCACAACCGTTTCCCTGTAGGTCCAGTAGACGTGAGATTACTCGATCGAGGCGCCCCGTAGCAACCTTAACAACCTTACATATACGAATCTATCCGCTAGCAATGCCACATCGCAGATGTCAAAGATCTTTCTAAAAAGTTTGACGTGGCTCACTTGTAATCTCGCGGAGAAGACGTCTCTCAATCTCCCTAGTCATTTCAGCTCGTAACGACGATATTGGAAGAAACGTAGAAACCGGTGAGAAGCGTAATCATCATCAATTTCAGTAATATGGACAAATTCTAAAAAGAGTTCCACCCGGTGTCGTGGTGGTGGTGGTGTTGAGAGAGAGCGAGGTTCCATCACATTACATCCCCCCATCCAGCACTCCACAAGGATGACTGCACGATCCATTCTCGCCCGATCACCCCTCACACCGCGTGGCCGTCCTCCTCATCCAGCGTCAGCGAGCTGCGTTTGCTATCGATGAAGGCCGCGGGGCTCTGCACGGGGCTGAAGGCGACTTTCGGCCGGGGCTTGAAGACGCTGTCGTATTCGGCGTCGGGGCTGAAGAGCTGCTCGTGCGGGGTGATGTTGCGCGATGGCTCGTTGGCGGAGGCCGATTCATCGATGCCGAGCGAGGAGCGGCGCGCGTGCGACGGTTTCTTGGGCGTGTCGAACTGGTTGATGGGGTAGATGGAGGTGCGGGAGCGGGCGTGACGGGAGGAACTCTTGCGCGAGAGGGGGGCCACTTGTTGTGGGGCGAGGGAAATGGATTGGCGGGTGCGCTCGAGCAGGGTGGTGCGGCGGGAGAAGTCGGACGACTCGTCTACAGAGACGGGGAAACGGGTGGACTTGGAAGGGGTGTCGAGCGCGGCTGGAGGGCCGTCAGGGAGGACGCCGGAGACGTCGTCGGAGTTGGTGAAGGCCATGGACATGCGGGCTCGCTCCGCCAAGGAGGGTCGGGAGGTGTGGCCGTTGCTTTGAGGCTTGGTGGCTGGGCGGGAGGGCAATCTGAACACTTCCGGAGCAGCATCGCTGCTTTCGTTACTGCTGTCACTGGAAGTCGTGTTGTCGATCCCGAGTCCAACACCACTGTCGAACGTCCCATGGCTGGCACGCTTCGAGTCGTCAGAGCCCAGTTCATCATTAGCTACCACGGGCGAGACAGCCTCTTCCACGGACGAGCGCATTACCGAGTTGAGGGAACTGGGCGATGCGCTGTTTCGTCGACTGTCCCGTAGCGGCGAAACGTTATTTTTCAAAGGTGAAAAGAGCTCTGCTTTCAATGGGATCGGCTGGCGCTGGGACACCACTTTGGGTTGCGCGTATGACCGTGTCCTAGACGGCACACGACGACCTATTCCAGGACGTACAGGCACAGCTGTGAGGGATGGCGAGCGATGATGGTGATGTTGCACACCAGCTCCGGTATCGAGCGTGACACTAGGCTTACGAGCTCCAGGGACAGCGACAGTCACGGCTCGTTGAAGCGGCGGCTGAGTTGCCGTTGTCGTTGTCGTTGTTGTATTGGCGGCCACCGCCTTCGCCTTTCGCGCTCGTCTCAAGTCCTCGCGCATGGCAGTGAGGATGTCATCATATCGTGTTGCACTCTGGTGTCGAGGCGCATCCACCACACTAACTTTCGAGCGCTGGCCCTCCCTTTCCGCGTCTTCCCTGACCTTGAGGTTGCTGTGTTTGTCGAACTGCAGATCCTCGAGGCCGGCGCTCGGCTGAATACTCTGGTGTTTAGACGACACTTTTGATGCAAGCATCTTGTCGCGCAGATTATGCCATTTGCGAAGTCGTTGTGCCTGCGCACGAACCTTTTCCTCCAACGAGCCCAGTAAGCCGCTCGCGATCTCGCGCTGCACACTTGTTCTCTCATCACGGCGCCAGAACTCATCGAACGGCTTGACAAGTATATCGTCGCCGACCGTGCAATCGTCGCCATTGATAAGTGCGCTCTGGAGCTCTGGGCTACCCACCCAAACCTTCTTGAGATCGCGTTCTAGACTTTCCACATTGCTCGAATTAGGATCATTCATTCGCCTCCGAGCATCATCTTCAGCCTTTGCCCTTCGCTGCCAGAGGTCATCCTCTTTCTGCACCAGCACATCATACAATCTCCCGTATGTCTCCTTCCTCCTCTGCTTGTCTTCCAACACTTTGAATAGTGCAGCTTTGTGCGCCACGGCAAGCGGTAGCATGGACTCCCTCTGCTCGCCTGTGGGCGTCTGGACCATTCCCAGTCTTTCGGCCAATGGCTTCCCATATCTGCTCCGCTTCTCCATCGTGGCCTTGCGAAGCACAATCGCGGAGAAGCCCAGACAAACATCCCAGAACTTGTCACCCTGGCAATCGTCCAACATCGTCTTTCTCAACACCGTCTCCTTCCCGAGTGTGCCGTTCTTCTTCAGCTCGTTGAGACATCGGTACAACGCCGCTCGCAGGTTGATGCTCTGCAGCGGTTCCAGCGGCGGGAAGAATGGCTGCAGCTTCTCCGCCGTCGTCGCGGGATCGTGCAGGCGGAACAGCTGGTACAGTGCGTATTCTGAATTGCGCACCCGAGCACGAGCGTCCTGATTGCCCAGACTGGCCACGGTGATGCCCGGCCAATCGGGCAATTGGTCGAGATTCAGCAAGCGCAGATTGGTGACGAACAGAGACACTGCCAACGGACCAGTCGGTCGCACGCCGTGTCGCTGGACTCTCGCCGTGGAGGAGGAGGCATTGCGAGTATGATGTGGCCCACGGCTTGCAGATGTGGAGTTGCTGGCGGCGGACGTCGGACGCTCCATGGTGAAAGGTTACTCCAGGACTTCCTCGCAAGGGTTCGCAGAAGCCCGGGGAATAACAGCGAGGTATATCAGCTCGTCGGCATACACAACCCCTGCATTGGTGCCAGCACACGGGGGCAGGGAACGGAGAACGACAACAATGGGTCGTCGGCGGGCAGCACGACGCAGGAGGTCGATAAACAAGCACGATGGCATGCAGCTTGCACAGACCGGACCGTGGCTCGGATGGACCAGAATGGCCAGCGGAGAAGCTTTAGGTGCGTGCCGCGTTCCCGCTGCGACTATGAAACCGTCCGCCGGTGTTTAGGTTCGTCGATGGGGCGGGAAAACACGCATAGCCAAGCGTAAATAGACCTCCCTGATTCAGATGGAGCGCAATGGCCAATAGCTGGGAGGATTCTAATTTGCAAGGACGTGACAAGCGACAACGTTGTGTTGACAGCCCACAAGCAGAGACATCGTCGCCAGTCTAGACATGGGGCAAGATCTGATTTTTGTGATTGGTGGTAACAGGGAGAAAAACATTGCTGAGTCATCGGACAAGTCCGGGTGGGCAATCAGCGGAACCATGGAAGGTGGCATATTAGGTATATACCGTGTTGTCGGACGGCGCTGCAACCTCACTCCAGGTCCCGTAACAACAACAAGCCTACTGTGATCGTCAGCGACACGACAAGATGACCGGCGCTGAAAAAGCACCAACGAGTGAGCCTCATCGTCAGTACCGCGCGGAACCATTGCAGGCCCCGCTTCGTGATGCTGATATCTGTACGGGCTCAACAGCTGTAGCTCCGACACAGGCAAAGGATGCTCTCTGGACGCCCGAGACGGTTCTGTCCACGCTTCCCTCCCGCCCAGAGTCACACACATCCTCACCCGTACCCTTCTTCCACACCCTCGAACTTCTCAAGACCACGAAGCGCGAAGGATGGCGTCGTTTCGATATCATGAACGGCGAATCGATCTCGGATCACATGTATCGGATGGCGCTGATCAGCTTTCACTGCCCGGCACATCTGGACCGAGCGCGATGCATCAACATGGCATTGATCCACGATATGGCTGAGTCACTAGTAGGCGACATCACCCCGGTGGACAACGTCCCGAAGGTAGAGAAGAGCCGGCGGGAAGGCGCGACGATGGACTTCCTATGCACGGATCTGCTCGGCAAGGTGGGCGGTGGTGCTCGCGGACAAGAGATGAGAGAGATCTGGCAGGAATACGAAGACTCCTTGACGCCCGAGTCACACTTTGTGCATGACGTCGACAAGTTGGAATTGTTGCTGCAGATGATGGAATACGAACGGCGCGAGAAGAAAGATCTGAGCGAGTTCTCCTACGTGGCGACAAGGATACAGTCTCCAGAGGTCAAGCAATGGGCTGAAGAACTGCTTCAGGAACGTGCTCGATTCTGGGCAGAGCTGGGCAAGACACCAAATGGGGTCATAAGCGACGCGAAGCAAAAGATGCAGGATGAATACTATCATGGTAGTGGTGCATGATGGTCACGAAAGTGACAAGACGGCAGAATTCGATGGCCATGGTAGATGCGATCGACCTCCCGAAACCATGGTTATGGCCTGGAACTGCTGAGGGCCAAGGATAGCTTTCCACGGCGGGCGACTCGCTTCATACCACTCTGCACGAAATACTCGCGCACATGCCCATCTCTCGCGCACCTCTTCGGATTGTCACCAGAGCAGAACGATGAATCAACGTTTATGGCAGCATTGTAACAGTCGTGATTCGGTGTCGCACGAAGCAAGTCCGGATCCGCGCCGTGATTGCGCAGAAGAGTCTGAACACGATCGACGTGATGGCATACATCACCTTGAACCTGTCACCCATGACACCCAGGAAAGCGTGGACATCCATATTAGTCATGAGACACAGGGCACGAGCGTGGGATGGTGGGGATGGTCATTGGCGCGCCCAGCAAGCCATATCCGTCATAGAGCATAGAATATCAATGGAAGCTGGTGAATGGCATGTTCATAGCACCGCCTTTCTCTGTAAATCGCGCGGCCATTGTGCCATAACAATGCTAGGCTAGTCAGGTGGCTTCGAACACGACAGGGGTTTGTATCTCCGTGGAAGTATGTGGGTGTCGCGCGCTACGAAGGAGACGTGAGGACCACTTCCACACTGTCGGAAATGGCGTTTGCGCCAAGTTCGCGCAACTGTATTGTCAGTCATGCAGTCTATGCTGCAGCAATACCGCAGGAGACTTCGCGGCTTTAGGCAATGCGATACGCTCAGGTCCTGCGAGCATTGCCGATGATTACCTGCCATGCCGTGCGACATTGCGATTTGGGTGTAAAGTTGACCCCTGCCTGCCATGCGAATGCCTGCACTGAAACAATACCATCAAGCCCCCTCGAGATAGCTTCAATCTGGCGTAGAAATTTTCCGGTCGCTCGGCAGTCCATGTGGTGCTGGCCACGTTGAACGCTACCGATCACGCCGCCCGTCAGCTACACGTCACTTTCGAGCTCGCTACCTGGGAGATTACGAGCCCACCACCACGATGAGACATTGTCGGGTTCTGGAGTGCTTTTGGATGTCGAATGCATTCATTTGGCGTCGATCTGTTGATCATGATGCTTCCGGTGTAAGTGGCTTCACATGGCGTTCCTGCGCCTCGTGCTCGGGCGAGATTTGCATCCAGACGTTGCGGCCTGGTCGAAGCCAAAGCGCGTCCAATAACGAGCACCTGGCCGCCACAAGATTGAGCGCTGCTCCAAATCCCAGCCCAGTTTGTGCGGCTCTTCGGACTGCCAAAGGACCTACAGTAGACTGCTCGGCCGGTTCGGTTGGACGTGCGTTCGGGCTTGGTCTCTGACGGTGTATACTCAATGATGTCGCCCGGGCAGGACGCGCAAAGGATCAGCATGGAGTAGCGTGAGGCTGGCCATGGATGATGTAGGAGAGCCTCCGGCGCCGGCGAAGTTGTTCTCGCAAATCCCCGTCCACCAGACACGGCGCGTGCATTTGATGTGTCGCACGATCGATGCGCAAATCTGCAAACACTGCATGAGACAATATTGACATTGTACAGGGGCCAGTCTGTTACTGTATCCATCAAGTCCGGAGAAGCAGCACCGGAGACCAGGCATAACCAAGTCGGGTGTGTTTCTTCCCGTGACCGCTCTTCCTTGCTCGAACCTTGGATCATCTCGCAAGTCTAAACCCGATAGCTTCACCTCACCTCTTGATCGCTGCGGTGATCCTGTACACACATTGGTGTACTGCCAGATCCCGCCAGATACGTACTGTATACTGTACTTGGTGAACGACGCTCATAGGCTTGCTCACGAGGACAGAAGACCAATGATGATGTCGTGATCGTCCAGTCTGCCAATAACAACGGCCTGGCTCTGCAAGTTTTGGCCCGACTTTCGGTCATCAGAACGCCTCAAGATGATCTTAATAATACACACATGCAGCTTGGTGTAGTCACGGCTGGCTGTGCTCATGCTTACAATTGCTGCGTTATGCATGAGATACGAGGCTTCATCGCATGTGTAGCGACAACGATTCAGATGCCAATCAACTGCGATAGCTCGGCGCCGTCCATTGCCGTAGGCCATCGGGTCCGATGATTGCATCGACTAGGCATTGATCGGAAGTCGCCTCCGTCCTATTTTGCGAGACTTCGGGGCGGACATGCGTACGTTGTCTCTAGTATGTACGGAGTACAATGCTACATATACAAACCCTCTTTCAGCCCATCGACACTTACGCACATCCATGGAGGCCGCTCTAACCGCACTCGATCTGTACATCCCACGTTCTCCTTGTGCAGGCGAAGGCTGCAGTCTGGGGTCATTACCCAGGGCCGATGAAGACTCGCCGCATCAGCCAAGTCACTACGCAGTGCCAAAGCTGAAGGCCGCGTTGCGACGCACTATCAGGATACGTGGACGGCTTGCTCGCTGTACGGTCATCAACAGTGTCGTATTGGACGTGCTGCATGCGTTGGTGCGACTGCTTAGCGAGCGCTCAAGCCTCCGGCGCTGCATGGTAGTAGTGGCGTGCTCTCCCCGCACAGCACGCACAAGTCATGTCAGACACCTGCAGGCTTGTTGACGCCTTGAGTTCCCGCATTCGTGAGCGCGGCAGCCCTACTGCCGGTTTAGTGTGTGAGAACCAGTCGCACGATGTCTCGTGCAGGGTCATCTGAACACTGAAAGAGTTTTCCGCCCAATGAACGCCCGGGGCCCGGAGGATCAAGCCGTCACGGCGAGCGTCCGAATGGCAGCACTGGTCCGCACGTCCCGGCGAGCAGAGACTATTGGGGCAAGTAATAAGAACCAGTTGGCCTGATTGCCCGTCATGGAGCGCGTGCTGTCAGCACTGAGCAGCAAGGTAACGTAAGTCGACTTAGGCTCGGTGTTTGTAGGCTGAAGAGTCTTCCTTGGCCAGCAATTCGCGCACACTTTGTGGCCACGGGCTTGGCCTGGCATCCGCGCGAGCCAGGCAGTTGACATTGCATTCCATAGAGGCGGTGTATATAGCTTTGCAGAGCCGCTGGAGCTGATGTGGTGTGTTGATGGTATTACTGTACGATCATTGCGGTTCACGCTCCCCAAGGGTTCATTTGACGATTGCCCGTGCAACGATCGGAACCCCCACGATTTGCCCGTCGTTGCGGCTAGAAGTGGAGCCCGCGTCCAACGTCGCCTGCTCGACTCCGCACTTGGGCCTGCGCCTTGCCAGTCCAATACCTCACCTACGCAGTCCGGTCACTGGTTCTGTATCCTGTCTGCGCTGCGCATCCTTGCCGTCCCATGCCCACCTCCACCTCCTCACTTCAGGTGTCGCGTGTCCGGCCTTCTCCAACATCCTGCTTCACCTCGTTCCACGCTCCGGCCGAGCCTCGACCTCGATTCGCCGGGCTACTTTGCACTCGACACGCGCCGGACCCCCGAGCGCACCATATGACGACGGAGAGATCACGACGGGCACGGGAAATCACCAAGAGCATGCCGGTCCACCGCGGCCGCGAAACCAGCAACTTCCGTCATAATTCACAGCATTCTCTGTCCCACGTTGTCCTTCGCGGCTAGGGTATGACGGCCATGACCGACGTCGGTGCGCCGCCGCGACACCATGCTAGCGAAGATGAGAGTCTGAAGGCGGAGGATGAGATCGATGCTGCGTACGAGGTGGATGATTTGTCCGAGAGCAAACCGAAGAAGAAGAGACGGGTGATCAAGACATCGGACAAGAAATATCAATGTCCCACCGAGGATTGTGGCAAGTCATACTCGCGCGCGGAGCACTTGTATAGACATCAGCTGAACCGTGAGTCTGCCCATCTACATTCTCCCGGACGGCGTTAGTATTGACCATCCCGTCAGATGCCCCGAAACAAATTTACCGCTGCGATTTTCCGGGGTGCGATCGACATTTCGTGAGAGCGGACCTGTGTGCCCGTCACAAAGAGAGGCATACTGCCAAGGGTTCCCACCTCCAGAGGAAGGACGCCTTCCTGAACAGTCAGCGACCGCCGTTGGGCAACTCTCATCCGTCGTCGCCACCATCAGGAGGCACCACGCTCTCACATTCGCCGACGCAAACATCACGACTCCCGAACACGCATCAAACAAAGGAGTATCCATCGGCTACGGGAGCCGTACAACAACCATACAACTCGGACTTCTACCGCCAGGATTCGAAACACTATCAATCGGGACACAACGGCCACAATGATGGTCATCTGCCTCCTGGTGCCTCCTACACATACCCAACCACGACCGCGCAACAGCGAAGTCCTCACATGGCTTCAGTGGATACCCCGTCGGCAGACCGACGGATGACCTATGACAACGGTTTCGTCAGGCCGAACATGGACGGATACACCCAAAATCAAGGTGTCCATAGGAATACCATGCAGCCACCGCCACTCGGCACATCGTCGCAGTATGGCACCTCCAACCCGATGTATGCGCAGCAGTCATATCCCTCACCATCTTTTTCGAATCAGGCCTTCAGATCACCGACTGAATATCCCTCGGTGCAAAGCCTCCCACCAATATCGAATACCACGACACAGGTGCCTCCTTTCGGCTACCCTCAGCAAACCTACCCGCAAGTGGGAATGCAACGGCCTGGAAACATGATGTCACCTACCGGCATGAGTTCTGCGGACCAACATCCTTATCCAGGAAGTAGCACAAGTAGCACTACAGACTACAACGTCTTTCAGGACTACAGCTTGGGATATGCTATGCCGGTCTTCGGCCACGACGGCTTCAATCGGTCACCACCGATCGCGATGGACGACACGTTCCTGAACTCGCTGTTCAGCAACAGCGACCTGAGCTACATCACCAATTCCCCTCCTCCCGCAGAGCCGCCACCGCCAACTCACATGATATACAACACTACTTTACCCAAGCTAGAATCGGACGGTACTCCTGCCTCCACCGAGCAACCTGAACAGCCGCGCTCGGTGAAGCTGGATGCTTCAAACGACAAGCCGCAACTGGACATAAGTATCCGAGAAAGTGCAATCACTGAGAAGAAACAGCGACGCCTAGCACAACTTGTCAGTCGATGGTCACCCATCCATGAAAATCCAGGACGGAAGGTCAAGGATGCGATACTGGCTGGAGACCAGAATGATAACGCCCATGTGCTGAGTTTGAAGATGCTCAAGACATATATCACAAGCTACTGGCTTCACATCCACCAGCAAATGCCTGTTCTGCACAGGCCGACCTTCAACCCTGAGACGTGTCCAGACCTTCTGTTGCTCGCAATGGCCTGTCTCGGTGCGATATGTTTGGAAAGGACTCACACTCCTGAGCTGACTAAGAATTGTGCTGAGCTCGGGTTTTTTATGGCATACCATATCAGATGGGAGGTCTTCAAGGACGCTGAGTTCCGACCCACCGCTAAGCTATGGACATTCCAGACTATGCTCCTGCTCGAACTGTTTGAAAAGATGTTCAGCACCAGATATCTACATGAGCGAGCTCACATCCATCACGCAACTACTCTGACGGTCATGCGACGAGGATCGTCACTGATCGGAAGAAGTGCAACTGAGCCGTTCCGGGACTCCGACGATATGACTCGCACCCCTCCAGGACCTGATGGATCGATCAACACCAGTGGACAAAACACTCCCGATGCATTCTGGAACAGGTGGATCACAGCCGAAGCTACACGTAGAGTCGCCTTTGCTGCATTCATCATCGATTCCACACATGCGACATTGTTCGGGCATTCAGCAGTAATGTCACCACACGATCTGAGGCTCCCGCTGCCCTGTGATGAAGCATTGTGGTCTGCAACTAGCAGTGCGGAAGTGCAACGCGTCGAAGCTAGCCTGGCAGCCAACGGCTTCAAGCCTACGACGTTCTTGGATGGGCTGAAGAAGACGCTAAACGGCCAGAAAGTCCGCACCAACATCTTCGGCAGACAAATTCTCATGGCTGGACTTCTCAACATCAGCTGGCACATGAACCAAAGAGATCTCCAAGTGCAATCATTAGGTGCGGCGACCACGCTTGGCAACCAGATCAAGTGGCGCAGCCCTTTGACCAGGGCTTTTGATTTCTGGCGACGAGACTTCGACGAAAGCCTGTCCAAGGCCGAAGATTGGCGGCAATCATATAATGCGCAAACGAGTGAGCGGAGAAGCATCGATCACAAAGATAATGTCTTTGAGTCTCGTACCTGTCTGCACAGCCTGGCACACATGGCGATGCATGTGGACATCACCGATTGCCAGGTCTTCGGTGGCGCAGAACGTGTCTTGGGCCGAGTCGTGACCGACGCGGATCGCGAGGTGGTAGGCAAACGTATGCGGGAGCAGTGGGCACCGAGCGCCCGCGCGAGAGACGCCGTCTTCTACGCCCTGCGCTTCCTCTGTGAAGTGTTGATCCCGGACGAGGAGCTACGATCGAAGCGCGACAATCAGCCTCATCAGCCGTCGTTCAGCTACAGCGCACGTGACGACTACCTGCTCAACCGGCCTTGGGTTCTTTATTTCGCCCTATTGATCGTCTGGTCATATGGCTACGCGCTCGACGGTCCCATCATCCCGTCCAACTACACGCTGACGACGCGCGAACTTCAGCTCTTCGACATGCAGCGCTACCTCAAGCGCATGGGCGGCGTCGCCACTCCGGACGATCTTGTGGACCTCAAGAACCGCAACTCCTGCCTGGGCCTCCTCTTGCTGCTACGCGAGTCCTTCCAGCAGCCACGCTGGGAGCTCCTTGCGGACGCGAACGAGGTCCTCGGCTCTTGTGTCGACCTCCTCCTGCCTGGTCATAGCGAGGCGCTGGGAGTGAAGAAATCGCAGACCAACGGGTCGTGAGTGAGCAGCAGCAGCAGCATCATCATCATCATCTACCTAAAGTAAAAGGTAGCAACGCGAACGACTAAAAGTCCTACGACTTTGTGTGTGTATGTAAGGGCGCATGTCCCGAAAAAAGGGTCACCGGCGAACGGCATGGAAGGGGAATCGTGATCTTTCCTGGGGCGGCATTTGTGATACCCTTTGTTTTTCTTGCGTCTGCATCATTTCACGTCTTTTACTTTGCATTGCATTCAGGTAGGGCACGACTCGCTGCGGGTTTCACGATACGTAATCGACAGCGAACTGGGATGTGGGTGTGTGAACACGAGGAAGTGGAATGTGTGATCATCTCTCTTGTTCTCTGGCATGTTCTGTAGCACCCTTACCTTTGTACTATGAAATGCAGCGAGTATCTTGTTACGAGATGAGCGCTTCGTCCTACTTCGGTGGAATGTGACAGGCTGATTTCCACATAGTTGATATCATACTGCATCGGAATGACCATACCTTGCCTGAGTTGACCTCACCTTCGTCGCAGTCGTCGGATGCTGATCATGATGCCCATCGTGAATAGTCCCACCCGAAGCGGACGACACGTAACTCATACTCAGATGGAGGACAACTCACCTCGCCTCATCACCTCTCCGTAGCTCTACACGACCGCAAGACTGCCAAGCAGGCTGTGGAATCTCGTCTCGCAAAACCCGCCTCCGTGCTGGCTGCGTTACATCTACGTCGCTGTACGCTGAGACGTCCGGTAAACCTGGTCTGGTCACAGCCTGTGAGTCCGAAACGGAAAGGGTGTGCTGGGCGGGGGCCGGTCAGGTATGTACCTATGCGTCGAGGTCCGCGATCGTGATCGATGCGGTTGTGGCCATCATCGCCTTTCGGGCCAAAGACACGATACACCACGAGAGTTTTTCTTTTCGGTCCGCGAGATGCGATTAGTTCGGACGAGTCGTTATCACTCTTTCGTGAAACGAGGTGGAGACGGAACAGGGTCTTTTCTAGGTTTGGATATGCGTATATGGATATATAGCAGATGTCGACAGGTAGATAGAATGGTATGTCGATCCACCCGACACGTCGGGATAGGACAATTGTTTCCCGTTCGATCGTACTGTGATTGAGGACGATCATCGTTCCGAGTCTTCGCTTGTGTTTGCGATGTTTGTGCGAAGTCGTCGCGATTCAACTCCGTGTTGCAGGTCTCTATCCACGACCGTGGCGAAGAAGTTTTGACGCTTGCGGTCATGATATGATAACCATGCAAGGATATGCATACACGTATAAGCCTTATAGTCCAGTCCGAGGCCAGTAAGCAGATCCACCATCTTGCCGCTCGTTGTGTGGGAGAAGATCCAATCGGAGGAAATCCTGGAATGTATTGCTTGCGTGCCGTGTATGTGTAAGAGAGCCTGATGGGTCAGAATGCGGGATGTAATAGGGCGGTGCGCTGTCCGGAGACGGCAGGGCAAAGCGATGGGGTGGTGTATAAGCATAAGACGCAGTGGAGGATACATGTACCTTTGTGTACCCATCGTACCTTGTGGTATAGGCGACCTACCTATAAGAAGCGCAGATATGCATATTTATTGTTTGCTCTGGTGGGGCTGCGCCATGTCTACCTATAGTCATGGCGGGGAAGTGCTATCGTATGGCTGTTGTACCTTTCAGATAATCCGCGAGATGATATGTTGAGTCTCCGTTGGACGAGGATTGTGGGTAAAATTGACGATGAATAGGTAGGTGCTGGGCAATGCTCGAGCTTCAAGAGAGAGGACAGGACTGGGTGCAGCGACGAGCCGATGAAAGTGGTGTAAGTGTAACAATAGGGACCAAGGCGTAATCTCGGAAATCCCCTCGACCTGAGGCCAGAACAATCGCCAAACAAAGCGCCCTGGTCGTGGTCGTCTGGATCGAAAACAATATAGTAGTGAGGACGAATGTCATGGTGGCTTTCGATGGTCTTCAAAGCCCTTTCTGTACGCCAGTATGACGTGGCGGTTTGCGTATATGTCATTTCCATGTCGTGTCGAGATGTTCTGTCTCCACGGCGGAAATTGCCAATACGGAGGAGAAGGATTACGACCGTTGGCCGACATGGAAGACACGGCAAGACTTCCAGGCTTGCCTTGCTGGGGTCTCCAAATTGCCCGACTGCACTTTTCGCAGCATGGGAGCGTAGTCTGAGAGCTCTTTCTAGCTCCAACATCGAGTGTTTGGTACGTCCCTGCAGATGGAAGATCAGGCGCGGTGGCTTCTCCACGTGCAGCATACTGCATATGTGTTCGCATGTCGGCCACGCTTCTGGTTGTTTGGTACAAGGGACCAAATGCACGCTCGAATCCAACAGTGGTAGCGAGGAAGACGTCTAGAACGCAATAAGCTGGGGGACGTGGTTTCAATTGCCATGTGCGGGAGAACGATTTGTTTTGGCAGATGAGTCTTGGCTGACGCCTCCCGTGTCTTTGGTCTACCAGGAATCCTGGATGTTCTGGAGCCGTGTGTACATTGGTAGGCTATGTGCCAGAAGTGCCGAGTGCGGCACTGGTCGTTGCTTCGATCATGAAACAAGCACTAGAGGCGGAAGCACAATCACGCATCAACGTGGGATGTCACCTTGTCGGAAACGGTGATGATGCCCCATCGCTCGCATCGGTCTGACCCACGACGTGAAACGTCGAGTAGGCGAGCAGTTTCGACCGGTAGTAGTAGTGCGCAAGGCGAAGGATGAATCGACAACGGGTGTCAAGATGAGGCGTGCAAGTCGTCTGTTGCAATAAAGACACACGATCCGTACTTCCATGATCATTCGGGTGAGCCCACTGTGCTGGGATGACAGCAAGCAGGGCCTGTACTGTACCTGACGATCGCCCCATTCGGAGTCCCGGGAGATGAAGTGCACAGTGTAGGGATGTATGTATGGACGTATGGATGTCCCACGGTTCATCACCAAACCAGGGACTCGGCAATGGGAGCCCGGAGTTGCACGCGAACAGCCCACCCGCGCGGCAGGTTTCACATCGAAACACTCAACATTCGGTAGCCGATAACGTGCCAGTGCATGCCACTCAAGCACACAGAAAAGGATTGAAAGGTCGTGTAACAACCGGATACGATCGTGAAGACAATGTACTGCTTTCCGGTGGTCTGCTCCTGGCCATCATCCCTCCTCAGGCACATCAACAACCTCCTCCACCTCGAGAGCGTGGTACACTTCGCGACCGCCGAAGGGACTGCTGCCGCACCATCTTAGGCCGACCATGTTTGGTTGAGCAGCATTGCGAAAGTCACTGGGCCAAATCGAGTCTGACAGTTGTGCATCTCCTGCCAGAGCGCATGATTTCTTTTCCCCGTCGACTGCTTCCTGCACGCTCGCTGCAACAGGACAGGACATCCCCTGCTGCCGTGGCTGCGACCAGTCTGCATCCATGTTCTGGCCTGACGATCCCAACGGTCGAGCTCGTGTCCGTGCCATCCACCATAGCACATGCGGCGTGGGCCCGTTGGGTTTCAAGCTGGAAGCGAGGGCGAAACTGCCAGGACCTGGAACAGCGGACGAGCTGTCCGTCAAGGCATCAACAAAATCTACGTCGTGGTGCTGTGCGTGACGAGCCCAGCAGCATCATGACAATCGCCTGGTGGGCTCGCCATCCTCGTCATGGCGGCTTCTCGCCCGAGCCGACGCATGCAGGCTCGCAGATGGCCACCGACTAAAAGATGATCGGGCCATGCAGGACACGCCGAATACGCGACTCAACGCAACCGTGATCCGTCCGTCACAGATGTGAAGCGAATGTCACACGCTGTTCTAATTGTGACCACTAGCGCCTTCGTGTGCTCGAAGGTTGGTGTCAAAGGGGCCCGTCGGCTCGCGGAAGCGACGCCTCGGCCAATGCGTCAGTAGTGAGACCTTTGACAGCCGCTCTCGTGACTGTGAGACAGACTCCCGCCAATTTACCACAGCTTGATTGATGAGTTGCGAGCCAGAGGGGACACGACTCCACCACATTCGACGGACGCTTGTCAGGAACACGTTTCTGTTTCTGACACAGCCGGCACTCGAGCGATGGGTCGGTGTGAGACACAGTCGTGCTTATGCTCGGTCTGGCCCTTTTGCTGCGGCTGGGACCAATGCGAGCATGCAGAAGGATAAATTCCGATTATCCCGAGAATGCCATTCGTCGGACGAGGACCCAGCATGCCACAGTAGTGAGTGCAGGTATGCAAGTACGATCCCAGGCGGACTATCGGGCCAAGAGCTAGTCGGGAGACGGGCCTCCAGCAAGCTGACGATAGCGAGTTCGTGAAAAGTACTGCCTCTACGACGTACGGCACTTCAAGGTTCATACCCTGCATGGTGGCATGGGTCTCATGGGCGATGCTCGAGCATTGGCCCTGGTCGCCCTCACGGTTGAGCGGCGGAATGGCACAGTAGTCGACCCACTCGAGGACCTGGACTAGCAATGACAATACAGTAGTACAGTGGCAGCGGCCTGCCGCAGGGATGAGCTAACGGCTTCGGATGACCAGCATCCCCAGGTATCGGTCCGCCTTGTTGTGCGTAGATCAGTGACCAGGTCTGGATACTGTTTGGGAGGCGTTGAAGGGGGGTCGAGCACAGCAGCAGCTCCCAGCTAGAGTCCTAGGGGGATGCTCGGCCCACCCTAGCACAGGAACCATGTGAAGTCTCTTTGGGGCACAGCAGCATCAGCGCTCGTTGTTGAAGTACAGCACACGTCCGCACAACTCTCCAACCAGTTCGTGCCATTATTGCTTCTTGCACATGTTGTTATTAACTACTGCTCGCTCGTCCATTGCCGCATATACCATTGCATCTTGCTGCATCCTTGCCACTCGATAACATCCCTACTATCATTAAAGCTCGGTGGACCTTAACACACACACACACACATACACGTCCCCACACTTCCGGAAAAAGGTCCCAATACTACCTACACTTCAACACTTCAAAACGCCATGGCCATGGTCATGTCTCGTCCTCCCACCTCACACATGCGACCCGCATACATGGACAACCTATTCAGAGACGCTCCGCCGCTCCCGGCCAGTCCCAGTCTGCATTCCTCGACCAGCAGCGTCTCCGTCAGCAGTTCCATGTCCGCATTCGACCTGAAACTCATCCAAGCCATGCCACGACCTCTGTCTCCAGCGTTTGAGGAATGCGCCGACGGCGCTTCCATCCGGTCGTTTCGTCTCAACTTCCGCCCGCGCTTGAATGTCCGGAACATGTTCCATCGACGGACCTACCCTCAAGGGCGCGAGTCGCCAATGCCCGTGCAACGATCCCAATCGATCACTGCAACGCACCACACTGGAAGACGCCCGTCATTACCCAAGCTTCAGACCAACCTGTCCTCGCCACTGCGACGGCCCAGTCTCCAGAAGCCATTCCCCGGCAAGCCGCTCCCTCAAGAGCCCGCCGTGCCGGCCCAAGAGCTCAGCTGCCACCGCTGCTACTACTTCGCAGCGCGGAACTGCAAGGGCTTCGTGATGGGTGGTAACCACGGCGATGCGTGCGAGACGTGCTTGGTATGTTCGAAGTCCTGACGATCTGACCTGTTATTGGAACCTATCACTAACATCCTCCACAGAACGCCGGCTTCTTTGGCGCCCCTTGACATCAGAACCACCCAACCCATCTCTTTTCTCTCCAACCAAAACACACGACCCTGATGACGCCTCCGATACCCACGATCTCCACGACCACCTCACCAAAAGAACCACCAAATCCCTTCTTGGCCAAGAAGGGCATCTCCTTTTTGTTATTGTTCCTCTACCTATTCTCCTGCACATTATTGTCCACCAGACATATTTCTTTGTATCTATTCGGGCCACGTCCCACTCCAAAACTTACCTTATCCACGCACGGCGGGATAGATCAGGACGAAGAGGGAATGAGAAAGTGTGGACGGTGCTGCGACCGAGTGTCATGGCGATGAACTCAACGGCAATGTTCCATCTGCGCCATCTCGCCCCAAGAAGGGCGATGTTAGCGAACGCTTCGCGCGATGGGGAGTTGTGTAATAGGTATCTGATCCCATGATGGATCGAACCAGAGTACTGCTTGTATACCTTCCCATGCTTTTTCCTTCACTGTCATCTTGCAACAAAAGGCATATAGAAAATACCAGCCGTCGAGCATGTTAGACCCGGACTTTGTTTGTATGACTATCTATCTGCTCGAGAAGAAGCACAATGGAAAATATATATTTCACATCATTCGCACGAGACGATAGGTTCCTGTAGCATTACTATTGTACACATCTACCATCGCGTTCGGACATCTTGAGCATACGCTTCGCATACCGCGATGAGGCATGACAAGAGGCACAACAGATGAGCGGCCATCTCGCATGCCTGCACAAGCGATTGCATCTTTGCGTCTTCGCGTGCTTCGCCACCACACCTCTAGGACGCCCCATCGCGGAATTACGAAACGCCAGACAACCTTTTCTCCCCTCGAGATCCTCATCGACAGGAAACGTCGCTTGACGGGGAAACTCAAAAGGGAGGTCTCGTCCTTCCCTCCATTGGGGCAAAAAGACGCGAGACGCCTCGTTCGTCCTTGTGATCGTGATTTCCAGCCCAGTGATCAGCCAGACCACTTCTTTCTCCGTGAGTGTGGAGGCGTCCCGAGCAGATCGACGGGCATGATCATGATCGATGGCGGCATGGAATGCACAGTCGTCAGCTGGGGCGCGGCGAGATGCTTCACGTGCATGCCCTCGTTCATGAAGAGAAAGGCAATACATCAGTACATGCAGCACCCATCGCGCCAGAGGACGAGGAATATCGCCCAATCTCAACCAATGGGCGATGTCAAGCATGCAAGCATCGTCCCCGATGTCTATCTTTTTTTACCCCAGATGTCTGATTTCGTGGGCGCCGTCGACAGATGTCACGAGTGACATTCCCCCTGCCCTATGCGCATGCATGCAGGCAATAGTGTATGTTGTACTGCTGCTGGCGGTGGGACTTCATGAACCTTGACATGCATTGCATCATCACCTCTTGCTCGCCCTCCGCACTGGTCGAAAACCCCCAGGCTTGTCTGATTCCAGGAAGTGCATGCAGGACCGCGCAGTGTGGGTTTGGGCTGGCTCTGGCCTTGGCCATCGCTCTACACCAGGCTGCAGCTGTTCCGCTGCCCCTGCCTCAACCGCGTCAACATGCGTGAGCACGGGGCGGGGCATGAGCTGAATCGTTCGGGGGAAAACGTGGTGCACATCAGACGGGAAAATATTGGTGGTGGCGGTCGTGGCCGAGGTCAGGTACAGATCATCGCACACACTCAGGTACACAGTTGCGAGGCGGAATTCTAGGAAAAGTTCATCGACGACCCGCGCCACCGGTTGCGTTGTGGGGTACAGCGACGGGCGACTACCTTACGGTCGCAGTCGGTGGTTTGGATGTCGCAATCATTCCTCAGCAATCGAGGTGTAAATGTGTCTTCCTGTTTTGGGGTGATAATAAACTTTTGCCAGAATATCGCGCTTCTTACGGTTTCTCCCGGGTGGTTGGCTTCCAGTTGTGCCGAAACATCAGTGCGCTGACATGTGACAGCAACGTTCACATAACATCAAATACCGCACCTTTTCGATCCTGCCTCGTCCGAATATTGGAATGATGCTGAAAATGTCCGAGTCTCAACATAGCAAGCAAAGACTTGTGTTGTGCCCTTGTACCGCAGGACTTTCAGGCCATCGTGAAGGTAAATGAAGACATTTAGAAGCAAGCAACTTCTGGATTGAGCCTTCATCACGCAGCAGACGGTCTCGAATGCTCGAGATGCTGCTCTACTGAGCATCCCCCGCATTCACGACACATGTGAGGCGAAGATAGGGTCAAAGTATCGCAAGACATTGCATGGGGAATCTGCATCATGCCCAGCTAGACAGGTTGCACCGGCGCAGTAGCTGCATTGCTTTCCTGACTCCTTCGGGGTGGTTGTGGGGTAAGCACGCCTCCATGAGTCTCGCTTTTGATCTGTCAGCTCTGAATCAAGCTTGGTGGGCCTGTGATTGTGGAGAAGCGTGTAAGGCAGGACTAAGGGGAAGCGCGCCAAGCTCTGGCAGGCTTGTAGGGCCGGTTTTTGCTGTTGGTGAGGTGGCCAAGCATGGTCAGGGTGCTGGGGCTGCAGGGTGATATAATCTGAGGATCGAACACGAATTCGGAGAGCAGATCTCGAGAATGTTCGCGATGGTTCGCAGGCATGAAGGGCCTTCATCACCAAATGCATGTTCTTCGGGCTTTTAGAAGGACGACCCGGGGCTCATGAGTCGGTCAGAATCGATTGTCATAAAGTGACGATTGGTCGATTGGCATTTGTAAAATTATATCCAACGCAATGGTAGAAGTTTGGGTCTGCATCATAAGTGCGATATGTAGTCGAACTCTTTATGACCGGGGATGCACTGCCCCTGCGTCTGAACCGTATTACGATTCAACTTGCTGGACCGCCAAAAGCATCGAGTTCATCCAGGCCAGCACGTCGTGCTAATCGTCACGGCCCGACTATCTGAAAAACTTTGTCTCCGCCTTCCAGACTGTCGAATCTAGCCTCCAAGTGTTGTGCACGCGACACAAAAAGTACGGTCCGCCGGAGTCGTCGAGGTACGCATGACACTGCAAGTGCTTCCGATTAGTCCGAGGTTTTTTCTGGTCGGGGGATCGCCGAGAAGACTCTCACGCACACAGACAACCAGTTCTGGCATCAGAGGCCTGCAAATCCCGAAGCAGGGTTCTTCGCTCAGGAAAGCACTGACTCAGGACTCGAGAAGTTTGAGGCGTGAATGAACAACTCAGCTTTGACGATCCTGAACATCACATCACGCAGATGATCTGTAGGTCAAAGGGGTCACCAGATCACTGCACCTCGAACACCTCCGTTTTGTCCTCGACAGTCGTCAAAAGTGGAGCTAGCTTGTTCGCATCTCTGAACGCCTCCGGAACATTCTCCCGCATCGCTCGCAGCTTGTCCTGGATGTCATCGTAGTTGCCCTCTTTGGCAGTGTACTGTCGTATCGCAATATTGGATGCATGCTCGATGTAAACTCTGGTATCCCGAATCCGAATGATTACCCCGTCGAGGCGTAAGAAGAAACGACTGAGTAGTAGCAAGCGATCTGGCATGACCCGAATCTTGATGCTAAGCAACGCGATACCGTTGTCTGCAAGTTCATCCTCGTAAAGATCCACAGCATCGAAGAACAGGATTGGATCCGGGCGACTTAGCAGATCAGTCCTGACAGGATGCTTGGATTGATCAGTCGCCACCCAGGCGCCTTGCGATTTGCCACTTTGCGTGGTGCCTTGGTAATCTGTGCTGTAGCTCCAATCGAAAGGCTTGACGACCTGCTTGACTTCTTCCTGATGCGAACGCTCCTTTTTCCACTCGGCAGCCACCGCGACTTGCAGCATTCCCTCCTCGGTCTTGCTGACTCGGTCCAAGGCATCCCGCGCATTGAACTCGAGCGTCCAGCCAGTCTCGATGTGTTGAATGGCTACAATGTTATCGCCAAATATCATCTCCGGGATTGGGATACCGATGCTTTTAGAGAGCTCTTCAATCGGTTCTGCCTTCAAGATTGGCTGTTTGCGCGTGATCACCTTCCAGAACTCGTTCCGACTGACGGCACTCTGCACGCCAGGCAGACTTCCTGCTTGTGATGCCATGGTCTCCTCCCTCGTGGTGTCTGTCAGCCTGTGCAGTCGATGGGCTGTGTGAATTATTGGTGAAGGCGTAATGTTTGAGGCCGCTCAAGTGGAAGCTCGAAGTTGGGGCCGCCTGCTCCGATAGGGTTCAGAGTGCGAGACCGCAGTCTCTAAAAAGTTCAGATGACGCCCGCCTTTATCGGCTATAACACGCTTGTAGGTGATTCACAGGGCGTACGAACACAATCCACATGATCCAGTGCTTTGTGATATAAGAGCGGTTCTTCCTACACTATGAGACTGTATTGCGTCAAACAGGGATAGTGTTCGCGAATATGAAGAAACATCATCTAACCATCGTCATTAAGCTCGGTATCTAGCATGCGCAGCCTTTTTGAGGCACTCCGATGAACGTCCATGGTCACTTTTCTGATCGTACATAGGCACTTCCTCCATCGTCGACGAAAAGACGCATGAACCTCTCCTCTCAACGCTGTCCACCATCGTCGAAACTGCCATCTCGCTCCGCCATGATGGCCACAGAGTCGTCATTTGTTCGTCGGGTGCCATTGGCATGGCACTCCGCCAGATGGACATGGAACGTCGACCCAAGCACCTACCGCAAGTCCAAGCGCTGGCAGCGATAGGCCAATGTAAGCTCATGAGTATGTGGGACCAACTGTTTTCGCATATGCGACAGCCTGTCGCACAGATCTTGCTCACGAGGAACGATATCGCGGACCGCACGCAGTATTTGAATGCACAGAACACCTTCGGCGAGCTACTGGATATGGGGGTCATACCAATCGTCAACGAGAACGATACGTTGAGCGTGCAAGAGATCAAGTTCGGTGACAATGATACCCTGAGTGCAATTACAGCGGGGATGGTTCAGGCGGATTATCTGTTTCTCATGACAGATGTGGATTGTCTATATGATAAGAATCCGCGAAACAACCCCGACGCAAAACCAATAGAGGTCGTGGAGGACATCGCAGAGCTTGCCGCCGATACGTCTAGTGCAGGAAGCTCGCTAGGGACCGGAGGCATGAGCACCAAAATTGTTGCTGCAAGATTGGCCACGGCTGCTGGCGTCACCACGGTCATCACAAGAAGCAGCAAGCCGGGGAACATCGCAGCGATCGTACGATACGCAGAAGCTCAAAAGTCGTTGACGAGAAGTATGGAAAGTAGTGGCGAACTGCCTGCACCCATGCCCAAGGAGCCATCTCTACATGTCGCTGCTGTCCTGAATGGTGCAACGGCAGCACGACAGGACATGTCCGCTCTGCCACCTCTTCACACTCGCTTCCTTCCCGACCTCCACCCGATCCGCGATCGCTACTTTTGGCTCCTCCATGGTTTGACACCTCACGGAACCATCTACATTGACGCTGGCGCACATTCAGCCATCACCAGCAAGGCAGGTCTGTTGCCTGTAGGTGTCATCGACGTCGATGGCCACTTCGGACAGCATGAGTGTGTTCGTGTGTCTGTCTTGCCAAGTCGTGACTCACCACACGCTGACGCCGTGGAGATCGGAAGAGCGCTGGTCAATTATTCAGCAACAGAGATTAAGCGTATCATGGGCGTGAAGAGCAGTCAGATTGCTGAGTTGTTAGGGTATGCGGACAGCGAGTATATCGCTTTGCGGGAGAGCATCGCCCTCTTCAAACGAGAGTCCAGCCGACCAGTGACGCCGCAGAGTGCCGAAAGAAGATTCAGCATTGGAAGATTGAGTCAATATGTTGATGCTTAACGTTTATGTTGGGTCGCAACGATCATGCGACCGATTGACCGTTGACAGGCTCCATGTCTGGCATCACACGATCGGCACGCCACTCAAACTCCACTACCTTGGTGATGCATGCAGCATAACCCGTCAACACAGGCGGGACTTCGAAAAGCCTTCTAAGTACAGAATAGTACAATCTATGTTCAGACCACCTAATGCTACCACCCTCATGGCACGAATTCGGAACCGCCACTGGACGTCAACAACTTGATGCTCGACTTTGCCCGCCACATTATACCACAGCTTGCTACACAGATAGCATACGATGTCGTTCGGCAAGCTGACTCCAACACCGCGCAGGCGCATTTTGCAGCACATAGTGCCCCAGAACGAGGAATTCGAGATTCGCGGGTACCATAGAAATGAAGCCATCAAGATGGCTGTACCGCCTGCGATCGCACGTGTCTATGGAATGCTGCGTCGAGAGTCTTTCCAAATGTTCCTCGAGGATAACAGTTTCATGATGATCATGTCGGACTTCGACTTCGTCCCGCTGCTTCGCTGGGTATATACTGCTCTCCCATATCTGCAATCTTCTCCAAAAATCGACGTGCATGTCAGCATAAGCGGTCACTTACGGTGCTGCTGGCAGATATATGACCTGACTCAATTCTGGCAATCGATCAGCCCACACAGCATACATATCATGTTTACTGACCATGAGGAAATGAACTTTCTGCCGGTGCTGTCACTACAGTCCATCAACCCGGATCTTGAGCAGCCAGAATTCCTAGCCGCTGTGCTTGCGCTCGCAGAGCACACCAACAAAAACTGGCTGTGAGGATCAAATCGGACACTTTTGAAACAATATGGTGTGTCAGACCTATCTTGTAGGGGCCTGCGCTGTTACCGTCTTGATGACTGCGAACTCTGCTTCTTGCATCACGAGTCTGAGCGCGTGCCCTGGACAGAGCTGGATGTGATTTGGGAGGGCATTGAGTGATTTCATCATTCAAGGCCACAAACGCGCCAGATCAGCTCGGGAAACGGCTATGTTGGCGAACATTACTGTATGCAAAGAGCGTTCTTTCGTGAAGGCTAGCGAGCCTGAATGCATTTCCACCATGGTAAAGTTGTCGAAGCTGTTTCCTACCTCGATAATACAAATCAAAAGCTCCCATAGTCTGGAATCAATCGCATGCAGTTCTGGATGCGTGACGCGGCGTACCATGATATCCTGCGCAAGTGCCCACCTTCCCCAGTGCAAGGTTAAAGTGCTATGACTTATAGGCACCTTCAGTACTAGGAGCTGTGTGAGAAACTGCCCACTAACACTTGACCAATCTGTGACCACTATGTTTCGAGCAGCTCTTGCATACAGACGCAAGTGTTTGTACAGTACAAAAGCCCAAAGAAGACATTCGGAGGGTGGGGGCCACTTCGGCATACATCCTCAGCCCTGGTTGTGTCAGGTGAAACGGGAAGCGCCGATAACAACGACGCATATGCCGCTCGAGGCTACGACTCCCATGCGCACGTCACATATAGAATCCCCCATTCTGACTTCGTCTTGACACGTATTCCCACGCCAGCGATGTACATAGGCGATCTGGAATGTGATTGACAAGGATCGGACTCGACCTTCCGCTGGACTACGTCTGCCACATGCATCCACCTACTTTCAGCTGTTGCTTAGCCGGCTATGAACACCAGCAATGTTCGCAATAGCTCGACCCCTGCCACCACTTCCTCCCTAAGACCGCGAACCCGCCGCCTCATCTCTGGCCTGAGTGATGTCGGAGACGGTGGTTCCTCATTCGTTCATCTTGACCCAACGACGTCACAAGGTTCGCCAGCATTGTCGCCTTACGACAGCCGATCAGCTTCCCCGATACCGCCGGGACATCTTTCAAGACCTTCTTCACGCCACGATCGGCGTACGGTGACGCCTGGAGGATCTGTTGGCAGAGATGCTGGCAGAAGACAGAAGGGTGCGGTCTTACAATCCTCGAACTCGTTCTCAGACCTTTGGGGTAGCTCTTGGACAGCACTTCAAGGCATAGCTTCTGATCTTCTTGGGAATGAGGGGTCAACTGCGAAGGGCGGCCAAACACGTGTGCGCAAGTCATCTGGTCCCGCGCGCCAACATCGGACTCAACCGAGTGCAACGCCAGGCCAATGGGGTCCGGGTTCCTCCCCTGCACTCCCGACGATTGGAGATGTGGGAACTGGGACACGAGAAGAGAAGGTAGCAGCATTCCGAGCTCAAAAGCGTCGAGATTTGCTTACGCGACAAGAGAGCAGTTATGCAGATGCACTTGGCAGATTCAAGCGAAGATCGTCAGATGACCGAGCGACTGTCTCTGCGCCACCAGGCGACAATGAGGAAAGAGACGCCCTGGTCTATGTTCATCACGTCGAGAAGAACGACACACTCGCAGGCCTGACCATCAAATACAATTGTACGGCAAATACACTACGCAAAGCTAACAGGATGTGGCCGAACGATACGGTGCAATCGAAGACAACCATCATCTTACCAGTAGACGGCTGCTCAGTGAAAGGTAAGCCTGTCGCTGGTCCAGAGGCTGTGAACCTGCTCGGTTCAGAACTCGAGGCTCTTTCCGCAGGTCAGGCAGAGGAAGTACCAAATCTCAGCACTTCTTCGCTAGACGGAACGGATGAACAGAGTCGAAATAGGACTAGCTCCGTGTCTACAAACACCAGTAACAAGGTACCGTCGGTGAGCACTTCGCATCAAGATCAAGGACCTCCGTGGCATCATGACTCATGGGTCCTGCTTCCTGGTACGACTAAACCTACTGAGATCGCACGTCTTTCTCGCAAGAACCTGGGCTACTTTCCTCCCGCTCGGCGGAAAAGCAACAGCTATTCCGACTTCGACTCACCTTCTACCTCTCTTGACCTTGTTCGTTCGGCAGCTGATGATCTGCTCGGACCAGCATCTCACTCACCAGGTCGACCAGCACCGCCTTCTCGGAACGCTCGCCCTCGGAAGCTCAGTAATGCAGATAATGGCTATTTTCCAGCTTATCTTGCTGGACCAGGAGGTGTGGGTACGATGAACAAGAATGTCCGAAATCCAGGCCCGGCGCAGGATGGGCTGAACAAGCTATTTGCTAAGCACCTCCCTGATGTTGCTCCCCCTCGCCACCAGCAATCTTTACTTGCACCGGAAATGCCACTCTACACAGATTATCCGACGCCAGTGGGGTCGAATCTCGGCTCAGGAGCCACCACCCCAGTTGCAGGCAAGCCTCTCAACCTCGAGAATGTAGGCGGTCAGATCGAGAGTTGGATGCGGCGCATGGCGACCAAGGCTACTCAATCGACCGATCGACAGCAAGCGGCCCGGGCGTCTGTTGGAGCTCCAGGCCGTGGCGCTGGCGGGATCGGAGATCTGATTGAGATGACTGATGAGTTTGAGATTGGCGACGATGAAGGAGAAGAGTCTGACCGCCGAAGAGGCAGGCAAGCAAGCGTTGTGCATGTCGGGCCAGCTCAAAGTACTGCATGGTCGACTTCGAGTGCTGTTGTTCGGGAACGTGGACAGGCAACCAGAGATCCAAGCAAAGCTGGGAAGGACGATTGAGATCGCTTCTGATTGGAGTACACTTCTTCGTATCGAGGAGGGAAGCATGCTCAGGCCCCTCGTTTCATGGCCTCTACACTCCAACACTGTGAGACGTCGATCTACTGCAACGTTTGATGTTGTACAATGAATTATGGGTGCAGGAAGTGTGCCATGGAGAATAAGTGTCCCACATGTTCAGCTGGTAGGGTCTCCAATACGTTGATCCACGCATGCCCTAGACTGCCTAGCTCGAATTCTGTACGCCTCGATCGCCACTCCGGTAACTCATCTCTAGCATCTGACCTGCGGCCACCGCTGACATGTGGCTCGCGGCAGTAATACAGAATGACTCAGTCGCCCATCGCAGGGAAGAGTTTCGACCGAATCTGTATGGCAATTTGCACATTGTCCGCGGCTTACCCGACAGCTTCGGCATACCGATGCTGCTCATCTAGATCCATGGTTTGTGGATGGCGATCATGATATACCAGACTGGCAATGACGAGAACCGCGCAGGTCTTTGGAGAGCTCTTCCTCGACAGTGGTTTCACTGATGCGTGGCCATAGCGAGAGCAGGGGGATCTGGCGTAGACAAGACCTAGTCCATCGCAATGGCTATAATGTTGGAAGAGAAAGTGAGAGAAGATTAATTAGTAGACATGCTTCATATTTGCATCTATGGCCAGCACAGATGCCGTGGACGTACTGTCGTCGGGTACTCGAAGGTGTTTCCGTTACCAATTCGATCGTGGTATACCTTGAGTGCATGCGTCGTCCTCGTAGGCGACCGAAACCGGCTCTTCTACAGTGGAAACATGGACATGAACAACACCCTAAATTGACTCGTATTACCGATATAGAGAGCGACGGTGTGCCTGAGGTCTCCATCAATGACCCCAGGGAAATAAAGCCGTCCGGCTTTAAGATGTCACCCCCACAGCGGGCAGATCTGGGGCAACATCATCGTCCAAACTTCGTGATCATCTCTCTTTATTCCCACACGCGGTCTCCACTGCTGCTCTCTCCACGAGGAGCTAGTGAATGGGACCCTGGGGTAGTCATGGAAATAGGCAGGAGGTAAGACAATTCATGTCCAACGCGATTTGATGCCGAGTTTGGTCCGGGGATTGGACTATTACTACTTGTTCCTGGTCTGCCTCGCCATTGACAGCCGGCCCTTCTTGCTATTCTTTCTCTCGGCTTGCTTTCATTTCTCTTCCAAGGCGGCGCTGCCAGCTTGACAAGGCCGCTGAGCTCTTCCCGCATTCTCGCCAGTCTCAGCTGTCACCCTTACACGTAGAGAAGTCGATATGGCGCGGTCTCTGTTGAGCAAGACCTGGCTCGACCTCTCCTTGGTCGTCCGCCCTCCCCCTTCGTCAATCTCACGCTCTGGCCAAACCCTTCGGCGACACAAAGTAGAGCAATGCGCCTCGCAACAACGAAGGACATACCTTGGCCAATCGCAGCGAAGACGAGCAACGACTTCTGCAGCAGCTCCAACCCCAGACTTCCCTGTGATAGACCACCACTACGATGCCATTGTGGTGGGCGCGGGCGGTGCAGGGCTACGCGCAGCGGTCGGACTCGCGGAGTCTGGGCTGGAAACAGCATGTATCACCAAGCTCTTCCCCACGCGCTCGCACACGGTGGCCGCACAAGGCGGGATCAATGCGGCGCTGGGCAATATGACCAAGGACGACTGGCGGTGGCATATGTACGATACGGTCAAGGGGAGTGATTGGCTGGGCGATCAGGACGCAATCCACTACATGTGTCGTGAGGCGCCTCAGACGGTGTATGAGCTGGAGAACTACGGCATGCCTTTCTCGCGTACCGAGGATGGGCGCGTGTATCAACGCGCTCTAGGAGGTCAGAGCTTGGAGTACGGAAAAGGCGGACAGGCATATCGATGTTGTGCGGCGGCGGATCGGACGGGTCATGCTATGCTGCATACGCTCTATGGTCAGAGTTTGAAGGTATGTCTCTGCAAATGCGGTTGGAGAGCCGCAGGGCTGGAATTGAGGCGTGGGTTGGCTAACATGCATCATGATACAGCATAACACGAACTTCTTCATTGAGTATTTCTGTATAGATTTGTTGATGGTGGACGGGGCTTGTGTAGGCGTGCTGTGCATGTCTATGGAGGACGGCACATTACACAGGATCTTCGCCAAGAATACAGTTCTGGCGACTGGTGGGTATGGCAGAGCTTACTTTTCATGTACATCGGCTCATACTTCGACTGGAGATGGCAATGTAAGTTCTGCGAGACTGAATCATACCTTCGATATTCCATCGCTGACGACATTTTACAGGCAATGGTGGCTAGGGCAGGTCTCCCCAACCAAGACTTTGAATTTGTCCAGTTCCATCCATCTGGAATTTACGGCGCCGGCGTACTCATCACCGAAGGTGCCAGAGGAGAGGGCGGGTATCTCCTCAATTCAAAAGGCGAACGCTTCATGGAGAGATACGCACCGACGGCCAAAGACCTGGCATCTCGCGATGTCGTGGCGAGAAGCATGAACATCGAGATTCGGGAAGGACGAGGATGTGGGAGTGATGCGGACCACATCTACCTCCAACTCAGCCATCTACCGAAAGAGCTCATCCATGAACGCCTACCAGGGATCGCCGAGACAGCATCCGTCTTCGCTGGCATCGACATCACCAAGGAACCGATTCCCGTCCTGCCAACTGTGCATTACTGCATGGGAGGCGTGCCCACCAACTTCAAAGGCCAGGTCCTCAACGTCGACCAAACCACCGGCCAGGAGAAACCGGTCACGGGCCTGTACGCAGCTGGCGAAGTGGCCTCCGTCAGCGTCCATGGCGCCAATCGTCTCGGCGCAAACAGTCTACTCGACATCGTCGTCTTCGGCCGCGCCTGTGCGCTCGACATCGCCGCCCAACACGAACGCGGCATGCCCCATCTCGACGCTCCCGCAGACATCGGCCACTCGAGTCTGGCGGAGATGAACGCGATCCGGCTCGCGGACGGCGACACCTTCACCGCGCAGCTGCGCACCGACATGCAGAAAGTGATGCAAGCCGACATCGCCGTCTTCCGCACGCACGACTCGCTCGCGGCCGGCAACGATCGCCTCGCCGCCATCCAGCACGCCTTCGCCACGCAGCTGTGCGTGCGCGACAAGAGCCTGATCTGGAACTCGGACCTCGTCGAGACGCTCGAGATGCGCAACCTGCTGACGTGCGCCGCCCAGACCGCCGCCGCCGCCCTCGCCCGCACCGAGAGCCGCGGCAGCCACGCCCGCGAGGACTTCCCCGCCCGCGACGACGACCGCTGGATGAAGCACAGCCTGACCTGGCAGCGCCGCGAGGGCGACGACGTGCAGCTGCGCTACCGCGGCGTGACGAGCGCGACGCTCGACGAGGCCGAGTGCAAGAGCGTGCCGCCGGTGCAGCGCACCTATTGAATGCGATGCGATGCCGTGACGAAGTGAGTAGGCAAGGGGTGTTTAGCTAGCTAGCGAGCGAGCGAGCGAGTAGTGGAGAACGAGAGAGAGAATCACGATCCTTGTACAAAGAGTCAGATAGAAACAAACCAGACCAAACCAAACCAGATCGCCAAGCCAGTCTACCTCTCGCTCGACCAACACGAGTCTAGTCCGTCGCTCTCCGTCCTCACGAACCATCAAACCGTGTACGGTAATGCACAGTCGTCGTCCTGCTTCTTGCACCGCAGTCCCTCTGCACAGTCGTGGCTGGCGGGGCCGGCGATAGCACGATTAGAAGCTCGAGGTAACTAGGTAGCTCGACGCACAGAAAGGGACCTTGCGGTCGAGCGTGGAAGGGGGAGGCAGGGAGCTCCATAAGTAGCAGAGGACGGAGATGTGCAAAGTCGCAAAGGCTATTAAGATGGGGAGAAGCAAGAAAGAAGAAGGAAGATAGACATGGTGGGCCTCTGGAAGGTAGGTAGATAGATAGGCAAGGTGTAATGTCTGTCTTGATACAAAATCGGGCTCGATATCCACCCTTTCCCATTCTTCCTTTTCACCCATTTCCCTTCCTTGACTCGAAAGTTATCCATTCTCCCTCTCGCGAGAGAAGTCCATCATCATCCTGCCCTCGGCTAGGCTTGGCCCCACTTTTCTTGTGGTCGTGTTCATCTTCGCCCGTTTACACACACTCACACACAATGGAGACAGATGGCATGTCTAATAGTAGTAGTAGTAGTAGCAGGAGAAGTAAGAAGAAAATGATGAATATGATAAGGTAAAAGAAAAGAGTCGATGTCCCGTGATGGGTCCCGGAGATATGGTATAATGTGGTGTTGCAAAATTGTATGTCGAACTGGTGTCGAGATTTTGTTGAAGGATGCTGGAATATCTGTTGGTGGTGGAGTCGAGCAACAGCTGCACATCTCGATGTGGATATGTAGGAATTGAGTGCCGACGGAGAAAAACAATGACGGGCTTAAAACGAGAGGATCAATGCGAGGGACAGGTCGGGGAACTCATGCATGGACCGCTCATGTCCAGCCAAGACTGTTCTCGGCCATGATGGGATTTGAGATGCCTTGCTCGCGAACGCTGCGGCCGTTGCTGCCGGCGCTGTTTCGCGAAGCACGCCCGCCACTGCTGGCCGAGCGACGCTGGCCGTTGGCACCGGACATGAAGTAGCCACCCATGCCACCTCCAGACACCTGGGTCATGCCTTCAGCGCCCATCGAGCTGGCACGCATGCGGCTTTGTCTGCGCTTGCGGTAGCGTCGGGCGATGTAGACCATCGCAACGGCGTACACGGCAGCACCTGCACAAGCACCAATACCAATGCCAACCGACGAACCCTTCACAGGTTGCGAAGAGCTGGAGTCACCACCAATAGGAGCAGCATCGCCAGCAGCAGACGAAGCGCTGCTTTCGGGATCCTTCACACTAGTCGGCGATGTCTGGTCCAGAGAGGCACCTGGAATGAGAGGGATGGTCGGGTCGATCATGCTCATCAAGGTCTTGACAGATGCATCCGGGTTCTGGTAAAGAAGGGCTGCTGGAGCATGCAGAGCTTGTTGCAATGCCGTCACCTGATCAGATGGGATGTAAGCTTGAGCCAGGGTGGTGACGTATCCTTGGCTGCTGGATGTGTCGTATGGCATCAGCGCTTTCATCGTGATGGAGGTTAGACCCACACTCAATCCATACGAGATGCCTTCGGGCAAGTAGGTGAAGATCTGCTGAGCCGAGTTTTCCTGGCTGATGACGAATTCATAGTTTAGTCCATAGTTGAAGCCAACCTGGATCAAGGTGGTGTTGACTGGGACGGTAGGGATGCCACCAGGAGGCTGGATGAGGCGGGGCATAGCGGTCGGCAAGCCACTGGCCGAAGAGCTCACAGTAGTCGTGCTGCCACTAGCCATGACAATGTCACTAGTCGAGCTGGATGTAGAGCTTGGCGCGTAGACGATCGAGGTGAAGATGGACATGGAGGTGGCAGAGTCACTACCAGTGGCCACGATCGAGACTGGAGCAGTGCTGGTGCTGTGCGAGGTCACGACGGATGATGATTCCACGCTGGTAGAGCTCACTGTGCTGGACGTGGAGCTGTATGGGGTTGCGGAAGCGGTGGAGACGGAAGCGCTGTGGGAAGCGGTAGCTGAGGCACTAGACGAGGAGCCGGATGCGCTGGCGGAACTGCTGGTCACGGTGGCGCTACCAGAAGCAGATCCTGTGGCAGAGCTGTCGGAGGACGGTGACACGGATCCGCTTGAAGAGGTGGCGGTCGCAGAAGCCGTCGTGTTCGCAGTGCCGGAGGAGCTTAACACAGTGAGCGACGACGAGGCAGAGGAGTCTGAATACGAGGTGGCCGAAGCAGACGAGCCTGACAGAGTAGTCGAAGCAGATGAGCCAGACAAAGTCGTTGCAGCAGATGAGCCAGACGATGTCGTCGAAGCAGATGAGCCTGACAGCGTGGTCGAGGCCGAAACAGACGAAGCCGATCCAGATGACGAGCTGCTGCTCTGGTTGGGAATTGGCACAATGGCGGTGACATTCGCGCTAGTCGAAGAGCCCAGCGGCAGATCTGAGGTGGGGACCACAAAGGTGGAGCCGGAGCTGGTGATGGTGCTCAAGGAGCCGGTCGGAGGAGGACTCGACGTGACGCCGCTCGTCAGTCCGGAGAGGACGGTGGACACAGCGCTCGAGAGTCCCGAGGTCAGGGAAGCGGTGATCGAGGCGCTGAGGCCGGAGACATCGCCACTCAAAGATGACCCGACACCGGAGAGAGCTGAGGAGAGGTCAAGCGACGAAAGCGAAGTTACCGAAGGAGGTGCGGTGGCAGACGATCCTCCGTTGCTGCCCGAAAAGGTGATGCCCGAGCTCAATGATGCACTTGTGGTTGTGGCAGTGGCAGAAGCAGCGCTGGAGTCTGTGGCGAGGATAGAGCTTTGCAGAATACCAGAGAGAAGGCCAGCATCGCTGCTGGTTGCCGTCTGGCTGCCATGCGTGCCGGATGAGCTTTGCAAAACACCAGACAGAAGGCCAGCATCGCTGCTGGTTGCCGTCTGGCTGCCATGCGTACCAGACGAGCCGCCGAGCGTGAGCGAGGGCAATAGAGCAGCTGAAGAAGACGGCGATGCAGATTCACCCGATGCGCTGTGACCAGTAAAAGTGACCCCGTCGGATGTGAACGTGGCTGAAGGTGCCGACGTCGTGGTCGCGGATGCGGTGGCCTTTGCAGATCCAGACCCGGTCAAGATTGTGCTGAGTCCGACCAGCAATCCCGACTCACTGCTGCTCGAAGTCGAGTCAACGACAGAAGACTGACTTGAACTGGTGGAGAGGAGTGTGAGAGTGGGGAGTAGAGCCGAGGACGGACTGGCGCCAGTGGATGCGCTGTGTGTGGACTGGCCGAATTGCTCAGACTGCTCATGGCTGGAGCTGACTGCTGAGCTCGCCGAGATCGACGAGCTGGACTTGGTAGGCAGCAGGGTCAACAATGGACTACCAGTCGAAGCAGCGGAGCTGGACTGTGAGGATTGGGTCGATTGACTCGACTGATGCTCGGAAGCAGGGGTGGCGCTTGTGCTTGTGCTGCTCAACAAAGTGAGCAGGTTCAAGGCAGAAGAAGACTGGCTGGAGGTCGGCGTGGTACCAGTCGAGCTTTTGCTGTTCAACAAAGGGAGCAGGTCTGAGGCCGAAGAAGATGCGCTGGAAGTCGGCGTGGTGCTGGTCGAGCTTTTGCTGTTCAGCAAGGGCAGCAGGTCCGAGGCCGAAGAGGCTTGGCTAGAGGTCGGCGTGGTAGCGGTCGAGCTTGTGCTGCTCAACAAGGTAAGCAGGCCCGAGGCAGAAGAGGATGCACTGGAAGTCGGCGTGCTGGTGGTGCTCGATCCTGGTGTAGAAAGCAAGCTACCCAACAGGCCAGCATCAGTAGTCGTCGAAGACGATTTGGGGAAGCTCTCCGAGTCCTCGCTGCTGCTGCTGCTGCCGCCATTGCTGCTGTGGCTCTCGGACGCGTGGGTCGAAGACTGGTGTGTTTCGGATGGCGCGGTCGTCAAGATGTGAGAAGACGAGCTGGACGATGTCGACGTGGTGGTCAGAGCACCAAGCAGTCCACCCAGGGCCACGGAGCTGGACGATGAGGTGGTCGTCTGCGGCACCGAGGAGCTATGCGTGGGAGAGGTCGTGGTGGTCGTGGAGGACGAGTCGCCACCCAGCAGACCGTCCAAAGGAGAATCGTTACTGCTGTTGGAGAAGAGCTGGCGCTTGATGTGCTTCGGGTAGTAGTATCGTGGCATATCATTCTGCTGGCGCGCAGGTGCCGCGTCCGCCGTGGTCACTGGTCCGTACGCGGACATGACAGCCAGGGCGGCTGCCCATGATGCGGTAGATGTGCGCATGGTTGTGTCTGATTAGAGGGTTGCTGGGAAAGAAAGAGCCGTCAAAAGGGCGTGAGTGATAGCTGGGAGTATTGTCAGTGTTACGTCCTCGGACATTCGACATTCCAAGTGTGGCTGTACCCACCGTCAGAGTTGGGTATAAACGAGTGTACTTGACGAAAACGTCAGGAGGTGGGTTCGATCAGCTGCCGAGAAGATTGCAGGCTCGATTAGATGCGAGTCAGACACATGCTATCTTGTCGTCTGGACGTGATTCATAGAGTGTCGGTATTCTCGCGACGCAGCTACCGATTGGAGTGAAGGAGATATCCACTGGTCGTTGACGACAATAATGTCTTGTGTGTCCGGATTGTGTCAAAGAGTAAACGCGCGCTTCTCAATCTCAATGCATAAAGCCAACCGTGACCGATCTTCCCGCTTCACTTCCACTTTACTCCCAAGTCGATACACGTGCAACCGGCGGCTCTTGAGCGATCGAGAAGGTGCCCGTGTTAATCGGAGATACAGGTATCGCTGTGGTCGGAGTGGAGCTCGTGAGGCTGTTGCGCGTTGGGATGATTGGAAGCGAGCGATGTCCAGCAGTCACTGAATCCCAGGAAAGTCAAGGCCGTGAAGGGGATCGGTAGCAATGGACGCGTCGAAGAGATCAAGCAGGTGGGTTGAAACGAGTGTGGGTGGACGAGTCGAGCGAAGAAGCTGAGACGTCCGGTGTTGGATGGAGGGTGCGACGAAGCTGACGAACGGGGAGTCCCAGGGGTTCAATCGATCAGCTGGCGGGCGAGAGCGACGAGGAGAGAAGGTCGCGACCCGGTGATGAGACGAGAGGGCGAGTCGGCGGGACGGCGGAGAGGTAGAAGGGGTGTCGCTGGCGGTGGAGAGATGGAGAGGTGGTGGTGGTGGTGATGATCGCAGTGGCAGCCGTGTCGAAGGCGTGACTTGACGCTCAGCTGGCCGGAGAGAGAGACAACCTAGCCAGTCCGTCCGTCTCACCCTCCAAGACTTTCCGCAAATTACACGCGATCCGGCCCGGGCACACTAGCTCGCTCCTGCTGGACACTGTAACGACTTGCACCTTGCGCGATCGGAAATAGCTCGCGGCTCCCGTTGGCCCGTGTCGGACGGGTCGACGCCTCTCCTGTCACGGATTGACTCTGATACTCTCATACAACAACCATACTGTGCCTTCATCATCACCATGATACTCGTCAAGCTGATGAGAAGCGCGAGTCGGTAGTACCCCTGCCAACGTGACGACGGAGTATGAAACGTCAACGCACCGTGCAGTCGGATAGACATCCAGTCGACAAGGCATCACCTTCATGCGGCGTGCCCAAACCAACAAAGCCGCCCCCCATGCTCTCGCCCAATAATGCCGAGACCTGACCGCCGAAATATAGCAACATGGCTTGCCTCCGACCATGGGCTGTCTGGTCGATCCCCTTCCTAACCGCCGCCGCCAACGACTTTGCCGCACACGCCGCACACAAATCAGCAGCATCATCATCACGCTGGGCGCTGGCTGGACTCATCACAGCAATAATCCGGGGTAAGTTTACACGCTCTCCTTCCTGCTGCTGACCTGTTCACTCAAGAGACTGCCCGATGCTGCGATACATCGCCCATCCAGGATAGAGTTCGACTGGGGCGGAGGTACATACGTACAAACATCTATACGGCAGTCAGCGACACGCGTCCGCACTCCGTCGTCACTTTTTCTTCTCTCTTCTCTTCCTGCAATCCTTTTCCTTTCCCGCGTGGACGCTAGTCCCGATCCGCCTCTCTGCTATATCACACCTCGCTCTACAACTCTACATGTACTTACAAGCAGTATCCGCTCTCTCGCATCCTATTGCATCATCCTATAGCTCACCTACTATAGCACATCCAGTACATACAGCACAGCACAAACCATCCGACATGCACCTTACTTACCCATCGTTCCTCACTGACCATCGACCGTTTGCACCACTCTCCCGTCCCTGCACGCTCTTACATAAACCCCTCGTAAAGGGAAAAAGTGTATTTTATAAATCGCCCTGTCTGCCACTAGTGCCGTGCAGGGGAGTCGGTGCAGTGCAGTGCAGTATCCGCCCACCGATACTCCTGACTGTGCCGCAGCGCTTCTATCGCGGGAACAGGGTAGGCGTGAGTGCTGTAGACGAGTCATGACACTAATGTGTGCGATTTACGTGAAACCGTGATATATAGGTAGCTAGGGCACTGTACAATACCTAAGGTATGCAAGCATCGACCTGGTGGGGTGATTCAACGATCGTCTCGCTTCCGCGTAGAGTTCAGGTATACCGTATTGCACGTTGAGGGCAAGGGTGTGCTATAGCCGGGTATATGTGACGGACTGAGAATTCGTTTCGTGTCCTGGCCTATAGCGAAGTCCTGACCTTACCTTACCTTTTTTATGACTGGTGTAGAGTACTTGCCACGCGAGGATGGAACGGGCATGTTTCTATACACTGATGGCGGATGACTGGAGGGCATACATACCCTACTCAGATGTCATACAGTGCTATAGTAGGTAGGTAGGTAGGTACGTAGGTAGATACGATCCACTCTGCAGTCTACAGCAGTATGTCCAGCCAGCGCATACGCTCACCACAATCCCTCAACCAGCCGGCGCACCGCATCATACTGCGGCCCACTCTCCTGCCTCGTCGCCAGTTTCGTGATGGTGTGCGCCTGGTCCTTGCCGACCTGCTTCTCCGTCAGCGTCGTCTTCAGATCCAGCCGCTGGACCAAGTCGAGAATGGCATCGCCGACCGCCATCGCGTCGTGCTGGGCATCGCCCGACTTGGCGATGCCGATGAACGGAGCCAGCCGCGCGAGTTGCTGCGCGTCTTCTGCGGATCCCTGGGCCTTGAGCTTCACCACATGGCCCAGCGTCATGCAGGACGTGATGCCGTGCGGGATCTGGTATGGCGAGCCGAGGGCGTAGCCCAGCGCGTGCGAGAGACCGAGCCCGCCCTGGACGTTCAGCGCCAGGAATCCTAGCGACGCGAACGCCGCCAGCTGCAGGCGGGTGATGACCTCCTCGTCCTTGGGGTTGGCCTTGTACTTCGGCAGGTAGGTGAACAGGTCGTTGACGGCCTGCAAGCACATCCACCGACACGGCATCTCGGTGGTGGTCGGATGGTACATCGACTCGACGGCGTGGTCCATCGCGCGTAGAGCAGTGCTCAATAGCAGCCAGCTGGGCGTCTCGAGCGCGAACTTGGCGTCGTAGAGCACCACGTGAGGCGCGAGTTCGGGATGTGCGACGCCCGTCTTGATCCCGTCTGCGTTCGTGTAGCCGGCGTTCAGCGTGCATTCCGCGGCGCTCAGCGTCGTAGGGATGGTGATGTGGTACAAGAACTTGCCCTTGGTCTTCTCGTTCGAGCGGTACGAGATCGCCTTGGCCGAATCGATGGGACTGCCGCCTCCGATGGAGATGATGGTATCGATCTTCTCATCCTTCTGCACCAGCTCGGTCGCTTCGTCGAGCTGCTTGACCGGCGCATGCTGTCCGATCTTGCTGAACGTGCCCGCGTGCTTATCCCCCAGCAGCTGCTCCACCTGCTTCACCAAGGACGTCTTCGTCGCAAGGGAATTCCCCGTGATGATGAAGGCCTTCGACGTGTCGCTGGGCAGACACTGCAACAAGTGCTGCTTGACCGAATCCGCGCCATAGTGCAGTCGAACGAGGTGGGTCGGCTTCCACAGCCCGGTGAGAGGCTGTTGCGAGGACTCTACGCTCTTAGACTTGTACCGCTTCTGACGATGATCGTGGGAGGGCCCGAGTACTGACCTACAGCGGCCGTGGTGGCTGAGTTGGCTCGAGACATGGCGGACGCTGGGTGCGGTTCGTCGGTGATGCAATGATCCGATGTTTCGTGGGCGGCTTGCTGTGCTGAGCTGTTTGAGAAATGCTGCGCCGGATGTGTTGGGTCTGGGAATAGCTTGGCAACTTCGTAGAGAGCTCGCTATGGTGGACGCATGCTCGATGCGTTTATATATGCAGAGAGCCATGGTGGATCAGTAGATGACGAGCAATGGCCCGGAGAGTTGCGGAGTGAGGGGTGAGAGTGGGATAGATGATGTAGAGGGGCCTGCTGGTGGAAACACGAACTACTTGCAATGTGTCACCCGCGACTCCGGCAGTTCATAGGTATCTATGATTCGAGGGAGTATTTGTTCGAGTTTTGGATCGAGACATCTTGTCACAGTCATCAACGATTGAATTGGTTGTTCATGGCAACGTCGGCGGAGTGTCGAGGTGGATAGATCTGTACGACAAGCACATCGAACGCAAGTCGATACTCAACACGCGAGCGGATGATAGTGGAGAGAGATGCAAAGTGTGGACAAGTATTCTGGGTACATAGTGCACACTGAACGTTACAGTCACACGTACATAGGCAACTGACGTAGAAGAGCTAATCTTGCGAGGCTGTCCTGTCGCAAGATCTACAGCTCCAGAGAACCATGGACATAACTCCACCGACCCGAACTCATTTTGATACATGCCCATCCCAACCCAGGTCCGTCCAACTTGACTCGTATACAACCCCATTTCCCACTTCTATGCCTCTCTTACCACCGCATTCACCGACTCGGCAAAGTAATCGACGTTGTGCGTGTTGAGACCCGCCATCGAAATGCGGCCGTTCTTGGTCATGTAGATGTGGAACTTCTCCTTCAACTTGAGCACTTGCGCCTCCGTCAGGCCGGTGAAGCTGAACATGCCGATCTGGTCGGTGATGTGGTTCCATTTGCCGGGAGTGTCCAATGCCTCAAGCTTCTTGCGCAGTGCCGAGCGCATCTCGATAATGCGTCCCGACATGGTGCGAAGATCCTCTTCCCATTGAGAGAAGAGGGCTGGGTCGTTCAGAACGATGGATGCGATGCGGGCGCCGTATGCAGGAGGGTTCGAGATTTCCGATCGCTGTAGGATGGCTAATTGCGAACCGACACGGCTGATTTCGTCGGCGGCGGATGAGGATGGTGCGGCGACGAAATGGAAGCAGCCCGCACGTTCACCGTACAAGCCGAAGTTCTTCGCGAATGATTGTGCGATCATCAGCTCGAAACCTTGCTCGACGAAGTGGTTGATGGCCCAGGCGTCCTTGGAGAGTGAGCCGGATGCGAATCCCTGGTATGCGCAGTCGAAGAAGGGGAAGTGACGCTTCGACTTCATGACCTGAGCGATCTTCGCCCATTGTTCTTGTGTAGGATCGACACCGGTAGGGTTGTGTGCACATGCATGAAGCAGGATGATGGATCCTTCTGCCGCCGACTCAAGCGATGATACCATGCCCTCGAAGTCGAGGCCCTTGGTCTGTTTTGAGAAGTATGGGTAGGTCTTGACTGGCAGATGGACATTGCCGAAGATCTGGTTGTGGTTTGCCCATGTTGGGTTGCTGACATAGATCGTCTTTGCGGCCGCGTTGGCGGGGTTGTAAAATTTGGACAGGAAGAGCCCACCGATGTGGACTGCGCCGGTGCCGGAAATGGTCTGGTAGGAAACGACTCGCTTGTCTTTGATGGCTGGCGAGGAAGCACCCAGGATGAGTTTCTGGGCCGCGGAGGTGAATTCGGCAAGACCGGCGATCGGGAGGTACTCGTGGTTGAGGTTGGGGTCTTTGCGAAGGCGCTCATCGGCCTGGCAGTTGTGTGTCAGTATCGCGATTCTGTTCTCGTGCAGTGCCGTCTCGTGAACAAGGTGACGAGAGGATCAATCGACTCACCTGCTTGACCACTGGCAATACCCAGGGTTTGGCGTTGTTATCTCTGTACGCTCCAATACCCAGATCGACCTTTTTTGAACTGGTATCTTTGCGGTATGCTGCCATCAACCCGAACAACGGATCTTCTGGCGCTTGAGGCACGACCTCTGCCGTGAAGGCCGAGGCAGCCGCGGAGGAACTCATGTGGCCTTGGACTTGAGCGAGGCGCGAGCTGGCCTGCTGTTTGTATGAAGTGGTTGCTGACATGGTGACTGTGCGATTGGCTATAAGGTGGGTATTCGGTTCAATGCACGAGTCAGGGCTGCGCGGACAGTCCGGCAGCTGTAATATAGGTGGAATGATAGGCGCAACAGACGTGAGGTCGAAGGAAGAATAGGAAGATAACACAAACAGACTGGCAAGGAGAGAGTGGTGCAGCGAATGTGTATTGTAGTATACGACCGCGCCACGATATAATGTAAGGTTCACACTGCCTTGCTGACCTCCGAGGCACATGTGATGCATTCGACGGGCCATGCGAGACTTTTGAATCTACGTAGGAACACTCTTCATCTTGCCGAGGCATTCTTCCCTTCCCGGTTACGACTCGTGTGCTCATCATCTAAGTTACATGTTTCAATCTCGCCAATGCAAGGCACGACGGTCTCAATATGCTTACAGTATGTCGGTGTCAATCGTCGAGCGGCGGATTGCATGCTCGGTCTTTGCGCAGCCAAGCCGGTTATGTGGTGACAGCCGTGGTGTGGCAAGATTATTGGACGCATGTTCCACGAGAGCCCGATGTGCCTATAATTGTGAACATGGATGTGTATCTTACGCCCGGATCTTCATTGCCAGATACGCGCAATCTCGATCACCGAACAAACAAGCTAATGCTTGAGGTTCGTAATAGCCTTTGACTTCATCTGAGCCGAGTTTGCAATTTGAGGTCGTCTCAAGAGTAGGCAGTGGCGTTCTGCCTTGTTCAGCCTCCCTGTCCTGACTTCTCGATCTGTTTGAACTTAGGGTAGACATGGTTGACGAGATGCCATGTCTCCTCGACTGATCGTCTCTCGATGTCAGACTAGACCTTCATGAATAATTTCTTCTTCACGCATCAAACTCGACGTTGATGGTACGACTCGTCCTTGCAATGTACACATCCGACAGCGAACAATTGCCAAGTACCTCACCTGATATTTGGAGAGCGAGTCGTGGCCATCCTTCCACCTCGTACCTGGACGTCAGTTGCTGCCAGGACATGAATCCTCCTTGCTGCTGGAATACAACCGTTCACACGTGTTGATACTATGCTCGCAGAAGACGATCGCAAGTCTGGTCTCCCTGTAGCAGCGATCAAAGATGTTCAGCGGCCCCATTACCCTCGACCAGATCAGCAACCAGATGATGGCTTCCAACCCAGGCTTACCTGGGTCTACTGTATCGTCGCGATTGCACCGACACACAAAGCTTGCTGGCCGAGGTGAGGTCGTGGACAGCTGCATGGAGGCTCACCCGCAGTAGCTGATCGACCCGACGACACGATCAGCTGCACGTCAAGCCACGAGGCTGGCATTGGTGCTGAAAAGCAATCATGGTCCAGCACAAGCTTAATAAGTGCTTCAATACAGCACATGTGCCGTAGCTTGGGTTCCTTATTCCCGTGCTTTGATATATGTCCAGCATCTCTTGCAGGTGCAATTCAAGCGTTCGACCGAGTTCGGCCAGCATCGGCTGGAGGGGCGCAACCCCGCCTGACCTCGTAGCAAAGTAGTGATGGTTTCCCTGGTGGTGAGCCACTGGAAACTACACGCAATATACTTTAGACAAGGTAAAGTTGCGTAGCGCAGTGAGAGCTCGAAGTCTGCATGTTGACATCAGATACCCGTTATATCCGACTGAACCGGCCGGCTTATCAACCATTGAAGCTTTGTGGGTTGGAACAATCGTTTATACACTCATCCATATCACCTCCATAACAAGGCACGAAGAAAGCAATCATTATGGCCGAATTACCTTTCAAGGTACAGTATCTGATACCAACGGACCCACATGCTATCATGAAACGAATTCTGACTCTGAGAACAGCTCAACAACCCGGACATCTTCCGCGACAAGGCTCTCATCGGTGGCGAGTGGGTAGAATCCAAGTCAGGCAAGCGATTCGATGTCTACGATCCCGGTAATGGTAAGAAATGGGCGACCGCACCAGACTGTACCCCAGAGGACGTCGACGGTGCCTGCGAAGCCGCGCATGAAGCGTTTCAGAGCTTCAAGAAGACCAACCCCCGGTTCCGCGGCCAGTGCATGCTCAAGTGGGACCAGTTGATCCGGGAGAATCGCGACGACATCGCCAAGATCGTCACCTATGAGACCGGCAAGCCGCTGTTTGAGTCTCAAGGTGAGCTCGACTATGCTTTGGGCTTCACCTGGTGGTTTGCTGGGGAGGCCGAGCGTGTGCAGGGCACGATTCAGATCCCTGCTGCCCCTGGCCGAAGAGTGTTTACAGTCAAGCAGCCGATCGGCGTGGCGGTGGCTCTTGTGCCATGGTAAGCTGCTTCGTGGCATGATGTGTAGTTGACTATCTGACTGTTGTCAACACAGGAATTTCCCCATCGCCATGATTCTGCGGAAAGCTGGCGCGGCCCTAGCTGCTGGCTGCACGATGATCGTCAAGCCGTCTCCTGAGACTCCTTTCTCCGTCCTGGCGCTCGCATATCTTGCCGAAAAAGCTGGGTTTCCTAAGGGTGCTTTCAGCGTCTTGCCGACCAGCTTGGACGGCACGCCATCGCTGAGTGAAAGCCTCTGCCGTCACGAGCTGGTGAAGAAAGTGACCTTCACCGGCAGCACGCGAGTCGGGAAACTGGTGGCGAAGATCTGCGCCGATGGATTGAAGAAGGTCACGCTCGAGCTGGGTGGTAACTGTCCGTTCATTGTTTTCGATGACGCTGATCTCGAGCAAGCCGCCACTCGTGAGATTCTCTTCCCATCCCCTCTCACTATCGTACCTCCCCCAAACTGACAACACGACAGAACTGCTGGCCCTGAAATGGCGCCACGCCGGCCAAGCCTGCATCACCGCCAACCGCATCTACGTGCAAAAAGGCGTCTACAAGAAATTCGCCGACATCATCCTTGCGAAGACGCGCGAGCTGAAGGTGGGCCACGGCGCCTCCGAGGGCACGACGATGGGCCCCGTCACGTCCGAGCGCAGCCTCGACAAAGCTGCCGCGCAGGTCGCGGACGCGAAGAAGTTCGGCGGCACCGTCGAGCTGGGCGGACAGAAGCTGCAGGGCACGGCCGGGTATGCGGACGGCTACTTCTTCGAACCGACCGTCATCACGGGCGCGACGGGTGAGATGCTGATCTCGCGCGAGGAGACGTTCGCGCCCATCATGGCGCTGTTCGAGTTCGAGACCGAGGAGGAAGTCGTAGCGCGGGCGAACGATACGTCGATGGGTCTGGCGAGCTGTAAGTCAAATCGTCTTTTATCCTCCTCCTGCCTGATCTCCACAGACACCCTTATACTGCACATCCCTGCAACTCCTGATCTTGCCCACTGACATCACGCTTTCGCGCTCCCCCCAGATTTCTTCACCAAGAACATCGACCGCACCTGGCGGCTGCTCGAGAACCTCGAGGCGGGCATGATCGGGATGAACACGGGCAACTCGTCGGCGGCCGAGTCGCCGTTCGGCGGCATCAAAGAGAGCGGCTACGGCAAGGAGTCCGGCAAGGACGTCGCCATCCAGGAGTACATGATCACCAAGACGGGCACGTTGACGCTCAGCGACCATTACTGAGCTGGAGCTGGAGAGGCTGGTGCAGGGGGTGGGTAGGTGGGGGTTAGATATGTTGATCTCGTGCATACCTTGAAGAGGGTAGAAGTATGCACACATACATACATAGCCTCAAAACAGGCAAGATCGAGTGCCCACAGATTTGAGTAAAAAGATATACGCCTCAAGGTAGACTTCCAACAGTGTGTACTTGGTATGTAGTCCCGCCCTCTGAAGCGTCGGAGCGTCAGGCATGAGACCCCGAGACGGTTGCGAGAGCTGGGTCGATCGTGTTTTGCGTGTAGAACAATTCGTCAGACAATCGTCGTTCAGTGTGGTGGCTATGAGCACAAGACAATCGAGGCACATGCGTCAGTCAATCCAGAACTTGACTGCACAACAGGCAGACGAAAGCACTAAGGGGATAGTTGCAACCAGAGCAAGCTAAATAGGTACCACGACAGCGGAATTCTGATTCAAAGCATGACGGCCAGACCATTTCATTTACAAGATGCACACACGAGACAGGATGCATCTTTGGTATGTTTGTATTCAACTGTATGGATTTGGAGGAAAAGCTGTATTAAGACAAAGACACACAGTACGAAAGGCCACCGACGCGTATGTACAGTCCAGCTCTCCAACGATCTGGAGACACCAGAGTTCAACACACGACCTGCGTCAAGTAGTAAAATGACAGCTTAGTACAGAAGGCCTCTGTGTGCTTCTTTTTGACGGAGTTATGAGAAAATGCTGGTGGTATCTTCGCGCGTAATCTAATCATCATCCTCCTCGTCCGCAGCCTTGGGTGCAATGACCCATCGGCCCTCGGCAGAGTCATCCTTCTCGTGCTTGAGGGTAAGCTTGCTGAGGTGGCCGATGATGTTCTCCATCTGGGTGTCGTGGACGTTGCGGTTCTTGCGGCCAAGGTCGGCGAGGAAGGGAATCTTGTTAAGGAGATGGTAGGTGATGGCAATCACGATAGTGACACCAATGGAGTAGGCCCAGACGACGACGACAGTGACAATGTCGACCCAGCCGTCTTGGCGCTGTTTGAGGTAGTAGGCACCCATGGGGTCGGGGAGAGGACCGTAGAAGATGTTACCAGAGAGCCATCCGAAGAGACAGAAGATGGTAGCAAGAGCATCGACACCAAGAATGGCGCCGATGAGCTGCCAGGATGGGAAGGTCTGGCCTCCACGAGTGACGAAGATCAACCAGTTCTCAGTGAGAGCGACTTCAAGGAAGAGGATTTCCTGGATGTTGCCGAAGTTCTGGACGATGCCACCGTTGGGCTGGAACATGGTGCCGCGGATGATCCAAGTGCCGATTGCCAGTTCAATACCGAGGATCACGGAAATGATCCAGATCTTAGGTAGTTGCCATTCGACGGGACGCGGTTCTGAGTAGGCGTTGTCGTAGGCGACGGCGACGGTAGCCAAATCGGCGAACAGGGCGATGAAGACGATAAGCTCGACACGGATGGTCTCGTTGATGATGATCATAGAAGTGACGAGGTAGATCTCCAAGTGCAAGCACAGAGCAATACGGTATTGGATGTAGGCCTTCATGCGCTGGAAGATCTGGCGGGCAGTCTTGATGGCGAACACAATGGTGGAAAGACCGGGAGCAAGGAAGACGATATCGGCGGCAGCTTGGGCAGCCTCAGAGGCACCCTCGACGGCGATACCACAGTCAGACTTCTTGAGCGATGGAGCATCGTTGACACCTGAGAATCGTTAGTTCTATTGCAAGGATGTGGGATGATGTGATCCAAGCTTACCGTCACCAGTCATGGCAGTCAAATGTCCACGTTGCTGCAACATCTCGACGACCTGGTACTTGTGCTCGGGGAACACCTCCGCGAAACCATCGGCGCGCTCGACGAGATCGTGCTGAGTGGAGCCGGAAAGACCGCCGTGGATAAGCTTCTGAGAGTTGTAGACTTTGGTACCGAGAGCAAGCATCTTGCAAGTTTCCTTGGCAATAGCGATAGCGTCACCCGTAAGCATCTTGACCGGAACACCGAGCTGTTGGGCCTCGATGATGGTCTGGGCGGTGTCCTCACGTGGGGGGTCGAACATAGAAAGCATACCGAGGAGGATCCAGGGCTCGTCGTTCTTCTGGTAAGCGACACCGAGAGATCGGAAACCACGACGAGCGAACTCGGTGGCCTTCTCCTTGAACATGGTGGCGGTTTCAGGGGAGCAGTCGGTCAAGTTGAGGACGGCCTTGGGGGCACCCTTGGCACAAGTGAAACGGTCGCCACGGAGAGTGCAGATAGCAGTGATACGCTTGGACACAGGGTCGAAAGGAGTGAATTTCTCAGTCTTCCAGTCATCCTTGAGGATGTCACGAGCCTTGGGGTAGCGCTTGAGCGTCAGGATGGTGACTTTGTCGATGGGGTCGAGGGACTTGATGTTGTGGGAAGAGGCCAGAGCGGCACAAGCCATCATCCAGTTGACATCCTCGCCCTCTGCGACGTACGGCTCGCGGATAGAAAGCTGGTTAGCAGTAAGGGTACCGGTCTTGTCAGAGCACAGAACATCGACACCAGCAAGCGACTCAATGGCAGTCAACTTCTGCACGATAGCCTGCTGCTTAGCGAGGTAGGCAGCTCCGACAGCAAGAGTGGTGGTGGTGACGACGGGAAGACCGACTGGAACACCGATGATGAAGAGGATCAAGGCGTAGTGCAGAAGGTTGTTGGACGAGTGCTCGGGGGTTGCGATCTTCAAGTGACGGAAGAAACCACCAATCCAAGCCAGGAGGAGCCAGAACATGACCAAGACGAGAAGAGCCGTACCGATGGAGTTCATGATGGCCTTGAAGTGACCCTGGTCCTTAGCGCCCTGGACAAGAGTAGCAGTGCGACCGACGAAGGAGTGCTTGGCAGAAGTTTGGCAGACAGCGTAAGCCTTGCCACGCTTGCATCCAGTGGTGTAGTAGACGATGTCGCCCATGAACTTGTCAACAGCGAGAGATTCTCCAGTGATGGCAGATTGATCAGTGGCGACGATGGAGTGTCCTTGGTGAGCGACACCCTCGCCCTCTTCACCTTCTCCTTCTTCAGAACCGGCGGGGTCCTCCTCAGGGTTGAGGGCATGTTGCTCGCGAAGCTCCTTGTACTTCTCGAAATCTTCGGGGGCATCGTAGTCACAGATGAGACGAGCGTCGGCAGGAACGGTTTGGCCCTCCTCAATGACGACGATGTCACCGGGGACGAGCTCACGAGCCTTGATGTCTTGTTCTTGACCGTTGCGGATGACAATCGCCTTCATGGCGATGTCACCCTTGAGAGAGGCGACGACATCGGCAGCCTGCTTTTCTTGGTACCAACCGACGATAGCGTTGAGGATAAGAATACCGATGATGACACCCATATCAACCCAGTCACGAAGACCGGCAGCGAGGAGTACAGCGAGTTCCATGACTATGCCAAGAATTAGCGCCTGTAGCTACATGCCAGCCAGCTGCGGGCCGCCTGCAGATTTGCGCCCGTAGCTCCAGCTCACGCTGGGGAAAAAGCAACGCCGACACGCGTTTGATGGCATTGCACCGCCAACACAACGTGTGAAACACGAAGATGTGTGCAGGAAGCTGAAGAGAGACATACCGTAGAGAATAGGTCCAGTGAAGAACATCAAAAACTTGATGAACAGGTTCTCCTTCTCGGTGGTGATTTCGTTGAAGCCGAACTTCTTGCGGCGAGTCTCCACATCGTGGTCGGTGATACCCTGCTTGATATCGGCGTCAAGCCAGTCTTCGGGAACGACAACATCGCCGCCTTCCTCGGTGGGCTTGTCAGACTTCCAGAACTGCGTCGATGATTAGCGCGAGATCGTGGATGGAACGCGTCAACGCAGCGGTGGCGAGTCACGAACCTGCCACTTCTTCTTCGGCTTCTCCTCCTTGGTCTCGCCCTCAGCCTCGGCGGCGGCTTTGGGGTCACGATATGTGGAGATGTACTTCTGGAGGGCCGTGTACTCGTCTGCACGCGTGTTGGTTAGCTCTCCGACGCGTCGACGACGGGGACGACGGCGAGCTGCTTACCTAGGTCCTCGATGTTACCGGGAGCCTGCGACCACTTGCGAGATCTGTAGCCAGAGCGTGTCAGTGAAGGTGCCCGGCATCACTGGCATCGCCGCGGAACACGGCGGAGCAACGCAGGTGATCGCTGCAGCAAGCACGCACCTGTCGCCAGCACCGTTGGTGTTCTCTCCATTCTCAATGTCCTTGTCGGAAAAGCTCACGCGCGGGGCTGCCATCGTGAGTAGCGATGCCCAAGTAAATGGTCGCTGTTGATGGGGGGGAGGATATTGGTCGCGTCGTTGCGTGAGAGGGAAGAGAGAGAGAGAGGAAGGGAAAAGGCTTCGAGGCGGGAGATTAAATCCGAGCTGCGAGGAAGACAGCTTCGGATGGCAGCGGACGATCCCGCGCCTCAACTAGGAATGAATGGCAGTCTAGCACACTAAGCCCACGACTACTGGACGACGACGCTGCTGATAACCGGACACTCAGCACCTCCCCCGATACGCCCACGCACGGGTGCCGATACGCCTTGACTAAGGCATGTAAGCTCTCTTCCGCCCTGCAGTGCTTGCTTGGCCGAGCGGATCCGTCGTCGCCGACAGATGCCACCATTACCCACCGCCCCCAGCAGCAGAGATATGAGCGATTTTCTGGCCGGCCGCCAGCTCACACGGCTGACGGCAACACCAGGTGACGCGCAGCGTTCGGTCCTTTGTCTCAACCGACCTGTGTATAGCCCGACCGAACCAGTATCGCGCGGTGGTCAGAGCGGGGATTGGCCTTATCAGCCAATCCAGGCCCTGCAACGCCGCTGACCCGCTCCGGACGAGAAGTCTATTGCGTGGGAGCTGTTGCATTGTCATGACGTCTGTGGGCGAACCGCGATTGGCGTTTCGTGACATGCTGCACCGTTGGTACAAGAGCTGTGCAGAAGATACAGTACCTCGCATATGTCGTCTGCTGCGAGGGCAGGCGGCAAGAACGGCGGCAAGAACGGCGGGGTTGGACTGGTTCGATGGAGACTTGGAGACAAGAATGGGGTTCAGTGACAGCAGCTAATTACAGTACGTTGCCTGGGCAATCCGAATACTACCGTGCGCGCCTACGCCCGCTGGTCATCTTCATTCCAAGCACCGGCTAGTCTGGGAGAAGGTAGAGCAGTGCAGACAGCGGCAACGGTCTTGCAGGGCGACCTGACTACTGTCGTCTGCAGCTCGAATCTCGATTCCCGCAATAAGCGTACAAGGAAGTGGGGCTAGTGCACTTGCGCATTCGCTTCTTGCAACAGACTTTAGAGCGCCGAGCCGACCGTCGAAGCAGAGTATTGACACTGCTGGCGGCGTCCGTTGCATGGACGACATGACTTGTAGATCAACGACCTTGACTGAGATTACATCCATTGGCAAACATTGGCGGACAAGAGATGGCATGAACGGCGGTGCTTGCAATCCTGCACAGCTCTTGCGCGTGTGCTGATGGGTGAGCAGAGGCGCTCAACGTCATGCCACGTACGGACTCTTCCGTGCCGATTCACCCATTCATCCATTCTAGCGACGCACAGTACTTTACATTATCAGCAATGATGTTCTCCAATAATGATGACTGCCGCTGCATTAGCGATCCTGCAATGATGCGAGCCAGCATCGGCCCCTTCAGGCCTGCGTGGGTTGCTTCCGAGTAGGCGTGTCACCCATTCGCTGAACACGCGAGGAAAAATCTTAAATAGCGCATCTCCGTCAACGGTCTTTCCCGGAAGAATGCAGTCCTTGCGGAGCGTGGGTGCGCCTGTCGGTATTGCGTGCCGGTAACGAGATGTTCCACGACAAAGTGGTATCTGAGAGATGCTGAGCGGAAGAAAATTCTTTCGTGTTGAGCTTGGGGTCAAGCGGTAGCCCCCATGGTGGTGCTGGGCAGGGGTACGAAACGAAATAGTGGGACAGTCTGGACAGAAGCCCTCGTCCCGAGACTCCACGTCGGTCGGTTCTTAATTCGCCAATGCACGAAATGACCATTGGCGCGCCTGGACAGCTTGGACAATGCCCAGACAAATTGCACGATTCTGTTTATTTACTCTCGAGTCTCTGCTTGGCTTGCTTGGTCGCTTCATTGATAGTTCGATAGAGCAGTACAATAATGGCTTGGTCGTCGTATGGCCTCATTTCACGACCTTGTCAACGGGCAACGCGAAAGCTCGTCCGGTCCTTCCGCTGAATTCCATCTGTAACAAACACGACGTTGCACAGCTGGCGATTCTCACATCATGTCTCCCGTTTCAGCCTTCCTCCGCAGGATTCCGATAAGCATTATGCAGGCATGCTCGCAAGCGAGTATCTGTGATGATCTGCTCGCGTGCTCCAGCCCGAATAGTGATAGGTACGAGAAAGGATGCCGGTCGTCCCTCTTACATTTAAAATGCTCGCAGGCATGCACGGCATTGAAAGCCGAGTCAGCAAGAGACTGCCCATGGATGCACCACACGGACATCTTCCACCCTGTGCTACGCACTGTAACAAGCTGACACTGATGACCCCATTCACATCATTGAGACTACCTGGGCAGGTCCTCTGAGTACTTCCTTCCCCGGACGATCTACCCCAGATCATCACATCCGGGCACTCCGTAAGGATCACAAGATTGCATCAAACATGGGATAGCCCGAATTGCATGACAAGTCTGACTTCCGGGCCTCTCCAACAACAGTGTCCTTGCAGCCCTCCGTAAAGTCTCGAAGAAGAACCACTGTAGGCATGTTCACTTGCCAAGCAGGCATTGATATCTGATACTTCCAGCGACAGCCCCAACCTTGCGAGCTCACCATGTGCTTCATGTGTTTTGAGCTGTGGAGAAGATCCATGTGCTCTTGTCATCGTGCTTCTTTATGTGCAAGTATAGGGATGAACACAGTATGAGCGAAGCTCGCTTGGCCTACGAGTATGTCAACACCAAGCACCAAGGATCATATCACTCACTGAACGTGCGATCCCTTAAGCGACATGCGCAACTATATGGTCTCTACCGACTCTTCCGGGCCCTTCAGAACAACGGAACGCTTCATCCGGTGGCGTCCTGTTCATGCATCGGGCCGAAGACCTCGATTATCTCACCGGTGTATGGCTTTGGAATCAGCAAGGCCTCGATAGGGATGTTCATCGTGAGCGATTGATAGTCATTACCAGGCTGATGTATTCGAGAGCTATCGTCTCGAGCCACCTTGAGGACCGGCATGCATATACTAAAAGCATGCAGCCACGAATTTAGTATCATGACTATGTAGTGCTGACAGTAGAGACCGTCAATCTGTCTACCTTTCACCACACGCCTGCTTTGAAAGCTCGTGAAGTCGTACAGCAAGGCCTGACCATTTCATGAATTATAAACGAAGGAGACGGCAATCCTGAGACTGGAGCATGGATTGTCGTTCGACCGAGGACTGTGGATAACACTCTTGTCTATAATGAAGATCTTAGGGAATCTGTTTGCTTGTGTATCTCTTCACTCCTGTCTATTTATCTCTCAAACCCGCTAGGTTGATAGATAATGGCTCCTCATGATCACTCCCCATCGCGACTATACTCCAAACGCATCTGTGTCTCAAAGGAGCCGTGCTTTGCCGACTTCGGTTTGAATTATTGCAAGAGCAGAAGATATTACTACATCTCTCGTGTGGTCTGAATGCTGTTTCCTGCCAGTCCACATTTTGTAGCGCCCACTCCTACACATCCTGGTCCCTCGCCGCCTTACATCATCCTAATATTTGTAAAGAGAAACCGAGGGAAGACCTCGCAAGAGCTCTCGTGCTAATCGCTGTGACAGCAATGAGACAAGCGGACATTGCCGTCCATGCGTGTTGCACTCCACTTCACGCGGCTGCAGCCGTCGACTTCATCTTGTCTTCACAGCTACGCAGACGTGACATTGCAACTGCTTTGTGAATATTCTGTCGGCATTGTCTCTATGGCTGATGATGTTGTAATTAGAGCGTCACTTGGCTCATGTCGAGAGTGCAGAGGGTGGTGCTGTATCAACAGTGGCAACCATTGACGCGGGTCGGAGTCTTTGCAGACAATGCGGAATATGAGTCCATGCGATGCTCATGCAACTGCAGTCCAGATACCGGGCTCTTGCCTGGGGTTGGAGCATTTGATGAGTCCTGGTCAGCTTTCGACCTGGTATACAGACCCATGGACGTCGTGTAAGTAATTCTCGATTCCTCCCTGAGACGATCTTGCTGGGCGGAAAACTTGAGAATCCTGAACTTTCGATCTTGTGGTAAAAGAGCCAGGCACTTCGACAGAGGCGATAGCATGTGACGGGAGTTGTTGTTCAGAGATGGGCCTTGGTTCCTAGTATCAGATGCACGACTCCATGCCACGACCTAAGTTGAGCTCTTTTACAGTGTCCATCGGCCAGTCTTAGATACGTAACGTGGTCCAGGCGTGGAATTACTGGAGGGCCCCCAGTCGGCTGTCCTGTGTCGATTCTTCGTCGTCTGAAACACATATACTGACCTCAACACCACTGCCGGGGTATCGTGCTCTAGAGCCTCATCCGTACGATTGCTTGCCACTTGCTCGAAGGGAGTGCTCATATGTATGGCGCGAAGTCTCCTCGAGTTCAAAAATGTCTGATATCCGCCAGTACGCCAGCTTGTTGACAGTCATTAGCTTGCTCCGTCTCAATATGTGTGGTCCGTGCATCGCAACGAGCATGACATGTTAACCATAACAACTTTCACCAACTTCTCCTCCTTTCCAGACCGTCCACGCTCCAGAACATCATTGACACATTATCACACACCGCATTCAAACCAAACAAACAAGATGAAGAACCTCGCACTCTGGGTCCTCTCGCTGGGCGTCCACGTACACGCTGCACGTGCTCAGGACTGCTACTACCCCGACGGGTCACTCGCCACTGATGCCTCTCCTTGCCAGTCTAACGATGGCATCTGCTGTCCGGTGAACTGGGCCTGCCTTTCGAACGGGCTCTGCCACCTTGACGATCAGGCTTTGTACGGTCGCTACTCCTGCACTATGGAGAAGTGGCAGACAGGGGTTTGTCCTGGCTTCTGCACGAGCAACACGACCGCCGGCACCAATGAAGCTGTTCTCCCTTGTGGCGGCGATAACTATTGCTGCGATGGTGACCGCTCAGTCAACTGCTGCAACCTTGCAGACACGGTATTCTTCGAGCTACCTCCCGGTCAGGCATACGCGTACATCGCCCAGACACCAGAATCAGCACTCTCCATCGGCTCCGACGCGTCTACTTCACTCGGCTTGTCAGCTTTAAATCTTCCACTCGGCAGCGGCATCACGACCCCGCCAGCATCCATGACATACTCCAGCCCCTCTACAGTCTTTGTCAGTAACACCATCACCGTGGTCTCAGTACTCCCAGCTACCACCAGCCTGGTCGACTCGTCCTCAAACAATACCCACCACCTCAAGAAGAGCACAGTTATTGGTCTCGCAGTCGGTCTACCACTCGCATTCCTCCTCACCCTCGCTGCAGCCCTGTACTACTGCTGCTACGCCCGCCACGACGACCAAAGCTCTCACCCTCCCGCTGCCGAAGACGACGAGTTCCCACGCCGCTCCAACCCCGGCCACGCCTACGACCCCATCGCCTACCCGCCCTCCGAGCTCGACGGCACCACAATCCGCCACGCCCCCTCGGAGCTCGACGACACCTCGATCCGCCACGCCCCCTCGGAGCTCGACGCGTCGTCCGTCCGCCTCTCCTACGGCAGCAGCCGGCGCCACTCCAGCCTCCGCAGCACCCTCCTCCTCGACCCCGCCCCGCACACCATCCTCTACACCTCCGCGTCGCGCCACTCCACCCTGACCATGGCCAACATCGCCATGCCGAGCGTCAACGAGGAGCCGGCCGAGCTCGCCGCCGACGAGATCGCGCCGCTCCCCGCCGCTCCCGCCACGCCCATGTAGAGCAACAAGGTATGCTCCCCACCCCCCATCCCCTCTTACCATGCTTTCACCCTCACCAGCGCGCCGCAAAGAACACAAGCACTAACCCTTCGCATGAGAGATACAGCCCGACCACCACCACCATTATCTCCGCCACCACCACCAAGGGATCGCAGCACGGCTGCATCCCCACCAAAGGTACGTCCCTGACAAGTATTGGCGGCAGCGGCGGCGGCGGCAGCAGAGTTTGGCGGGTGGAGATGGTGCCTGGCAGGCGCCAGGGGCAGTGATGTTGTGGCTTTGTTTTGCGGCGTTGGGGTTCTGGGTCTGGAGTTTGGGCATATAGCCGCGCAATGAAACCGGCGCTTGGCGCTTTTTCTCACCTGTTCATTTTACTTGCTGGTCGTCAGGTCGTTTTCCAATTACCGTGATATATGTATACCTTCTTGTCCAATACTATGGGCAGTCTTACTCGTTTGTCTAGAGGGGATACACACCAGCGTCCCGTGTGGTGGGGCACGAGACAGCGGAAAAAGGGGAGAAACGAGGTATGTTACGAATGAATTTCAGCCATGGGGCGTCGTTGAATTGCTTTACTTGTTTCTTGATTTGTGTGCTCGAGGGGCGTCCCGTTTTCATCCCCCATCTGTGCTTGCTACCTACCTCCCTCCATCCGTCCGTCCACGCACCCACCCATCCCTCCATCGATATATTTCGACGAGATCTATACCTCCTCACCACCGGCCCACAAAAGTCCGCCCGGAAAGAGAAAACCGCCCTGTATGACCGCCTGAAGCCTCTGGCGACCAAGCCCAATCCACACCCCGAAAGACCCAGGAAAGGAGATCGCCAATCTTTGGATAGCTAGCCTGCCGGCCGAAGGCTGTGCTATACTGACACACCACGATGATCAAGAAGAAGGCCAAGGAAAAACGACCGGAGCGCCCACGCTAAATGTACGACAAGAGAGAACATGGAATCGACGGGGACCCGCCCGAGGAGGTCGTTGGACACGATCAGCGCGCTGTGGTCGAAGGCGGCGATCAGGCGGCTACATCAGGGACTGGGGAAGTCTCGTCGTCCACCACCGCCGAGCCGCCTTCGGTAAGCTTGGCAGCTTCCGACGAAGAAGAGTGAAGATTGGGTACAATTGGGCCCGAAGCGGTGGAAGCGGGAGAGGAATCCCGCTCAGATTTGGTCGGATCATGATCTTTCTCCTTGGTCTTGTTGCGTCGTGTGTAGTCGCTTAAGCTGAGCTTCTTCCGCGCAGGCGTCGAATCTTTGACCAGGGGCGGCAGACTGGAGATGGGAGCGAAGAGGCTGACGGGTGATTGCACAGTCAAGCCGGTGTTGGGAGAGTCCGAGGTTTTCAGCTCCGAAACGAGGATGGATGCGGCTGATGGTGGAGGAGGCATATCAATGTGCATGTCCTTAGGCTTGACAGAGTCTTCCGAGTCATTGGATGACGGCGGTGTTGGATGTGAGAACTCTGACGGTTCTGTAGATGGGTGTGGTAGTGCAGTGGAGGGCTCTGCTTCAGCTGCGGCCGTAGGCGAAGGCGCAAAAACTTCCGCAGTTGAGGCATCTTCGTGTATTGGAGCATCCTCCATTTCTACATCGGTTGATGATGTGACATTCGCTGCTTCTTGTGCTGTTGTGAGATCAGGCACAGACAGTCCTTCAGGGCAATGCACTTCCGACTTAGGCACGACATCCACATCCATGCTAGATTCGTGCGGAGCTTCTGTCCTTCCCGCCAAAATGGCATTGTTTCGAGCACATCGGTCCAGCAATCGTTGAGTGGTTGTAATGAACCTGACCTTCGGTCGTGGCGCCAGAACAATGCTTGCTTTTCGGACGGCTGCTTCCTCATCCATGTCGCATTGCACCGACGAGTCGACATAAGTTGGCTTTGGTCTCGGCTCACTTCCAATACGCTTGACGTGGCTCTTACTGGACGTTCGCTTGCCATTGGCTGACTTCACAGGTGGCAGATCCGAGGGTCTGGATGTTCCTGCATCGACATGCTTCGAACTGTTGGTGAAGTGTGAAGGCTTGAAGGCGGCTACGGTGGGAGTGTTGAGACTGGAGCCACCACTAGTGCGCTTCTTCTTACTCTGCTTACCCGTTTGTTCCTCCTCCTGTCGCCTGAACATTTCTTCCTCCTTGGCGAGCTTTTTACGCTCGCGTTCCGAAAGCTCGGGCATGGTTTGCGTCGATCCGTTGTTTGAGTAATGAGTGTTGGGCGTGATGTCACGACTAGCAGAGCCTCTTCCGCCAGATCCAGAAGTGGATCGGGATTCGGTGGGTTCATCGTCGAGATCGGCACGTCGTACTTCGCTGCCAGATCGACTGTTGAGAGCAGCAGTATCTGTAGGTGAGACCTGTGGAGCGTTTCTTCGCTTCTTGGTCCGGGGCGCTTTCGCTGTATGTAGCTCATCGTCGTAAGGCACACTCATACCTCGACGATCGAGTTGCGCAAAGCCACAATGTTGTCCGGTCGGTAGCGAGCACGCACACGGCCCGCAGTTCGCCATGACGGTGGATGCCCACGTTCTGAATTGAGCCATTTCACTAGGTGACATCGAGGTCAGATTCTGTTTTCCAGGGACGGCGTCCATGGTGTCCCAAGCGACCGAGACTTCTTGTCCCGGCTCGATCTGCGCTATCGCCATGAAGCAGAAGCGGTAGTCGGTGCCCTCTGTGACCAAAATCTGCAGTCGAGCGTTGGGTGTGCAGCTGCGACGAACATATCGCAGTTCAGTGCCTTCACTACGAGCGTCGATGTAGACGGGTAGCTTGGGGTGGAAGAAGACGAATGGCTCCGGATGCCGTAAGGTGGACCATCTGTTCGCTGGGTCTTGCAGGTACTGGTCGCGAAAGCCAACGTGGCCTTTCAGTTCACCAATGTATCCGCCAAGCGCAACAGGCTCTTCTACCGTCACAATCTTCCAAGCTGGGTTGTGATCTTCGATGCGCACGGTGTCATCGTGCACATCCCGGATATCCAGCTGGGCCTTGCCGGGTATGTCGTCAAGCTTGCCATCCCATCTCATGAGCACCTCGCCTTTCTCCACATTGTGCATGCTGCGAAAGAGATCGTCGGGCTTCCGAAGCCAGTCGGTCAATTCGTTCGTGACAGAAATGCCGTTGTGCAGGTTGGCATTGGTCACGGACCAGACATCGTGGGAGTAAGCTTGGAGGAAGTCTGAAGTGTAAAATGGAATGGGGGCCTCGGGGGTTTGGGACAGGCTGCGGGCGCCGTTGACTGTGGAGGCGTTACGTTTGCGTGAATGACCTTTGCTGGACACGTTAGTCGTCGAGTCCGACGCACGATGACTTGTCTTCGGTCGCTTGGCAGGCGGCGGCTGTGGATCTCGAGGGCTGGCACTGTTGCGGTCATGGCGGGTCTTGTCCAGCGGCCAGCCGTTGGCATTGGCCGGTAGCCCCTCGGCCTTGACCTTCTTCTTGTGGCTCTTAGTCGGTTGTCGTCGTGAACCATTGACGGACATGGTCTGCTGCTCCCGGCGAAATTGTTGCAAGATGTGCGCGTCGCCCTTGTCGACCGCTCGCGGTCTGCAGTCGATGCAGAAATGCTGCAGCGATTCCGGCAGGGGTCCTTCGAGATCTGGATAGTAACAGTCAATGTGCTGCCATCGGTTGCACTTATCGCATGCGACCGTGTTGCCATCGTCGTGGTCGAAGCCGCAGAAGCAGCTGATCTGCCCGTCATCCTCTTGCTCCGCGTCCTGCACCGCTACGTTATATTGGGAATTCTGGTGAAAGGCATGGCCATTAGGCAGCGCGGTGGAGCTCAGACCAAGACCGTTGACAGCGGAGGACGCGTAGTAGGTGTCGGTCATGCTATCGCGCCTGGGCGGATGGTGGATTTTGAGGGTGGGTAGATTAGGTGACAGGTTCGGGGCCCGCCCTCCGTCGCATGACTTCGATGCCACGGTCTCTCACACGCTGGGTATACACCTTCCCGCGTGCCCCGTGGTGGACTTGGAGCAGAGGGTGGAGATCGTCGACCGGGTCGTGAGTGCCAGAGACGTGCCGTGGTGGACGTGACAGACACCAGGCTCGGTCGCGAAAACACGCAAGGATGGCTGTCGCAACGCTACTGACGACCCCCAGACGGCACGAGAAGGCGTTGAGAGGTGTTGTGGAGGTGCTTCAGCAGGCGCGAAGTCGGGTGAAATGCGAGGGCGGCCTGTACGGCGACCGGGTTCGAAGGAGAGAGGGAGGCGCAGAGGGAGTGGGAGGGCGTGTCGAAGCGTATGAAAGCGGTCGATGGCGGTTGATGAGGCGATCTGCGATTGTATGCAGCGTCGTCGATGGCGGCGAGGTGGTGGTGGCGGGTGGTGGAAGGGTGCGGAGGGTGATAAGATGAGAAATGTGTTCACACAGCAAGGTGGTAGAGCGAGAGCGAGAGAGTCGACAAGAGGAGAAGGAAATCGGGGCTAGGACCAAGCGGGACTGGCGCCGAGTCGGACAAGCAGCTGGCGGGCGCAAAGTTGTCGCTTTTCCCCCAGCGCAGCAGCTGGCCACCACCCACCAGACCTCTCTCGACGCGACTATTGACTTACCGGCACCTTTGACTTAACGTACCTTCTACCCTCCCTTCACGTCAGAAGTAGTGGACGGTGCGAGTTGCTTGCGGCTCCGTGCACGTGACCCGGACATCCGTCTCATTTCATGATGATCTGTCGCTGTCCTGTTGCAGGGTTGCCACCGTGGTCGACGTGAGCCATGGAATCAGACCTGCGACGGGGACACGGGGCATGGCACGGCTGGCGAGTGCAGCTGCAGACGCGAGACTAAGGGGAGAACACAGTCGTGGGGCGGAGGTAGAAGTGGATGAGCAGGAGGAGAACGGTGATGATGCGGTCCTGGTTGTAACGGCAGCAGCAACGACAGCAGCGCCGGTAAGGATCGAGGACGACGATGATATTGCTGCTGAGGGGAATGATAATCGTGAGTGCGTCTACCGGTTGGGAAAGCTGGAAGGACGGGAACTGTGTCGTGGGAAAGCTAGAGGAGTACCGTGGAGACATGTCCCTCCACTTCGTGAATAACAGTAGTATGGATGTACGACCATGTTAGCATCGCACCACCAACAACCCCTTCATCATCATCTTGCCGGTGAATACCACCACGCGTACCACGACTCCCACCAATCCCGCTCACGACCGTGGACGGCTCGGGGAGTAGTTGCATCTTGGCGTCTGCGGAGCCTGGTCGTGTAGCGGTTGGGCGAGTGTGGCCGGCCCTGCGATTCGTCGACCACCCAGAATCTGCTATAACATGTCCGGTAAGGTCGTATCACGCAGCGTAATTAGCTGCGGTATTCTCTGTAACTGTATGTCGTCCGCTGACTTAGCATTGCAGTACTGTAGTCATCGTTGGTGGGGCCGATCCTTTGTTCCAGTTTACGTCTCCAGCAGTCCGGCCGCCGTTCTCATGCTGTGCCGCTGTCGATGGACGTGATGCTAGGAGGGCGGGTTGATACCGGTACTGAGGTGGCGAAGTGAATGTTTCGACGGGTCTAGCAGACTCCCGTGGCTTTCTGATTGGGTGGACAGACAGCTGAACTAGTCCGGTAATGGAACCTTATCGGACATCAGGCTGACAGGCTGAGATGAAGACGATAAGGCGACGAAATGACCGAGAGTTTGTTGTATGCAGCGGTACTTCTCATGCACGCGATGGTGCTTACATGCAGCTACCGAGACCCGCTACTTCTTGCTCTTCTCCAGCATCTTCTCCATCATGCCCCTACATATCGGGTGATAGAAGTCCTTGTTCTTCTCAAAAGTGTCCTTTGCCAGTTCGGCATCGCATTCCAGCAGGTTCCGGAATAACGGTCGGACAAATTTCATGCGGCCGACCTCGCCCAAGAGTTTGGCTGCCGGCGCATAAACGCGCTCATCCTTTGCTTGCAATCCCAGCGTCAGGTACCGCGAGACGAGCTCCACATTCTTAGACGTCGCGTAGGCATACGTCTGGCCCATGACATCGATCAGATCTGCCGCGAGAGGTGACGGGAGAGATTGCAGTTTTTCCAGAAACACCACACTTTGATTCGCGGTGAAATGGGAGATGTCTTTGTGTGATGGCGTGAAGGTTTGAGAGCCTTTGTTCAGTTCCTCCCACTTGGCTGCGAGCTCGTAGCATTCGTCCGCAAGCTCAGTATTGAACTTGGGCTTTGGAGGAAAGCCTGGTGCGTAGAACCAGGTGTCCCAGTCGACCTCGTTCAGCTTCTTGGACGCGTCGGTGTCGCCCGAGAAGAAGTCGAGCAACGTGGCCTTGAATTCGTAGCTGTCCACGGATCGCTCCTTGAAGGTGGTAAAGTAGTGTGGGATGAATTTGTTCCACTTCTCAATCCCGACTAGCTTCTCCAAAGTGTAAAGCAACACAAACCCCTTCTCATACGGGATAGACGAGAACGCATCATCGGGATCTTTTCCTTTCAGATTGGGAATGAGCTTCGTGAACTCGTGGTCTTCACCGAATTGAGCGATACTATCCTCCAAAGCTTTCCACCCGATGATGGCACTGAAGTCGCGGTATTTGTCGCCCCCATGAATGTCCGCCTGCAGTCGACGCTCAAGGTATGTAGTCCAGCCTTCGTTGAGGTAGAAATGCTCCCACGACGCATTGGATACAAGGTTGCCTGACCAGGAGTGACTCAGCTCGTGCGCAATCACATCGACATTCTGTCGATCACCCGAAACGACTGTTGGAGTGGCAAATGTAAAGACGGGGTTCTCCATGCCACCGTATGGGAAACTGGGTGGCAGGACAAGAACGTTGTAGGTCGTCCAGGCATAGGGATACACGATCTTCTCCGCGGCTTGAATGTAGGGTTCAGTATCGTTCTCAAACTCCCATTGTGCACCCAAGAGCTCTTCCGGACCAGTCCAAACTGTTGATCGAGGGCCTATGGAGGCAGACGCTATGTCGCCACTGGCAAGAGCAAACAGGTAGGATGGCATGGGCACACTTTGGTGGAATGTGTAGAGCAAAGTTCCTGGTTTTCCATTCTTACCAGGCATGAATTCTTTTGCGCCAGTAGGAAGACCTGATGCAAGCACCGGCAAAGTGGACCGAATGTTGAACGTAAATGTCTGTTTGACATCTGGCGTGTCTTGACAAGGGATGACAGAGCGTGCGTGAATGGCCTGGCATTGCGAGAACATATACGGATGCTTCTTGTTGCTCGTCTGAGCTGGCGTCAGCCACTGAAGAGCTGTACAACCCTCTGTCGTCTGTACACCAATGCTGAGCTTGACTGTCGAAGCTGCAGCAGAGTGTTCAGCGTCAAGCTTGACGGTCAATGGCGTGCCATATGGCTCGATTCTATGAGCTGCCAGATCGAAATGAACGTCTTTGCCGTCAACCTTGACATTATGAATATGCAAGAAACTAAAGCAGAGTCAGCAAAGTCAACAGTCATTAGGAACGCGTGGGATGAATGTGCACCTCGTGTCGAGGACGATCTTATGCTCGTTCTGCGCCAACTTCTCCAATACCAAATGCACGACACCCTTCAGTTGCTTCGCCTCGAAATCAATTTCAAAGTCAGTCGTGATATGCTTCGTCCGCCAAGCATTGTAGTTGGACAGAGTGTTTGGATCTCGGGGCGAGTGAATGCTGGCTGCTGCCTCGCGAGCGACAGAGTCGTGGGCTAGACTGGGACGCATAACCATTCCTGCAGAGCGTTGATATGAAGATTGTGAGAATGGGCGAGAGAAAATCACAGGTATTGAGAAGATCCGCGAGAATGTCCTGGCTTTGCTGAAGCAAGTTGACATGTAGGAAACACCTGCCTGAATTGGCAAGACTGTGACGATGAGGAGCAGATCACCGCCGGGCAACCAACAAGGAATACGGACTTTTCTCCAATTACGGATTGAAGCAACGATATGATCGATGCGGAAGGTAAAACACTGTATGTAGGATCATGCAACAGATCTCGTCCGGTATCGACTGGTCTGTGTTCAAGACACGTGACCGCCTATCGATCTGGCGAAGCTGGGCGATCAACAGAAGCGGGACAACGCGTCGAGCCAGGACGCGCATCGGCAATGGTATCGTCATCATTCATATTTCATGCCACAGCACTGCAATCTACCACCTATGTTACGCAGTGCTCCTTTTCGAAACCCGGGAATGTCTTGATACCTTGACAGTCTTACCACGAACAGGACGGAGGCAAGATCATGGCTCGGCTTCGGAGCGCACACCCTGCGCCAACGAGCTCACCCCGGCCGCAAAGACAAACCCGACAGGCGCTGAAGGAGAAAACCAATACCACGAGCACCAAATCTAGGAATCAAGTGTACGAGAATGATGGCGACACTGAGGAGCTGGTCAAGAGTGTCAAAGCGCGTCGGAGGCTTCCAAGGGCAGGGCTGGACGGCGAAGACAATGTGATGATGACTGGTGGATTGGGGCTGTCGGAGAGACTGTCGAGTGCCGTGGCTACAGAGGAGAAAGTAGACCAGCCGGAGCGGTCAGAACACACCGGCACTCCTGAGCAAAAGACTGTCCGAACAAATCGTCGACCCACACGCGTCACCAAGACGAACTCGAGCAACATGGCGCAGAACAAGACGAAGGATGCCTTGAAGCAACGAATCGCAGCTATGGCGAAACAGAAAGATGTGACTGCAAAACAAGGGCGCGCATCGGATGCAGGGTCGGCAACGTCCCCGCAGCAATTGCCAGAAGCGCCATCCACGATTGGAACGCGACGGTCTGCGTCTGAACTTGATCTTTTGGGGGACACGTTCAACTCATCCTCTCCTGCCATAGGCAGACTCAGCACTCTGAAGGGTCTTCAATCCTCGCTTTTGCGACCGAGGTCCGTCTTGAAGTCATACGACACCCCGGCCGCTGACGCAAGCACAATCGTTCTAAAGCAGTTCAAGCACAGACCACGGCAACCTAGTATGTTGCAGCTGGTTCAGCAGCATGCCACCAATATGGCGACGTCAGCTCTCCATGCGGCGTCGAATGATGAGGAGAGCGAGTTCACTTTGGCACTTGGCGGTCAGGATGAAGAGGTAGAGGATGATTTCCTCCCGGACGCGGAAGGCACGCCTTTACATGTTAGGAGGGTGGCACGAAGATCATCTGGGTCTGACCCGGCGAGAAGTGGAAGAGGTTCAATCGCTCGTCCGAGTAAAAGGAGTTCGGATGCAGTTGAGTCGCCTTCTGCTTGGGGAGCAATTTCAAAGAAGAAGCAAAGAAAATCTGACGTGGACTGTGTCGCCGATGAGCCGATAATTGAGCTGCCCTCGGATCCAATTTCACCATCCTCTTCTCCGGAAGACCAGCTTTCGCCACAGCCGCATACGACATCTGACGTGCAAGTCATGAACTCTCCTCCGTCTTCGACACCTCTAAGCGAGCCACCATCACCTGGCGAAGGACGTAAGCTTTGGAGACACGACGCTGCCATACCATCCACAGAAGAAGAGCACGACGATGATATACAGAATGGCGCCCCTATAAGATTCGCCGATAATGCTTATGACGCGCCGAGCGGGACCATGGCTGAACCTGCCAGCAGTAGTCCCATACCTTTCGAAGAAGTGAATCTCCATACAGATACGGTCCATCCTGCGGCCCGGATGACAAGGCCGAAAACAAAGACCTCTGGGAAACGCCAAGCCAAGTCCAATTCTAAGCCTTTATCGTCAGCAGCGTTGCAGTCCTTGTTGCCAAAGCGTAGGCAGCGACCCAAGACACGAGCCAGAAAATCCGAGTATGACATTGTTGACTCCGACGACGAACCCGTGGCGGACGACAGTCGCTTGTCCGACCCCGACGACGATGCAAGCACGTTTCCTCGTAGACGGCAGACCAAATCAAATACGACGAAAGGCCGAATCAGCACAGCCGCCAAGAGCAAAACCTGCCCAAGCAAAGCGCCAGCAGGCAAGAAGAAACCTCCGGCCGCTGCATTGCGCAAGTCCACCGTCACAGGCAAGAGCGCGCCCAAGACCTACAGTCGCGCCTCGGACAAGGAGAACGACGACTACGACGCTGCGGCGGACGAGCCGGAAGACACATCGAGTCTCCTGCCCGAGATCAGCATGTATGAAGCGACGAAGAGCAAAGAGCTCGAGGCCATCAAGCGCAAGTTCGAGGAGATCGACGCGCTGGACATGGACTTTGAAACGGTCGATGTCGACGATCACCGAAGCTCGAGCTCGCAGTATCGATGACCGTTCGTATGATCTGGGTGCGGAAATCGGATTTTGTAAGTACGAAATTCATGATGCAAAACTCTGCCATGTCTTTTGGGCGGGTTGCTCGAGGGATCTAAATGCTCAACCTGACTCGTATCATTTTGCTCCTCCGTGGGAAGCACGCCAGCCTCGTGCTGCTGCCGCTTCATGTCCTCCTTCTTCGGTTCTAGGGAAGTGTTCGCATCATGCTAGCATAGGTAGTCACTATATAGCTACGAGAACCCCACGTTGATGTCAAACGAGCATGTTTAGACCGCAGAAGAATCTATCATGGTAGGATAATCATGTGGAGTCAAATTCTCATCACGGTCGGTCGTGTACAGGCACTTCATATAAGCTTGACAAGTGGTTCTCACCAGTGAAACCAATGCAGCAAAGCCTGCACCTATCCTTCTGGCTCCTCTTTGATGACTACCACATCCTTGCCCGCTCTTCTCTCGATTTCCTCCACGAGGATGCCCGCCCGAGGCCTGACCTCCTGGGCGAAAATGACCGTCTCGATGCCCGCAGGCACCCTTTCGTCATCCGGACCCCACGGCAACGCCTCGAGGTCGATCTCCTTGCCCAGCAGCGATTTGAGCACTACCTCGGCGCCGGCTTTGCTCATGACCTGGTTAGCCTCCTTGCAGCGTTCGCTGCAACAGCACTCCAGACATCCCTCGAGACAATGGCAGGCCTCGACGCGGTCGCAGGCTTGCGTCAGCAGGAGATCGATGAACTCGAACGCCTTGGCCGCGATGCCGGAGCCGTGTTGGCCGCCCTTGTCGTCGTAGAACGTCAGACGCGCGGGCCGTTTGCGCGTCGTCTCTTTCTTGGCGAACTCTTTGATCGCGACTTTGCATTCGGTCTTGACGTCGCCGGGCATGGAGATGACGAAGTTTGGCATGAGCGAGAGGATGGCGTGTTCGGCGGCGTGGATCGCGGCGGCGATGTTCAGGCGTCGCGATTCGAGAATCTCGAGCGCGGCTTTGGGAACATCAAGCCACATGCCCTTGCTGAAGATGATAATGGGAGGATTGTCGACCTGGACGGCATCGAGGATGCGGCGTTTCTTGTCGACCTTGAAGAAGCCGAAGACATGCTGGTGAACTTTGATCGCACCGAAGAACGCACGGGAACGAGAGCCAGGGATACGACGAATGCGTTCGGTCTCGATAGGGTCGATATCGGTAAAGTCGCGTTGCTGCGTCGTCCAATCCACTTTGACACGTTCGACTTTGGCAAGCATCTGATCGGTGTTCATTTCTTTGACGAGGTAGGTGAGACCTTGATGGAGGAAGATTCCACCCTCGTAGATGGTAAAGAAGGCGCGAGAAGCTTCAAGCTCTTCAAGAACAGTGTTTGCACCATGTGTAGTGTTGACGATGGCAAAGTGGGAATCTTCCGTATCCCTGATGGCTACAGTCCGGGATGGGTGAGGCAGAAAGCGTGGAGAGGTATGGTAGAAGCCTAAGTCGTCTTCCACCAGACGCTCTGAGCAGATCTCCGCAAGCTGTTTGGTAAAGTATATCTCATCTGCCTCGGGATTGATGGGCATCTCGGAAGCTGCACATTGGATATGTCCCTCCAGCACGAGCACGTTGGTGAGATCGACCTGAAGCTCGCAGTTCGGCTTTGTGAAGATCTCGTCCGGGTTCTGCATGTAGTATTGGTCGGTGGGGAAACAGTCTCCTATCAACACTGATAGAGAGTCTTTGTTTCGTCTACCTGCACGGCCTGACTGCTGCCGCAAGTTGGCGATGGTGTAGGGGAAGCCAACCGTGACGACGGCATCCAAACTTCCAATATCGACACCGAGTTCGAGGGCACTGGTACCGATTATCCCCACAAGTTTGCCCTCGAACATCTCCTTCTCAATGCGGCGTCGATCTTGCGGCGTATAGCCTCCTCGATACGCCATCACTCTAGCCATCACTTCGTCTCTCTCAAGAGTGGCGAGCTCGGTCTTCACGGCCGTTGTCAATATCTCACACTGCTTACGGACCCTGCAAAAGGCAATGACTCTAACACCTCTCAGAATGAGTTGGCAGAAAAGTCTGGCAGTCTCAGCGAATGTGTCGCCTCTACCACTACTAGGATCTCCAGGATCTTTGAATGGAGTGTTCCAGCAAAGGAACTCCTTCCGACCACTTGGTGAGCCATCAAAATCTACCAATTGGATGTCCTCAATCCCGAATATGGTCCTCATATGCTCCTGGGGGTTGGCCACTGTGGCCGAGCATGATATGAACTTGACTTTTCTGTTGCCAACTGCTGCGCATATCCTTCTCAGTCTTCGCATGATGAGTGCAACATGTGCCCCAAACAAGCCGTTGTACACATGCAATTCGTCCATCACCACATAACGAAGATTTTGTAAGAAGTGCCGCCACTTCTCCTCTTGTGGTAAGATTGTTAGATGTAACATATCTGGATTTGTGAAAATGATCCTTGCCTCATCTCTAATCTGATTCCGCTCAGTCATGACCGTGTCGCCATCGAAGGTTTCGCACATGATATCTTCCATGCCCGGCATAAGCGTGAGCATTTCTTTCAGACTACGCTTTTGATCTTGTGCTAGAGCTTTGGTCGGGAAGATATACATTGCTCGAGTATGGCGGTCATCTTCCAGGGCAGTGAGCACAGGTATTTGGTAGATTAGAGATTTGCCGGAACTGGTCGATGTTGCTACAATCACATTTTTGCCTTGGTGCAAAGCATTAATGGCTTCCGCTTGGTGGCTATACAACTGCTGAATATTTCGGGTGTTGTAAAGTGCGTTGACAAGCTCCTGACTGAGTTCAAAGTCCAGCTCGCCATACACAGGCTCCTGTGGATCAAAGACACGATGCCCATCCGGCACAATCTGCCCGGTATACCATTCTAAACCTTTGAGGTCTTGCACAATGTCCGCTATACTGTCTCGCTCGGCAGGTATTGTCTTCGGCAACGTGCTAGTGTCTGGCGCGGGCGTGGCTCCTCTACTGCCACTTGGCATGGGAATGTGGTCATGATGCTCCGATTCGAGTCGCTCAAGAGGGTCCACACTTTGCGCGACGCACTCGTTGAGCCAGGCATTGACCGCCGATGTGAACTTGGTGTTTCTCTTCTCAATCAGCTTCATCATTTGCTTGTGACTGAACACAGGCATTTTCAGCTCTTCTTCCCTCAGCTTCCTCGATGCTCTGATCGGTTCTCCCGTCTTGGGATGTGCAACTTGTCGCTTTAAATCTCCGTCTATGAACTCAAACAACAGCACCTCCGTGTCCTCACTGTGACCTTGCGCATCACGGTTGTTTCGTACAATCTCAGGCACCTCTGTGAAGATATCTCTTGTTGCTCTGTTATTTCGCAGATCCTCCTCGCCCATTAGAGCAACCTGCAACATCTGCTCATCAACATACTGGAAGTTGATGGCTTGTGGAATCAATCTCTTGACTCTAGCGACGTCTTCTATCCGCAGCTCACTTTTGATGTTGGCCTCAACTGAGCTTTTGATCGTTTCGAACGTGGTAGCAAGGTGCTTGCGCGTACAGCAGAAAGTGTATACCAGATTGAGCGCCTTGTGTATTTGTGCGAGTCGTGTGAACTCTGCTGGCCACGGTATTGAAGTCTCGATCACAAGGGAGGAACCTTTGCGGGCCAGCGCAGGCTTCTCGCCACCTTTCGCCCTTCGACGAGGCTTCTGCCCGCCATCATGCGTCTTGGTCGGTAGAGTTGTGGTCTGATTGATGGGGCCGTGGTCCGGTGAGGCGGTGGTAGGCACATCCGAGGCATGCACGTCAGACTGATCGTTTGTGAGGTCGACAGAGGAGTGATCGTGAGGTTCTGCTCCGCCATCCGTCTCTTGGGTTTCGGGCTGTCTCTTACGTTTTCTTCTGCTGTGGAGCAGTTGATTTGACACCGATGCTGCCTGCAGTCTTACCATATTACCTGTTGAGAAGACAACCACACAGCAAATCTGATTGAAGATCTCGCTGTGGAAAGTCCATGCCTACAACGAGAAACGTTGTCTCGCACTCTACTACCGATGAGAGGAGTGACGACATGGAATTATGAACGGGGAGACGAAATGAGACGCGCCACAGAGACGCGCTGTCACATGTCGCTAGGTACACTTCAATTAAATCCCGGCCCATGACTTTATGAAGACACTTTGCTTGTGCCGATAAAGCATCCGTCTGCTGCCGCATGCCTCACCTGTATTTACCGCATTCTACTTGAAAGGACTTTGCCGGCCACATTGATATAAAGGTGATCAAGCCTCGCGCAAGTCTACCTTAGTCCAGACAGCTTAGGCAGTGCTCATTTACAATCCCAACGCGTTTCCGACATGGCCAGCAGATAGTACTGCACACACACCGGCTGAATTCAGACTATACGTCTTTTATACACGTATACACATAAAGCAGCTCGTCTCCAAACTCTATCAGCATGGCGACTGCTCTTGAAGACTTCGAGCCATCGAAGGCAGGCAGATATGACCCTGGCCAAATCGTGATCCTATTCGACGGCCGACAAAACAAAAGTCCCGAGGAGCAATACTCGACATTACAGTATTACTGGATGGAGAGCATGATCAAACTTGGCTGGCCGTCAGTACATGCACAAGACCTGGAGCCTGGAAAGCTACGGTTGATTTGGTATTCTGTAGGTCCATCCTGATTGCATGGAAGAGCCCGCTGGGTGGCTATCCTCATATTGCACCATGTTCAGCTGTTCTCATGCTGGCATCGGCTGATCTTATGTACTGTACAGCACAAGGGCAATGAGGGACTACGAGATTATCCTCTTTGGCAAGCTTACACGGTCAAGGAGATGTTCGACTCCCTCTCCGAGCAGCTTTTCCGCCCTATGATCCTGGGCTGGTCGGGCGAAAACCCGTTCCCCATGATTGGCGGATCGGAGCCTCCAGCCAAACCAAAGCAAGTCGTGCCCCGGACGGTGACGAGCACAAGTGCGACGGTCAGCGGGCATAGCGGTGTGAAGGGTAACCCGCATGATCGCGTTATGGCGATTATTGACGCGGAGGAGGAGAGAGAGGCTAAGAAGAGAAAGGAGCTGGTAGATCGAGCCAGTCGATTGCAGCTCGACCAGGAGGGTGCTGGGGCTGTGTGAGCATGTAAGGATGCAGTCCCTGATTGTTTGCTGTGCTTTTGCATATATTGCGAGTTCGACACATACATAACCTATACATGTAAGTTCGAGACCATGGCAAACGGGTCTGTGATGTGAGCTCAATTCTGGATTATTAATACATGTATGGACGCCAGACTCTTCAGCCCTGGTGGGAGGAATGGGTACTGTTTTGCCACTGACTATGTAACATGGGAAGTCCCGAGAATCTCTCGACGTGCCCTGCATGCATCCATCTTCATGCCTCCGGACTTAACCATGAATCTGTAGATCAAAGTAAGGTTCGCTCTACGAAGACGAGTGGCACAGTATCGGGCTTTGGTCTTTTCGCCTTAAGTCCGAAGCGTGCAGATTGATACAACGGGAGTCGACATCATCAGCAGAATAGATATAAAGAGGCAGTAGCTCAAACGTGCTGACCGCAAATTGGCTAACCAACCTGATTGTGTCAAAGCACCAACTGGGCACAGAAGCACAAATCCAATCCAGGAAATATACCCCGAACTCATTAATCACAATGCCGCCTCCCAAAGGAACAGCGAACTTTCTTGAGGGCCCTGGTAAGTGGGTGTGAAGGCAATGATGTCGCCAGCCTCCAGCGTCTCCATCTGACAGCGAGATGCAGGTGATTACACCATGACCAAGGAAGTCCACAACGACACTTATGCCGGAATCGACCCCACCAAGGCAGATCTGAGTGGTAAGGCAGTCTTCGTGACAGGGGCTTCCAAAGGCGTCGGCAAGGCCATCGCCATCTCCTTCGCCAAAGCCGGAGCCAGCTATATCGCCGTGGGCGCGAGAGGCGACATGTCAAGCACAGAAGCAGCCATCAAGCAAGCTGCCGTCGATGCGAAACGCCCCGAACCAAAGGTCCTAGGTCTGGCACTGGACGTCAGCGATCAAGCCAGCGTGGAGAAAGCAGCCGCTGCAATCAACGAGGCATTTGGCAGGCTCGACATCGTGATCAACAACGCCGGCATCCTGGGCAGCCAGGCGTCTATCGCCGAGTCCGACCCGGACGATTGGTGGCAAATCATGAACGTCAACCTCCGCGGTCCATATCTCATCACACGCGCCTGCCTACCGCTGCTGCTAAAGTCTGAGCTGAAGACCTTGATCACCATCTCGTCCGTCGGAGCACATCTCCGCAGCCCAACCGTATCTGCCTATCAAACCTCCAAGCTCGCCGTCACGCGGCTGATGGAGTTCGTGGACTCTGAATACAGCAAAGATGGCGTGATCGCATTCTCCGTGCACCCAGGAAACATGCTGACCGACATCGTCGGGAACGGTGAAGGCATGGCTCCCGAGATGAAGGCGATCTTCACCGAGACGCCACAACTGTGCGCGGATTCGATGGTGTATTTGAGCAAAGAACGCCGCGAGTGGCTCGGTGCACGATATGTGAACTGCACATGGGATCTGGTGGAGCTGTGTGGTGATGCGAAGAAGAAGGAGATCGTTGAGGGAGATAAGCTAAAGGTGAAGTTGGTTGTGTAACATTCTCGTGGAACCTGCTGTATCCATGACCGACCTGATCTGGAGTTGACCAGAACCTGTTTGCACAATGGGCAAGCACAGCAAATGTGAGCGTGAGCAGATAATGCCAGCCTTTGAGTGCTCTATATATACAATCTTCACAAAGAGAAGCGCAAGCTGCATCAACTATCGCACGTTCGACGTGTGAAATTCACCTCGAGAACTCTAGTACTCGTTGGACACCGCCGCAATGATGGACAGCTTCACACCTGGAGAACGGTGGTATGCTATATCAAGGCCTACATGTTCGCAGTCGTTGGGGTTCTAGCATCAACAGAGCAAGTGGCACTCTGACCAGACATCCCTCGATATCGCCAGACCAGAGCCCAAAGAGCGACTTCAAGATGTGTCTCATGAGAGAGATTATATGTAAGTTCGAATCTCAATCGATACAATGCGTCGAGCTCGCTTGACCAAGCTAACCGTCTGCCTGCTCCAGATCGCTGCGACCACTCATACATCACCGTCCTCGAGGAGTGCAACGCAGAAGACAAGGAGGCATGCTCTAAGCACACCGAGGAGATCGAGGCGAGAGGTATCTGCCCAAGGTGCAAAGAGAAAGAGGCCAAAGACGAACAGATCCGACGCCAGAAGCGTGCGTTCAAACGCCCGCCAGCGGGATCCAGGGGTAGTGCGCGAGACAAGGAGCGCCAGAAGAAGCGGCGAGAGCAGTGGGAGGACGATAAGAACAAATGCGTGATCCTGTGATGAGACTGTTTTTGCTGGCAAAATCAGTTCTGAGTTGAGGATGGGGATACCGTGGGAGATGGTCGAGTTGACAAGTAGTTTGAACGAAATTATGAACGCTTGAGAACCAGGAGTTCGAGATTTGTGGTACCTGAGCCTTGCGCTGCCGAGAGTTTTGATCTGATGCTTGCCTGCTTTCTACGCATAAGCAATGTAGACGACTTGACAGTATGATTCGTGTAAACCCAGCTGCGGCATCCAAAATCGACATGATCTCCAATAGAGACCTAGGTTCTTGGCTAATTTGACGAGAAATGATCGTACATTCATTCGCCTTCCATCACGCCTTCTTCGCCAAGTCGACCCATAAACCCGCATTCACGCTTCACGACCCTCCACTTACCACTCGCTCCGGGCACCTCAGGACTGCTCTCGAAGAGCTTCAGCACATCCACATACTTCCCCCAAGCCGTGACCTCCTTACCCTCCCACTTCCCCTTTCCGAAATGGATGCCGGTGAAATACGTTGTAGCTTCCGCCGACTGACCATCCTCAGCTATCGTGATGGTCTGAGTGCTCAATGCATGTTGAGACGTGATCGGTGTCAGTCTGTTCGCACACGTCGTCAGTACGAGAGTATCATCGGCTGCGTTCGACTTGCCGTTTCTTGATCGCATCAGCTACGTTCTGGACTCCGTTGATGGAGCCTTTGAACGGGTAGATGGTCTCGACATCCTCGACGAAGACTTGCTTGAGAAGTTCGAAGTCTTTCGTATCTAGTGCAATACAGTAGCGTGCAAGAGTGTTCTGGATGGCAATGTAATCGAATGCGTTTGGAACGTGGTGGGCTTCATTGGTGGCCATCTCGGGTATGAGAACTGCTGAATGATGATCGCTCAATTGGAACCTGGAAAAGTGCAGTCGAGGATCACGCACTAAGGTAGCTTAGATATATGCCGGCAAGCAGCAGAAATGAAGACCCAGTAGGGTGTTGACCACCATCGACCAGCTGAAATACGGTGTACTACTGTACTACCAGCACACTCTGCATAGCTCTACCGTGTGGACTTCTTTCTGACGTCATCTCAGGTCTTCCAAATCCAGTCATATCAGTTTGGCCGCGTGCTGAGGACAAGGTGAATCCTACGCTCTTACGAACAGGAATGCGAGAGAGAATGAAAGGTCTACCCCGACAACAGATGGAATCCTAAGATCAATATAGCGGAGCTCATCTTCAAAGGGTCTGAACGCGTGAACGCGTGAGACAACAAGCTCGGCCAAATTTGGCCATCACGGCTTCATGATGTCATGCAACCAGGTACAAGAGGCACAGAACTGCTTGCGTGCAGCGATAGTTTCATGTACATGTACCTGCAATCCTGATTGTAGGAAGGCCAGGCCATACAAGGATGATGTGCAACTGATCGGTGTGCCTCTGCATAATGCCCCCATTCGTTGCCCGCAAACGACAACGTGAGCGCGATCCTTCTCCAGCACCTTCGCCATCCACCAGTCGCACACCTGCAAAGAAACCCAAGACCACCCTGTTCGACGCGGTCGATGCGCCTGACAAGAAGGTCCGCTCGCTCGCAGAGAGTAAGAGACAGCTCGCCAGTCTCGAGGACGATGAGGATGACGACTCCTCGTTGAGTGAAGCCGACAGCGATGAATTCGAGGACGTTCTTCCGGCGAAGCGACAGAAGTTGAACTCTGCAGGAAACGGAGGTGGTAGTGATGACGAAGACGATGGAGAAGATGGGATGCACTGGGAGAGTGCCATGCAGGACGACTCCGTCCTTACAGAACGGCCAGAGACAGAAATCGGCGATGTGTCCATCTCGATCAAGGATGATGGAACGTATATCGAGCCGACGGTATCAGCAGGGCTGAACAAGAAAGGACCATCGAAAAGAGAGCGGCAGGTGCGTATTCATGCGCACTGCCTGCATGTACAGGCGTTACTGTGGCATAATACAGTGCGCAATGCGTGGTTGAATGACACGGAGGTACAAAGAACCTTGGTGGACGGACTGCCGGGTGGAGTTCGGCAAGAGGTCTCGCGCTGGCGGGAGGGGATGGGTCTGTTGAGTAAGGAGGAGATGGAGGCAAGGAGGCGCGAGCTGGCTGCGAAGGCGAGCAAGGGCAAGAAAGGTCGGAGGAAAGGCAAGGAGCAGAGCTCGGGCAGAGATTGGAACGTGGATGCATCGCACCTGGAGCACGGTGTGCCGGATCTGAGCCATGGCGACCCTTTGCTGAGATTGTTGAAGGTGCTGGCTTCGTACTGGAGAAAGCGATTCACGATTACGACGCCAGGATTGCGCAAGCAAGGTTACAAGCCTTTGAGAAGGCTGCAGTTCGAAGTCAAAGAGTGGCAGAAACAGCATGAAGATCCAGAAGAGCATGGCGAGAGAGTCGATAACAAGAAGCAATTTCTGAGGCTTGCTCAGGAGTGTGAGGGGTCTCGCGATGTTGGTGCACAGCTTTTCGTCGCATTGTTACGTGGGCTAGGAGTAGAGGCACGGATGGTAGCCAACCTACAGCCGATCGGGTTTGGGTGGAGCAAGGCAGAAGAGGCAGAACCCAAGCGTCCTAAGAGAGAGATCAAAGTTGAGAAGCCGGAACCTGAGTCTCAAAAGGCGGAAAAGCCGCAAGTGAGGACGACGGCGTTGGAGAAGCCTCAGAAAGGACTGGCCCCCAAAAAGACCCAGCGTGCTTCGACAAGAGGTGATAAGGGCAAGCCGATCAACATAGACGACTCAGACAGTCCACTTACCGATATAGATTCCGAGCCTGATACAAAGTCTGGAGACGAGGACAACAATGACGACCTGTCTGTTGTCGATGTTACACCATCCACACCCAAGAGGAAGCCGAACAAGAAATACGACTCCGATCTTGCGTTTCCCAACTATTGGATTGAGGCATGTTCGACGGTATCGAACAAATACATTCCCATAGATCCCGTTGTTCTCTCCACCATAGGTTCGAATGACGACCTGGTTCAAGCTTTCGAGCCACGCGGCAAGAAGGCCGAGCACGCAAAACAGGTCATGTGCTATACCATCGCATATTCCGCCGATGGCTCGGCGAAGGATGTCACGGTGCGATATTTGAAAAGACATCAGCTGCCTGGAAAGACGAAAGGGGTACGCTTGCCCGTCGAGAAAGTGCCGATCTATAATCGACATGGCAAGGTTAAGAGGTACGAAGAGTATGACTGGTTCCGTACTGTCATGTCGCCATATGATCGGCCAGAGAAGAAGCGTACAGCGGCCGATAAGCTCGAGGACCGACTCGATCTCAAACCTTTCAAGCCTTCTAAAGAAGTCAAGGAGGTCGAGAAAGAATCACTGCAGTGGTACAAGCAGTCCGCCGAGTTCGTGCTCGAGCAGCATCTTCGTCGCGAAGAAGCCATCATCCCAGGTGCCGAGCCTGTGAGGAGTTTCATGGCAGGGAAGGGAGATAAGGCGAAGGAACACCCAGTCTTCCTCAGAAAAGACGTCGCCGCATGCAAGACTGTTGAGTCATGGCACAAGGAAGGGCGAGAGCTGAAGGTCGGCGAGCACCCTATGAAGTTGGTACCCATGCGCGCCGTCACGTTGATTCGGAAGCGTGAGATGGAAGAGGCGCTACGTGAAACGGGTGAGAAGCTGCAGCAGGGCTTGTATAGTAGGGAGCAAACGGACTGGATCATTCCACCGCCCATCGAGGATGGTGTAATACCGAAGAATGCATTTGGGAACATGGATGTCTACGTCCCTACCATGGTGCCGAAAGGCGCCGTCCATCTACCGCTCAAAGGCTCTGCTAAACTCTGCCGGAAGCTTGACATCGACTACGCGGAAGCATGTACGGGATTTGAGTTCGGTAAGCAGCGTGCTGTACCCGTGCTCACGGGTGTAGTGGTGGCAGAGGAACATGAGATGCTGGTACGAGACGCCTGGAAAGCGGATCAGAAGGAAATCAAGCGCAAGGCAGACACGAAACGAACGGCATTGAGTCTAAGCCTTTGGCGCAAGATGTTGCTTGCCCTGCGAGTTTTGGACAGAATCAAGGGTGCTGGCGCAGACGAGGCTGATCCCTTTCCTGCACGCACTGGAGTGGACTCCAAAATGGATGCTGAACTAGACGGTCACGATGAAGATCAGGGAGGCGGAGGGTTCTTTCCACCCGGATATGATGAGGAAGAGTTGCCGCAGCACCAGCGCGTCAAGACTGTGCAAGACACTGCCGAAGAAGCTGAGGGTGGTGGATTTCTTGCCGAAGCAGATGAGGATGGCGATGAACACAGTCATCGAGCTGAGGACGATCAACACGGCGGCTTCCTCGTCGAAGAAGACGCCCTTGACGACTCGACACACTTGCCGGCGAAGAGCCAAGCGCCCATCACGCCAGTCTCGTTGCAATCTCTCCACGCCGCCGAAAACGACGTCAATGTGGGCGGTCAAGCCGACTCTGTGTCGTCTTCCGAGCTCGATCTACCTCCTCCTTCCCCACCCTCTCCCAAGAAGACGAAAGCTCGTGGGAAAGCCATACGTAAAGCCATCTCACCGAAAGTTGTCATCCCACCATCTTCGCGCAAGAGAACCCCTGTAGCTGTCAAGGCTAGCGCTAAGAAGTCGACCCCGAAGAAAAGTCAGTACTTTGCAGCGGCGTCGGAGACGGATATGGACGACGGCGAGACCAGTGACGGGATGGCTGCAGATGATGATGAAGAAGAGGAAGAAGAAGAAGAAGAAGAAGAGGAGGAGGTTGTCAAGCCTCGCCGGACTACGGCAAGGACCAAGGCTAGATCTTGAAAAAGCTTGATATGCTTTCTCTCGGCTCTGAACCGACAGACCTGTATGATGTTGGACGTTCAGACCGCAATGTACAGTATTGTATCGATGATACTCATGATTCTATGTCTTCATCCTGTATCTAGGTCACAGCACACAGATGCGAGACATCGTTCTCACATACTTACAACCTCCACCCGTCAGTTTCCATGTAAAGCAAGCCCTGCAGACTGTCACGCGACCGCACGTTTTTTCCCCCACGCCGGGAGCGTCCGCGCTTCATTGTTCAGCTCGGTGTTTGGCGCATGGACGCCACGTCCTGTCTGTCACTGGGAGCAGGGGAGAGCTGAGCCTCGATGCACTAACTACTACGAACCATCCATGTCTGCACTACTACACCCTACCTCTCTGCATCATTGAGGCGACTTCGGGGGCGGGGCTAGCTACCTGGACTTTGGCTTGCGCTAGCAATTCGTGGTATCTCCCTTCTTACAAAAAGCACACCGACAGACAGCTTTCTCCTCTGTCTCTCGTTTCACTATTTTCTCGACAGATTCGACGTCTGATATCCTCAAACGGTTCGTTTCCCGATTGCGGACATTATCTGGGGAGCAGCACGCAGCATCTCATGGAGTTCGTGCCGACATACTTTTGCCTATTGCTCAAATCTATACATTGAGATCTTTCATCTTGCAGACACAACTTGACTTTTATCTTCCGTGCGATCGTGTCAGCACACCTCACCATGGCCGAACCAATCGTCGAGGCGAAAAACGCAGACGCGGATGTTCTTGCTTTGCTGGGCAAGAAACAAGTGTTGAAACGCCGCTTCGGACTGCTCTCGCTGTTCGCCTTCGCTGTCTGCGAGCTCATCACCTGGGAAACTGTTCTCGCTCTCTTCGCTCAAGCGTTCGAGAATGGAGGCCCCGCCGGCGCAATCTATGGTTTCATCATCGCGTGGTCCAGCACGCTCTCCGTGTACACTGTTATCTCGGAACTGGCATCAATGGCTCCGATCGCCGCTGGACAGTACTACTGGGTCTACATGCTTGCGCCCGCCAGGTACAAGACCGTCGGGAGCTATGTCGTTGGATGGCTGACCTCTTTGGCCTGGATCGCAACCGTAGCAACCGAGACGCTCTTTGCTGGCACCATCATCCAGGGCATCGTGGTCTTGGACTACCCACAGTACGAGGGCAAGATGTGGCAAGGCACCCTGATCACTTGGGCTGTGATTGCCGTATGTATCTTCGTGAACACGGTCATTCCGGCCTGGCTGCCGCGGTTCGAGATCTTCATCTTGGTCTTCCACATTGCAGGCTTTTTCGCCATTCTGGTCACTCTGCTGGTCATGACGCCGACCCTCAGCTCTAACTCGACGGTCTGGTTGACCGCGTTGAACACAGGCGGCTGGCCTACCCAGGGATTAAGCTACTGCGTTGGCTTCCTTGGTAACGTTGCCACGTTTGTTGGCGCAGATGCTTCCGTTCATCTTGCCGAGGAGGTTGCGAACGCAGCCATTACCATCCCTCGAGCGATTCTCGGCGCTATGTTGATCAATGGAGGAATCGGTTTCGCCATGATGATCACCATCCTGTATTGTCTTGGGCCCAACGTTGATACAGTGTTGGAAACCAAGACTGGGTTTCCCTTTATCCAAGTCTTCGCTGACAGTGTGCCGAACATCGCTGGGGCGACCTTCATGGCAGTCGTTGTCCTGGCCTTGACATGGGCGTGCTCTATCGGCATCACGACTACAGCGTCACGAATGACGTGGAGTTTTGCGCGTGATCGTGGGCTGCCCTTCTCTCGCTGGATTAGCAAAGTTAACACACGCACTCAGGTTCCAGTCAATGCCGTCTTCCTCGTCACCGTGATTGCGGCACTTCTCACGCTCATTTACGTCGGATCGTACACTGCATTCAACGATGTGATCTCCTTGACTATCACCGGATTCTACGGATCATACTTCATCCCATCGGCATTGTTGCTGTACCACAGAATCAAGGGGAATGTCCTACCAAATGGCACCGATGCAGATTCCCATCCCCCGGACGAGGCAGTGACGGGAGAAAAGACGGAGAACACGATCGACGCGGATCAGCCGCCGAGCTATGATGAAGTCGTATCTGTAGTGAATTTCCGCCTGGTCTGGGGCCCGTGGCACTTGCCCGGGATTTTCGGCATTATAAACAATGCCTATGCTTGCTGGTGAGTCCACATCTTGCTCCATACCTTACATCAACAACTAACTATTGCCAAATCTAGCTACATGATCTTCGTCATCTTCTGGTCCGTCTGGCCACCCGCCACACCCGTCGATGCCGCGTCGATGAACTACAGTGTCGTTGTGACCGGCGGCGTCATGATCCTGAGCACCATCTGGTACTTCGTGCGTGGCAGGAAGGAGTACAAGGGTCCACGTGTCGACTTCGAGGTGAAGCAGAACTTGCGCAGGGGAAGTGTGGTTGAGGTTCGTACTTGAACATGCAGACTGGGGTTCAGATGTCTGTGGATATCTGTGGAGTACTGCGGGTTGCTGAGACCTTGAAACCACTATCTCAAACCCGCAGTGCTTTGATTCATTACTCTCAAGATGAACCTGGCTTTACATCTTTCGCTCTCGGGTCACGTCTTCGTAGGGTGTCATATCCCACTTTAGTACCGAACGCAAACATTCCGCTGCGCTAGTCTACCATCGCATGTCCTTCGACATCTTGACCTTCGAAAGCAATGCATACTTTATCCCATAACCAGACAATAAAGTATAGATATACCACAACTCCTCATTTTCCCCCACACTTCCCCAGCCACAAAGAAAACAAGTAATATATTTTTCCAAAATTTCTGCTCTACCAATCACAGCGCCTCGGTGCTGTGCCGGAATTTTCTCCGCCCCATCTCCGGGCCGGTTGGCTCAATGGTAGAGCGTCCGCCTCCTATCGATTTGTTTCACAGGAGCGCACCACATGGCAGGGGGGCTTCGATCCCCGGTTGCTGGCGCCGCGAGCGGAAGGTTGTGGGTTCGAGTCCCATGCTGGTCGTCTTCTTTTGGACTTTTTTTTTGGAGTTCTGAGGAGGAATTGGCGGGTGGTGGTTGTTTTTGCTTGGCTGGATCATGGATTGAGTGAGGTGGTGATTGGGGTCGGGATGTAGAGGGGTTTGATGCGTGATTCGAGCTTACGAGGCTATTCGTGGCGGGCATATCTTAGTGTACACACCTGGTCTGGGTCTGACTATGGTAGGGATTAAGAGGACGAGGGAGTGACTTAGGAAGACTGGTGATTCACCATCTTTTCAAGGACTACATATTTCCGAGGTGTAGGATATATGTCGAGAACTGTACACCATAATGTAGGTACCTAAAGGGCTACATACATGGATAACCCAGTCTAGTCTGCGAAGCATCGAGGTAATCACTTCAAGACCTTGCCATGACGGGAGGGGTGCCTTTTCAGGGACATTGATACGATCGCCTGCTCTTATTGTTCGACGATCCCGTCTCTTGACAAGCTGAATCTCCACTGATGTGTATGCGAGATTGCCAGTCTCACTGCTGCCCGAATTTCATGTCAGGACGCGAAATGGCTGCGCGATACTCCACGATGGCTGGGATCGAGATTTCGCTATGAGTACATCTTATACATATGCGTACAGTACGAATCGTGCATCAATCTAAATCTACAACAACCTTACGCCCGCATCTCAGGTCGAGTAGTTGGCGCGTTGGGAATGTACTGTACTTGAGCGCTTGTGTTGTCCTCCGATGATTCCATCGCTGGTCGTCTCTCGATCACCTTGAATTCACTAATTAGCGACCACGATCACCCCTTCGATCTTGCTAAGATTGGTTTAGTCTTACCTGCTCCTCTTGCTGCCCAGGCAGATAGGCTTGTCCACCCTGCTCCGGATCCGCGTACAAGTCAACCTCTGGATCGTCCATTGCAGCGTTCCGTGCGTCCTCCCACGCATAGAACCGTGTCGTCAGCACGATCCGGATGTTCTTCTGGGTCCTCTTAACCTGTGAAGCCAGTCAGTCTCACCAAACCCGCATTCCATCATTCTGTCCAAGCACTTACGGTATCCATCCTCGTCTGATATTCGTACTCTCCGTACATGCCCTTGCCTCCTGCCGATCGTTTCCGGTCATATTCTCCCGTCACCAGCCGATTCTTCTCCTTGGCACACACCCACCATAGCCGATGCAGGTCATCCCAGTCCTTGACGGTCAACTCCTCCACCGTCCATTCCCGTCCATGCGCCGCCATCTCCGTCGGCGTGTCGAACGCCGTCCCCTCCTGCGAGAAGAACTGCCACAGCCCATGCTCGGGATCCACCTCGACTACTGAGCGCTTGGCAGGATCAAGGACGGGTTTAGGGAGGCCGCGGGCGAGGAACTTGTCCGTGACTGAAAGGCGCTGTTTCTTGTTCAGGCCGGTGCGTCGGAGCGCGGAGACGCCGCGGTTTGGATTGCCATCCTTGCGAGCGGAGAGAGGCGCAGAAGTAGAAAAGGCAGAGGATTGGACAAAGGCCGGCAGTAGAAAGGAGGGTGGGAGATGCGATGTCCGCGACGGGCTGGCGATCAGCGCGTTACTGATCAAGCCTCTGCAGGTGCAGTGCCCTTTCGACATGATGTGTTCAAGGTGGATGGATGACAATGTCTACAGAGAGATGTTCATCAAGTTCAATGCTCCGTCTCGAAGTTCTTAGCGTATGTTAAGTCACATGACCAGACCTGATCGCCAGTTGCGTCTCAACATCACCGACGACCTGGATCGTGTCCATCGCTCCCCAATGACACAAGCAGAATGAATTGCATGGGCTATGAACGATCGGAAGAGCAATACTACTGTCTTTCTACGGACCAGGGTGGTCGTGACACTTACTCAGCTCTACATCGCACGCCTGGGGCACATCTTCGTCGGGCAGTATAGACAGAATGCTGCTCCACTGCTCAGCATGCTTTGTATATCTATAAAAACAGTGACTATTGGCTCTTCATGAGGCTCATGGGAAATCTGTACTCATAAAGTGTTCGCTCCTGAGCGCTCCCATGATACATGGGCAGAACGACTCGCGTTGACTGAGTTGCAATCTGAATATCCGTAAGAACTCAACGACATTGTGAACGAGCTATGAAACTGGTGCGTGACGGCAGCGATCTATTCAGCGTGAAAATTGCCATAGCGTATGGACTTGATGATCTTCTCATCTGCACCCGGACTCGTATTGCAGTACCCACTCTCGTAATCTGGAAATCGGCGAGCGAAGATTTCCCTCCTTCCATCGTTTGTTTCCCTCTCTTGCCTGTTACAACATCACTTGAGCTATTCCACCATAGGTATCCTAAGACCTGAACTATCATCGTGTTGAAGCGGTGACGCAATAGAACGTCCCGCCACTCACCTCTCACGTTCTCGCTGTTCATCGAGCCAGATGCGTTTTGCTGGACCGATCGAGTTCGTGCTTATATTTTGCCAGAAAAGTAACCATCTTGTTCCCGCTGGAAGAGCGCAGATTCTGCATGCTTCCTCCGATGATCCAGAAGATCGCCCTGGCTCGCGTCGTGGCAACGTTGCAACGACCTGACGTGTTCATGAAACCTGTTGACAATGTCAGTTTCAACACGCGCTCGTCCAAGCGTAGCACTCGGGCAGCCATACCAACAATGTCACCATTCTGGCATGATCCATCAAATATGACCATGAAAGCCTCTTCGCCCTGGCTGGCATCAACCGTCAATACCCTCGGAACATCGTCCTCGGTTATGGCCCCATCTCGTAGCATTGTCTGGAAACGGTCCTTGTATGTGTACAGCTGTAGACGGTCAGTCACCATTATGTACTTCAACATAACGCAGAAGGGTGAGTTACCGCAGCTTTGTACGCGCAAATGATCATGAGATTGTTTTTCAACTTTTGTTCCGTTTTGTGGCAGAATTCGCGGAGTCGAGGGAAAACGTTGGCGAAAAAGTGGTCAATGTGCTCCTGAACGAACACGGACTTCATGGTATCATTCAGACAGCGCCGGCCTCGAACCTCAAGCCAAGCCAAGCGAACTTGATCGTCCGACAGGGCAGGCGTATCATCGACCGTGTCAGCTTTCCCGGACAGGATCTGCTGCAACACGGTCTTCAGTCCAGGTTTCAATGCCTCGAGCTCGCTGTGTGTACGTGGTCCATCCCGTAGCTCACCGCTGTAGAAACTCGCATTTGGGAATGCCGAGATGCTCGGATGCATCCGATGCTGCTCAAGCAATCGAAAACACGGGAAGCCCTCCCGAACAAGGCGGCATGGCAGTGAGACATCGAGTCGAGTCTTGAAAGCATTGAACTGCATATCTCCATTCGCGGACATGTTCGTAGGTGTGAGCTGCTTGTCATCTCCAAACATGAGCACACCCTCCACATCCGAACCCCAAGCGCTGCAAACGACACCACTCCACACGTTGACTTCATGGTCTTTGGCAGCTTCGTCAATAAAACAGACAACACCAGTACCTGCGGTGCCATGTTCCTTCCGCTTCCACGAGGCCAGAAGTTCGGTCGCTCGTACATTGCCTGTCGTGGTGACTATAAAGCGGGATCGCTCGAGCCAGTCCAACTTGCATGCTTCGTATGCCATTCTGTAGGTTTCGTCTATCTCGTCGCCGAGCTGACCATCCCTGTACTTGGTGATCAGAGTTCGTAAGAGCTCCCATGCATTGGCATCATGGCCCTCTGCCCCGGTTTGCCCTTCTGGAATATAGAGGTTGACCTTCAACTTGCCCTCGATAGTGGCTAGAACGACTTGCTCGACTACGCCATACGGCCGAACGAATGAGGCATATTGATCGTATTCTGCGACAGCAACGAGAAACTCGCTATAGTTCAGAACACTTGTCTGGGTGCGTTTCGTGTTCTCCTTGATACGTTGTTGACGCGCTGCTTCAGTAGCAGTCTGCGCGCGGGAGCCGGGGTACAGCCGGCCAATGCTGAGCTCCGGGACCTCTTTCTGGTGCTCGAAAAGTGCTTGAGCCATGTGATCTGCATTACTGTTTGCCGGTGCCAGCGCAAGGATGCGATAGCCGAGCTTGTAGAAATAGATTGCCAGTCCTTGCTGCAGCAGTGTCTTGCCAGTTCCTATGGTCAGCATGTCAGTTTTGTAGTTTCCAATCATGATACCCCATGCACGGCTTACCAGCGGGTCCCATCACAACAACCATACCGCCTTTAGCCTCACCAATTCCGTTGATTACTGCCAACTGCTCCTGATTCCAGTGCTTCCAGGTTCGAAGCCACTTCATAGCAGCCGCTTGTCCTTGCTCGGGAATCTTGCTTCCACTCGTGATATCAACAACAGGCAAGCGGCTGTGGAGCTGGTTGAGGAGGATCGGGTGCCACCTCACACTTCGAGGTGCTTGCAGATCTGCCACGGTGCGGAGCTGGCGTTGGTACGTGGCATGATTTGTTGCCGGCTCGAAAACTACCTCATACCGAGTCGCGTCCTGGATGGTATCCCAGTTGACCACTTCTTCTGTCGCATGCTTGGCTCCGGATCTTCGCAATATGAAAAGGGCGTCAGCCGCAGGATACCCCGAAGTGTTGCAAGTCAAGGTCGCGGATGTATGCAGCACTTCCAGATCCTGTGCAGTTAGTGGTTTCATGGTCACCTTGCACAAAAGATCGTCTGGCAGACGTAAAGACATGCTGCTCTTTGTACCACCGAGCGTACGGAACGCCGTGAATCTCACGCCGAGTGCAGAGACCTGACCTCGTCGGTGTATATGTCCGATGTGCTTGACCTTTGCCCAAAGCTTTAGAGCTTCAGCCTGTTCAGCGTGTTCTGCTGATGCTGCATATACCAACTGTACTCCCGCTTCTTTGACAGTGCTGAAGGTGTCCCCACAGTCCAAAGATACCATTGGGTGTTTAGCAGCACCTTGTAGAAGATGGAAAGGCTTGCGGACATAGTTCTCCGACATACACTCGATATGCGTTTCGTGCTCTCCAAACATTGCATACTCGACCTGGCCTATGGACGGGAGGAGCAAGCCTGATCCACTCGGCAGTCGCGCATAGATCTTTCCAAGCTGTGTGAGGTCATTCTCGCTCAAAAGGTCTGTATGCAGCTTGAAGTGAAGTTGATACTGGTGGCCAGGTTCGAGGAAAGAGCGGAGTAAGGTGGCGACGGCTTTACTGCTGTCATCCAGTTGCGAGAATATGGTGGTCAGGTTGTTGAAGCCAGTCGATGTAGCTGCTCCAGCAGTGAACTTGATATTCGCTGTATCCCTGGAATACACGTAGTCACGAATCGCCGAGGTCTGGGGACCGTGAGTGGTAAAGTGCCACTCTAGGACAAGAGTCAAGATGTTTTCTGCACCCCGCAGGAAGTGGGCTTCCAGGCGAACAGTTGGCGCAAGAAGCTAGTGTTGATTGTCAGTCAGGCGAAATGATCGCGAGGAACACCGAACACGAGTTACCAGCTTATTGAAGGTAAGTCGAAGAGCGCAGTCCGTTTTTCCACCGCATTCGGTCGATGGGTACGCTTCACCACCTTCGGAAACTATCTGACACGGGACTTTTGGCCGTGCAACGCCACTCAAGCTCCTCAGGAGGCCGTTGTCTAGGAAGGGGTCGGAGAACTGATAGAGATCAACAAGCGTGGTACTTGGAGTGATGTTGCCGCCTGTCACAGCATCTTTCACCACAGATAGGTGCTGGTACAGCTCCATGTCGGGATTGTCGAGGTCAGCACCCCTCAGGCCATCCGTGATATCGTCTGGCTTCTCCATGGATAGCGATGCAACGCTGCAGATGAAAGGAGACGAGGAGTGGAGTAGATGGTTGAGTAGAGTAGATACTTAGGCTGGTTTGACAGTGCGACTGAAGTGAAGCAAAACGCAGACGTGACGCTTACACGTGACTCGCAGTAATGTGGTGGAGAGCGAAGAGCAGAGGACAGAGGCAGAAGAAGAAGAGGGGAGACGGATGACCAAGGCGGCATAGGGCTGGAATGCTGGCAACCTGAAGTCATGAATCAGGCAGGCATCACTCCACAACATGTGACGACGAGCAGAGCGACATGCCAACTAGCACGTCCTCAACTACACCTACCTCACCGCACCTCAACCTCACCTCCCCTTATGGCTTCTGTCCGTAGAAACCGGGAACGATGCTGGCCCGCAGGACTCGGCTAATGGTGCCCCTGATGCGGATGGACTTCTCGACCACACCCTGATCCATTCTCTCATGTGGCTCACAGAAGAAGGAAACTATCGCGTTATGACACGAAGTCCATCCAGAGCAGCTTGTCTTCGGCAGGATCCTGAGGATCATGGGCTCCATGGTCTCGTTGATGATCCTACGGTATGCCAGGAGGAGCATCCCGTTGTTGACGATGTTGCTGGCAACGACGATGCCAGACCCGGGAGGCAACTGTGACTCTGATCATCAGCCTTGACCATCATCTGAGCCCATTCACGGCGGTGGAATAGTTGAGAAGACCTCGATCGCGTAGCCGCAAATGAGCCATTTTGCTGCCCAAGCCAGAGGATTGTCATTGGAGATTGCACCGCTGCACCAGGATATTTCACCTCGGGTCACAATCAGCCACCTACCTATTGCTTGAATCACACGCCAAACAGCTTTCGGTGGTGTGGACACGCCATTTGCAGGAGAGCGAAAGATGGGCAATGCGAAGTGATGACTGAATGCCGATGGGGGGTGAAATGTTGTCCAAAGACATGAAGTGCGTGGTCTACTTTTACCCGTCTCATGCATCATCTTCGTCTAGACCGCCCGACGTCCTTGAGATCATCGCCAGTGACGCAACGCCTGCCCACTTCCGCCCGAGGATGCGCACCTACTTTATTACACCACTCACGCATGATTCCGAATGACGCCCTGCGACACAAACATAGTCCAGCACGGGTCAAGTTGGGCATTGATTGCTCTTTCACCACCTCAGGGTGCTTATTAGCCTTGCGTCACGCCGCGAAAGCACCGTACATAATTACCAGACCATCCGTCTTCCAGTGCTCCCCGACCCCTCCATATTCGACACATCCGGAGCCTCTTCATACCTGATCAAACACACCACACCTCGCTTGACAACTTGCTAGCTGTGCGATATCAGCAACCATGTCTCGATACCGCGCATCCACCGATGATCTGGCCTACGGCGACATACCTCAACGATGGGACCGCGACAGGTTCGAGCGCCTGAGTCGTCCTCCACCCCCCCGTGGATTCGACGAGCATGAGGAATACCGTTATGTCGAAAGGGACCGCCCAGGCCGCCGAGACATTGCAGTCACCGACCGTATCGACGATCGCGGTCCTGGCTACCGTTACGAAGAACGTGACCGGTTCGTGGAGGAGGATCGTTATGCGCCGCTGCCTGGCCGCCCACGTCGACGGACCGACCGAGAACTGTTTGGTGATGTTGATCCTCGTGAGCTTGCTGGTATGGCTATCACGCCGTACAGAGGTAAGAGCTCTACACGCGAAGGGATGGATGTCGAACGCCGCATGTCGTCTCGGCCTGGACTGTTGCGACGACAAAGCAGTTTGGACACCTTCGATCGCAAACCTGCACGCCGCGAAAGAGAGGAGTATCGGATCCCTGCTGGCGTCCCGGTGCCTTTACCCATCCGGCGTGTGCGCAACGAATATGATGATTATCGTGGTCGTGGCTACGAGCCTGAATCCTATCGCGAGATTGAAATACAACGGGAACGATCAATCCACCGCAATCGACCACCAAGGAGCGAGTACTCCGAGAGCGATGCTCGATCAGTGAAGAGTAGAAAAAGCGTGAAGAGTAGAAAGTCCAAGGCTCCCACCACAGTCATTTCCAGCTCATCCAGCAGTAGCACCGAAAGCTTCGAAGAGGTTGAGAAGGAACTCAGTGTGCACGAAAGTATTGGTCCCGCGAGCATTCGTGAGAGCATCCATGACACCACCAGGAAGTTCAAGAAGGGAAAGACTCGCATGCCCAAACGTCTCGTGTGGCGCGAAGCAATCATGGATCTAGGCTATCCTTTCGATGAAGAACAAGACTTCTACATTTTGAGGATTGCGCTGGAGAAGGAGCAAATCGACGAGGTCATCAAGATCACTGAGACGTACAAGAGCGGAGGTAAGCTGCGGAACTTCGGTTTATGGTAACTGAATACTAATCTTACCTTTAGAAAAAACCGAGAAGAAGGTCTACCGGTACGAAGAGAATGAGATATCAGTACCACCTGCACCGATTGGTGAAAGAGAAGAGGTCACCCGCACCGAATGGATCAATCCACCCACGATCCGCGGCGCTTCACCGAGTGCACGCAGCGTCACCACACGAGCGATTTCCCCTGCACGAACCCAGCGCACTTCTCGATCACGAGCGCGTTCTCGCGCTCCATCATTCTTCGAAGAGCGTCGCACTGTGGTCGAAGAAACCGGCCCGCCAGCTCCACCTCCGGCGCCAGCAATCCCAATACCTGGCGGCGATTACTACGAGAGCCGTACCGTCATCGAAGAACGCACCCCACAGTCCCCGCCGTCTGGCGCGCTTATTGTTCAAGAACGCGAATATCGTTCCGACCGAGACATCAACGCCGAGATCCGCGCGCTGGAAGCGGAACGTCGCGCCCTCCGCCTCGAGCGCGAAGCTGAGGAGAAACGCAACATGGCCTTGCGTCTGCGCGAGCGTCCGGATGAAGAGTTCCAGCTCGTCGAATACCGCGAACGTCGACCGGCCCGTGAAGTGCTCGAAGTTGTGGAGCGTGAGAAGAGCCCCCCGCGCAATGTGCTGCGCGTTGAGAAGGATCGGAAAGGTAGGCTGGCTTTGGTTCGGTCTGCCAATTGATCTGGTTGCTTCCTGTCACCGTTACCCGTTCTTGCTCCTGTCGTTCTTCTCAAGGGGTGGGTTCTCCATTCCTGGCATCTGACTTCCTCCATTTCTTGCTTTATCTGGGGCGCACTATGCTGTTGATCGAGATTACATGACTGACTCCTATGTCTTCTCTTGCGCAGAACGACTTAACAGGAGAATCATCGGCGCAGCCGTCGCGACGCTTACCTGATCACCGATTGTGCGGAGAACTGGAGAGGTGGTTTTTGTAATTGTCTTGGGTGTTTGCGAGGGGATCGGGAGACAAGTGGGTATGAACTGCACGGCCTTTCAGAGAATTTGTTAACGACAGCGTATGATGTACTCTGCTCTTCGTGGTAGAGATACTTATGTATGGTATGCACAGAGCCTGCAGAGAACGAAGACGAGTACCTACATTCAGAAACGTTTATGTACCTTTCCTCCTTCCTCATATGTGAACATGGCAATGTATATATTAGCATCAGTCCACACGTAAAACTACCGGATCTTGTACAAACACGGTTGCAACACTTTCCCCTCGTCCTCGGTCAATACCTCCTCTTCTCCCTTCCCATCATCCAGGAACTTCTTCTTGCTCTTCGCAAACCTGCGCTCCCCCTCTGGCTCCCTCGATTTCTTCTTCGCGGCGGCGGCTGCTCCTTCGGCCTCCGGCGGCACATTCTTCCCCTTCACCGGCACCGCGGCCTTGACGAACTCCATCTTCACGAACATCTTATTCGACAGGTCCACAGCGCCGGCGCCGTCCTTCAGCACGAAGCCACGCCGCCGGAGCACGTCCACGAAGCCGGTGACGTCCGTCTCCTCGGGCTGGCGGGCAGGCTCGACGCCGTCGACCTCGATGCGTAGCGCGCTCAGCTCGTCAACCTCGGCGTCGTCGCGCGCCTGCCGGGCTTTCGCCTTGAGCAGCGCGGCGGTCTTCTTCTTGCCGCCGACCGAGTGGGCGACGACGCTGGGGCCGCGGGCCTTGCCGCCGACGCGGCCGAAGCGCGACTTGATCTCGGCGACCCACAGCTCGGCCTTCCAGTGCAGGATGCGGTAGGCTTCGTCGATGAAGGAGATCCAGTTAGTGCCCATTAGCGCGAGGCAGAAGATGGCCACGTCGACGCTGCCGGAGGCGGTGGGCAAGGCGGAGATGTCCGCGAGCGTGACTAGAGGAGATGGGCTATGAAGGTCGTAGGAGAGGATCTGCAGCTTGAGCGAGGCGGTCTCGCCGGTCGAAGTCAGAGTCTGCGCGAGAGCGGCATCGCCGCAGCCTAGGTCGGCGATTATGCAGGTGCCCTGGGTGCGTGGGAGGTCGGCCCGTCCGTCTTTCTCGGCTTGCTTTTTCAGCGCTTTCGCGGGTTGAGCGATCTTGCCGCGGGAGCGCAGCGTGGCGAGGAAGGTCGAGACTGGGTTCTCGGGCCAGGAGACGACTTGCTGACGGAAGCCGGCGTGGTAGTCCTCGAACATCTCCGGGTTTTGGGAGAACAGATCTAAAGCGGTTTTGGAGGGTGCAGTATAGAGGGTTTCATTCAGGTGGCGGAAACGGGCAGAGACGAGCTTTTGCCGCATGGCAGCTTGCATTGGAGTGAGTTTGGTGGATGATGGGAGAGGTAAGATCGGAGGCGGTGCTTGAACTTGGACTTTCGGGCCTGATTTGGGTTCGTTTTGTTGTTCTTTGCTAAGCTTGATATCCTTTTTCGATGGCTTTCCCGCCCCGCCGGCAGCCCCTTTGACGCTGCCTGTCGCAGGCATACCGCTTTCCTTGCCATCTGTAGTCTCCAGCTTCTTGCCCTCTCCGACCACCTCAGCATTGGCGCCCGTCTGCGTTTCCGCAGCCATTTTCTGCTTCTTGGCTTTCAGCTCCTTCTTCTTCTCCTTTAACGTCTTCAATTTCTCTTTCTTGTAGCTCGAACTTCCTTTCTTGCCGTCCACATGTCGATCCCACATCTTGCCGACATCTTGTTCTTGATCCGCCACCGGAGCCTCGTCTCGTCGTTTTCTCTTGCGACTGGACTTTTCTCCATCCTGCTGCGACTGCCGCTCCTCTTTGGCAACAGCCTTTGCGGATTTGAAAGGCTCGGTCTGTGGTTTGAGAGATGACGCATCCACTGACCAACCTTTTACTGCGAACATGACTGCTTTGCGCGAGCTTTCTTTCAATTCAAGATCGATCGGCAATAAATTTTGGGATGGAGCCTCGAATGAGGCGGGGCTGTTCCGCGTCGTGCCTGAGGCATGAAAGACTTACCTTTATCAAATATCCTGTACATGCAGTTAGAGTAGGCTGCAGTGTGTTATAAGTGACAGCACCTGGTCATAAATATCTTATGCATGCGAATGCCAAAGCTTAAAAGGCTTCAAGTTGCGACGTTTCGTCCTGTACTCATATGTCAAAGCTCAGCAGCCCACACAAACCGCAGCGGGACTGGCGAATAGAGGCAAGGTTCCGTAGATATGCAAAATCCGATCGAGCAGGACAAGTACATTTACTTGGGCGAATTCTCAATCCCCATCAGATTCTTGCAGGCATGTGGCGATCTGTGTACCAATGTGACTTCAGCCTGACTGGGTTCTGGTTCGTCTCCTCATGCTTGGTGGTCTGGCCTACGAATAATAGTCCTAGAGTGCACTGTACTGTGCTGCAGAAAGAGCCTCCACAATCGCTCTCACTCGGGGTAAGGCTGAACGAGCGTTTGTTTGGCTGACGCTGCCCCATACGCCAGGCTTGACCACGGTTCGTGCTGTGGCAGGAAGGGCACGGTCTAATAAAGCTCGTCCCCGCGCCTAGCTTTGTTCCTTCAGGATGCACACGAGCACATCATTGCTGTCTTACGTTTTGAGCTTAAACATCGGCCGAAGCGTAGTCCTCTCTCTGTGCTGTTGTTTGATCTCGATCATGCCGCACTCTTGCTTGTTCAACACCGAATGGCCAAGCCGTGCATTTGTATCTTAGATTAAACTTTGCTTGTTGATCTTCGACATGGTTGGTCGGTGTTCGCCGAAACTCGCATCCCAGTCGTTCAACCTATGCAGAAGAGCGGAATTCAGGGGATTGAGCAGCCATCTTGGCAGCTACTGATCTATTGGGGCCTTTGAGATGCATACCCTGCATCCTCACGTCATGCTGGCCAGTAGCTAGCGTCGAACCCCAAGCCACAAACCTTGATGCTTGCAAGTGGTTGGCGCAACCCAAGTGGCATAGGCAAAAGTTGTTAGCTTTATGATCAATAATTGCACCATTCATTGTTTAAAGTCGCAGAACGAGCTGGCGATGCAGGACCGTGAAAAGCACTGGATCAGAGTCACCACTCCAGACCTTGCTGTGTGATATGACTGCCAAATTGTCACTGGTGATTCCGTGGTGCAGCTCTTATCCACTGGGCGATCATGCAACAGTCGGCCTCGTTATATACTATAGCTCGGCGGACGGCCGCTTTGCAGTACACACAAGACATACTCTAGCTGTGTAAGGCACACCGCAAGACAAAGATAGAAATCGGGTGCCCGAAGTCCTGCGCTCCAGCTCCAATGTCACGCAGCTTTACGTCCTTGTTCGTGCGATCACGATGGGCATACCTACGGTGGGCTTGGCGTGAATTCGTCCGGTAATCTCATGACACCTCATAGAATCGGCCGTTGCGCTAGTCAGACGATCCTTGTGCCCACTCGACCATTTCAATGCGGGAGATGTGATCCGAGAAGGTGGACTGCCCGGTCTTCGTTATCCTCTGCTGGCTTTGCGAGGTGGTTACGGCTCGGTGCACCACAATGAAAGCTCAGGGAGATACAAGCTACTACCACCTATCGAACTCAAAATTTTTGCCACTAGCGCGCCTTGGCGATAGGGAACTTTTCTACTGACCTCTAAAGTTTAAATATTACATACACCTTCAGACATACACTTTGTCTTTACATTAACATCTACAACGATCGTACTAGTATTCGGACTAGTATATACAGTCGTTACAAAGCAAGCTAAGACATTAACAACCTTAGGACTAAAATAAATACTAGTTCGATTCCTAGTACGAATACTAGTTTAGTTACTAGTATAGCGACACTACAGAATATAGATCTTAGGATTCGAACACAAGTCCTAGATAAGGAGATCTTTTATTAATATTATCCTATTTATCCTACATTAATTAAAGAAGGGCTTAATAGTAATAGCTAACCTCTAAATTTAACTTAGCTTATAGCTAGAAAAAAGCCTAGAACAGCCCTTACTACAAGATAGTTAAAGTATACTTTTTACCTCCCTTAATACCCGACTTTAGACCCTAAAGGCTTTACATACTATATTAATCTCGATAGGGTCCCTATCTAAGGCGAAGACAGAGTACCTCTATTCTAGCCTACTATAGGGTCTTTCTTAATAGTAATATTCTACTAGTATATCTACTAGTACTAATACTAGTATAGCATTAATACTCTTATTCTTAGGTTAAAGGGTACCTAAAAAGCTCTTCTTTACCCTTCCTTTATATAGTAAAGTGTAAACGCTAGAGATAGAAATGCACTAGGATCAAAAGATGCGAATATATGCCCTTAGAAGCAGCGACAAAACTATATACTAATGTTAATATAGAAACATAGGAAGCTCTTACGAAAACCTAACATCTTCTTAATAGAAGTAAGCTAAATATATTAGTTATAAACGTACATATAACTATCGTAGCAATCTGTAAAAGATATAAGAAACAGATTGTGTACACCTTACAAAACGAGACTTGTTATCTAGTCTTTAATTAGCTTAGGGAGGTAATAAATAATTCCTTACTAGTTTTTATACTAGTATCGATACTAGTATAACTACTAACCTAATATAGGACCTCGATAGCCGATATAGAGCCTATATCTATTGTACTAACTTTGTTTAGGGACATTTAAGTATACACGAGAATCATTAATGTATAACATATTAAAGAGAGCATTAGATCAATATTAATCTCTTACCGATATACTTATAATAGCACCTTAAAAACAATATACTAGATTACACTTCCTATTGCCCTATCTACAAGAATCAGCAATTAAGGATGCCTAACTACAGTATGTATCTTATTAAGAATACTAGTATTAATACTACTACTAATACTACTATTTAGTAGGTGTCCTCTATAGCTATAGTAAGAAGGGCAAGCTCGTTAAAGTTAAATGTATAGTCGAGTTTGATCTAGTTATTCTACTTAACCTTACTATTGTGTAGAACTAGTATGCACTATTTACATTAACTAGTATACACTTATATCTGCTACTATTACTATCTCGGACTCCTTAAGACCTTTTAAATAAGGTTACTTAGGTAGTGTAAAGAGCATAAGATAGTACTCTTATAAATGGTATAAATAATACCTCTACTAGTACGAATACTAGTATACTTACATTAATATCTATCTAGCAACCTTCCTTCGCTCTAGCTTCTTATAGGAGTTCCTTTAGAGTAAAGAAGTAATATCTTTAACAGAGCTTTACCCTTTATTTGTAAACAAATTATGTATATAGGTAATAATACATTATTAGAGATTACTCTTTTACCCTTCTAGAGAACACTTTGCAGGTGTTTAATTCGAGTACTCTTAATAACTGCTTAACCTAGATAAGGTTCGTCTGATTACTAGTTCTTATACTAGTATACTAACTAGTATCTAGCAATACATCTAGGGCCTCTAGGACGACGAACATAGCCCTATAATAATCTACTTCTACTAACGACAGGCTGATATGTTCCTTAATTAAGGGACATTTAAAGTCGATATATCCTTTAAGCGAATTCAGCAAAAAGATATAAATAAGATTATCTTCGCAGTATTAGAGTAAGAGCAAGGCAAAAGTAAGCTTCTAATACTAGTCCTAATACTAGTATATTAACTATCTAAACAGTTTGCACTCTCGTACGAGCATATATAGTTAGAGAGAGTGTAGAAGTTTATTAAGTAATATTTAAAAGAGTGTTTTTGTTAATTGCAACACGGACTAGCAGAGCAGTATAGTAGCGATTTTATCGCCTAGAAGAGGACGGGTTTTAAGTAGTAACGATAGATATAGGCGTAGGTTAATTAAAAGGTACTAGTATCGATACTAGTATTAATTAAGGCTTGCTAACTAATAAGCTAGGTTTTGGTTTATACCTCGCAATACAGGATCCCCTATATCAGAGCTAGATAGAACAGGTCTAAAATACTGTTGTTTTTTACTATATCTACCTAGTAAGATCAATTGATTAGGTAGCTTTAGCTAGAGAATTATCTACCCTCTAGAGGGAGATGTTCTCTATTCTTACAGCTCGAAGTACGGACTTATACTACTAGATTCTATAACAGATTGTATGTAAGCGAAGATACTATTCTCTATACTAGTATTTATACTGCTTACTTACTAGTTAATAGCACATAACTAAAGGTGTTAAGATTAGGCTCGGCATAAGGCTTACCTAGCTATTGTAGCTAGGTTAAATAAAGTGTATTTAAAGATGCTAGAAATTATCTTTAAACGTATTAGAAATCAAACAAATGCAGTAGAGCAATCTGCATAAAAGAGTTACTTAATAGGTAAAAGACAGAACCTTCTTCCTATAATACTAAGGTAGGTACTAATACTAATACCGGTATTAGTAGTCTAAATCTAACTAAGCTAATAGTATTGCCCTTCTTAACCGCCGCGATGTTGATAAGTATTACTCCTTCAAAGTGTATAGTTAAAGGGACGAAGACTACTCTACAAACATCGTTAACAGAATAAGTAGAGATCTAGGGAGGCTAAGTATGTATTAACATTTTCAAGCTAGTTACTAATTAGCATACTAGTACTTATACTATTATACATACTAACTATCTCTTGTTTAGAAAGAAGGCGTAAGCGTAATAGGGAGCCCTTATCTACACCCTTAGGTAAGCTTACTAACGATAAGTTTAACTATATATATATAAGTAGGCAGCGTATAACGACCCTAACAAGGCGACGAGGCTTATCTAGCCTCCGGTCTACTCTATTACGCTCTTAGACAGGATCCTAGACACTAAGTCTCCGCCGTACCCTATCTAATTCAACGTAAGTAGTATTTATACCGGTATTTGTAGTAGTATCTAACTCTCTTCTAGGCTACGTATAAATGCGTTAGAGTAATCTCGAGTAACTGAAAATGCACTTGCGACTAAAGAGCGGCAATTACAACTTAAGGAACGCAGATTGTAAATCTAACGTAAGAGAGATAATTATATAATCAGGTAACGTAAGAGGCTTCTTAAAATTTCTCGTTAAGAGCATATATTTAAGATAGAGCAGATTAGGATCAGAGCATAGCTTAGAGAAGAGTAAGAACAGCATAATATATAGAGCAAGAATAATACCGATAGTTATACTAGTATAATATTAGTAAATAAAGTAATATTAGTTGAAAATTTAGCTTTATAAAGATAACTAATAGTCTAATTAGTAGTAAGTAGTTTCTAAACCTAATACTATTATAAATATTAATATAATTAAAGAAGAATATTAATATAATAAAATAATATAATAATAATATAATATTTACTACTAGATTTAAGACTACGCTTTTTATAATAAAAGACTTCTCTATACTATGTGCTAGGGGGACTCCTACTAGCGAAGCGAGGTATAGGAGGACTCCCTCTAAGTAGACTCTTATATAATAAAGTTAAGTAAGATAGTAGCTAGTAAGATAGACTCTAGTGTATTAAAGTAGACACTAAACTATATAAATTAGGTTATATATATATATATTAATATAAGAAACTATCTATAAGGTACTATATACTAGGGGACTCCTACTAGCAATACAAGGTATAGAAGGACTCCCTCTAAGTAGACTCTTATGTAATAGAGTCGCGCGAGATAGTAGCAAAAGAGATAGACTCTAGCGTATTAAAGTAGACACTAAACTATGTAAATTAGGTTATATATATATATATATTAATATAAGAAACTATCTATAAGGGAAACTAACTATATATAGCGCTATAGCTATATATAAAGGAGTCGTGCCTATATAAGGAAGCGTAGTAGAAGTCTATCCCTACACTAAGACTCTATCTAGTAATACTCTACTCTTAATACTATATTTAATAGAGGATAGTATAAAGTATTATATAGACCTTAATTGTAAGGGGCAGCAATAGGCTACTAGGGCGTAGCTTCTAGATGCTAAAGGATAGCGTAGTACACAGAAATAGGGGAGTAATAGTATGATACAGTTACTACCGAGAATAATCCATAAAGCGTACGAGGTGCGCAGGTCGCGCACCGAAGTGTCGCTTCATGCTAAGACTGGAGACACGTGACTTCAACCTTACTTTATGTAGGAAAGGGGCCTTACAACTCTCCTCCCCCCTAGATCCTGTCCCTAGGATAAGAGAGGTCTCCTACATAGTGATTCTGCAGCTACGATAGCCGGGATCGAAGCGGTAGTCGGTCGCCTCCCGAACGCTCGTCGCACGTATGTGCGACGGCCGTTCGCTCAGTACGAGCTCGCCATGTCAGAGTCCTTAGGGAGTAGTTCGGGCCTACGAGAGCAGTACACGCGTAGAGTGCGACGCGCTTCGCGATCGCGCCTCGCACGTATGTGTAGCTAACGGTTCCTCGACAAGCCTTGTGCCCGAGTCTATAGCCGGGATAGACCTCCTCGAGCCTGCAGGCTGCTGCATCTATGTCGCTTGTTGTGCGCCCTATATCGACGGTCTCCTTAATGTCTGCAATGCCTGTAGTCTGCATATGCATGTCCTAAACCTCGTCGTGAGGCTATGATACGCGTTGCCGCGTCGAACGCGTTGTTGTTGTTGTGCGCAGGTATGACGCGCGTTGCGCTGATAGTAGGGCTGATGTTGTTGTTGTTGTGTTTATAACTTCGAACTTCCTCCTAGGAAGTTCTCTCCCACAACATCATCACACCTTCTAATTGTTTAGCACATTCTTCTGTCCATTCGCAACGCACCTGTATCACCATCATCATACCTATCGCACGCACGTTCAGCGCACTAGCGTCTTATTGCCCATTATGATCTTCAGTGTCCCTAAGTATATCAGCAAGCGCCAGCTCAATCGCGCAGAGCCTTTCGTGTGGCGCGATGCCGACCTTTGTGAGGACGCACCTAAGCCTCAAATTCCTACCTGCACTAGGTGCTTTTCCGCTATTACTAAGTAGAGCAAGCTCTACAACAAGCCTAAGGAAGCCAGGTGTAAGCACTGTGTGTCTGGCTATCGCAGCTGTAGTTTGGTGAGTTTTTCCTTTGTGAGTCGCGTAGGTGCATCGCTAATCGTTCGAACAGATCCCTCCCGAGATGTACGGGCGCTACGAGCGTCTGTACTACCTTCGTAAGAGATATAACAGAGCTGTTGCTGCCCTCAATAGTGCTAGAGGCAAGGACGACCCTGCTGTCCAGCGTACAGGCTTGAAGCTTACGCGTGCCTAGAAAGCCGCCACTATCTCGCTCCAGGCGCTCAGGTTGAGCGCAGCACGCCAGGGCCAGCAGGTGAATGCAGCCACCAGGAACCCCACTACCAGTGCAGACTACTTGCGCCTGATCCTGGCTAAGCAGCGCATCAGCAACGCGAACACGCGTCGCCTGATCGCCTCCAACGTCGCCATCAACAACAGCCTAGGTGACTTAAACGCTACGCTCTTCGGCGTAAGTTCGCCCTATGCACGCACGTCGCTCGCACGATGCTAACACTGCAAATAGATGACTGAGACTATGGACCGTTTGGCCGAGCGCCGCGCCGCCGCCGAGGCTCCGATCGTTGCCCGCCCTATCGCCGCCGCACGTGCGCGTCAAGAGTTGGGTCTGCCGGGTGCTAGAACCCCTAGGAACACAGCTAGGAGTGATAAGGAAGGTGGCAGCACCACTGACTACAGTGAGGACCCCACTGACAATAGGAGTGAGGATTTTGGTGGTTTTGACGATGCCTGAGCATCTATAAGGAGCGCATATGGAACGTTAGGTCCGCGCCTAGCTCTCTGATAGTTGGCGTTTAGGTGGCTTATGTCCTATGCAAGTAGTTATGCTAGCTAGGGCTGAATACCATGCTGTTTAATCATTGTCTTCTCCAATTTTGTGTCCGCTAGATGTGTCTGTGAATACCCTAACGTGCGCATGACAGTCGTTTTCGGGTATCGTAGCTTCGCAACAACGACCTACAGTAACTTCCTTAGCCTTCCTCTTGGTCTACCTCTCTGAGGTGTGCCTTTGTCATTTTGGCTAGTCTTTCTGGTGTCGTCTAGCCTAGCATCGCACTCGAGGCGTAACTCGCTCGCACTATCGAGTTCATCGCTACTTATCTAGGTATCCTATACCTTAGAGTACCCTTTCTATCGTACTAGGTACTATCTATTTCCCTTATGAATTCGCCGATCAAGGAGCTTTTCCACCTCCTATTGCTCCTAACCTTCGTTATCTACCAATGCAGGTGCCTCTGTATCTGGCTTAGGATCCCTAGGTCTCTAGTAGAATGGCTTGAGCAGTCCTATATAGAACACGTCATAAATGCGATACTTTGGTGTGAGCCACAGGCGATAGGCTTGCGTACTAACTGCGTCGCGCACTCTGAATAGTCCTACGAATTTGGGTGACATTTTGCGGGTTGGTGATGCCAGCTTCAGGTTTCTGGTGCTTAGTAACACTAAGTCCCCTTGCTTAAAGGACATAGGTCTATGATTCTGATTGAACCATTTCTGCTGATGTTCCTATGCCGCTTGCAAATGTTTTTCGAGAGATTTACATGCGTTGCGCATGCGTTCAATTCTCGCTACGGCTGCGGGTACCTCCCCCTCCATGACTCTGTCCTTAGAGGCATCTCCTATGTTTGTATGTGTGCTATAGACAATAAAGAAAGGGCTCTGTCTAGTACTTGCATGTTTTAAATTGTTATAGCAGAATTCGGCTTAGGATATCAAGTCTATCCAGTCGCTCTGCTCTGCTACGTAGTAGCAGCGCAGGTAGTGCTTAAGCGTCTGGTTCTGCCTTTTAGTCTGTCCATCACTCTGTAGGTAGAAAGCAGTACTGAAACGCCTCTTAACCTGCAATTGGAAGCAGATTTCCTTCTAGAACCTTAATGTGAAGGTTAGGCCTCGATCAGTTACAATGCCTTAAGGTACTCCCTATTTGCAACAGATTTCATTGAAAAACTGCTTCGCAAGGTCATTTGCATCCTAATCCTTCCTTGCAGCGATATATCGAGTCATCTTTAAGTAGCGGTCGACTACTACAAGGATCGCATCATATACGCAGTTGTCGCGCTTTGCTAGAGGTAGTCCTGTAATAAAATCCATAGTCAATTCTGAGAATAGTTGTGAAGGGATAGGCAAGGAACTCAGCTCTCTATAAGGCAATTGCCTTTCGACTTTCATTCGTTGGCATACTGCACATGTACGGACATATTCGTCCACATCATTGCGCATGTTCTGCTAATGATAGCTTCTTGCGAGAAGGTCGTGCGTACGACTTGCGCCGAAATAGCTAGCTATGATATGGTCATAGTGCTGCTTTAAGAGCTCCTGCCGAATACTTGATTCTAGTAGCACATAGATTCTGCCCTTGAATCTCAAAAGGTCATTCTGGTCAACCCTCTATGTAGGGTTACCCTTGCTGCGATGCTTCTGCGCTGACGTTGCGTGCGACCTGCGCTCTATTACAAAGGCGTCCCCTTACTGAGCCGCAAGGATCCCATTCACACTAACACTAGAATCATCCTTCGCAAGTTCGCTTATAAGCACTCGTACTTTATAGCGTGGCACGCACTGTTCGCGACCAGTGTCGCTAGCAGCCGGGTTCATCGCTGATGCGCTGCATAGGCGTACGACCAGCGTCTCGCTGTCCACAACCGAGCTCTGCTCGGGCGTGGATCCTCGTGCTCCACTCTCGGACATTGTCCGGATTTCTGCTATTACTGCCAGCTTTCTTTGCAATGTTGGCAACAATCTCTGCATAGCTTGGTTTTCAGTGTAGTAATCAGGCCTTCGCGAAGGGCCATCTACAGGGTTCTTAACTCTAGCAGTGTGATAGATATTGAAATCGAACGCTGCTAGGTAAACCGCCTAGCGTGCTTGACGCGGGTTGAGCTTCTGCACAGCGCGTATACCGCGCAGGTTGTTATAATCGGTGTACACATCTACGCAGGAGCTTGCTCCTTCGACATAATGTCGCCATGTTTTAAAAGCGTACACAATAGCTAACAGCTCTTGATCATAAGTTTCCCAATTTCTCTCTGCTTCTTAAAGCTTCCTTAAGACAAAGGCAATAGGGTGCTATTGATCATCCTTAAACAGCTGTGAGAGGATGCTAGAGATCGCAAATCCAGATACATCTGTTTCGATGCGGATCTTGCGCGCCGGGTTAAAGTGACGCATGATAGGCGCAGTTAAATAGGCAGTCTTGAGCCTATCGAACGCTTCTTAAGCATTACTGCTCCAGTTAAAAGCCTTACTTCCTTTAAGCAGGTCTGTAAGGGGCGCTGTAATACGCGCGTAACCTGCGACGAACCTTCGATAGAAATTCGAGAATCCTAAGAACGTCTATAGTTCCTTCACGCTTTTGGGCTCTAGCTAGGTAGTGATGGTCTCCACCTTAGAGGCATCTGCAGTAACTCCCTTAGTGCTTACAATAAAGCCTAGAAACGATACTTCCTTCGTAGCGAAGGTACATTTCGACAATTTCACGTACAGTTCGTGTCGCTTAAGTCTCTCAAGTACTTCGTTGATCGCGCGCTAGTGCGTCGCGATATCCTCGCTGTACGTGAAGATCAAGATGTCATCTAAATAGACCACACACACAGTGTCTAGCAGCCCTGCCAGCGCACGATTGATGTGCGACTAGAAGGTCGTAGGTACGTTCGTAAGTCCGAAGGGCATTACCAGGTATTCGAAGTGCCTATAGCGGGTGCGAAAGGCTGTTTTCCATTCATCTCTAGGATTGATTCTGATCCTGTAGTAGGCCTCTCGAAGATCGAGGGTCGTATAGTAACATGCGCCCGACAAGCGATCGAGTGTCTCCGCGATCAATAGTAGCGGGCACCTATTCTTGACGGTTACTGCATTTAGACCACGATAATCAACACACAGTCTGAGGGTGCTATCCTTCTTAGGAACGAACAGGATTAGGGCCCCTGCTGGGCTGTGGCTATAGCGTATCCTACCGCTCGTAAGATTCTCTTTAAGATACTCGCGCAATAGGCGCAGTTCGCGCTCTGACAGGTTATATAGCGGCCTATATAGGGGCTCCTTGCCTTCTACAATATCGATTCGATGGTCTGTTTGTCGATGCGATGGCAATAAGGATGCCTTGTCGCTGTCAAACACTTCTGCATTCCCTGCAAGTTCTGGCGGAAGTGCGTCGCTTGTCGCGCGCACTTGCGCCGCAGGTGTATCGGTAACGACGAGGCCGAGGAACACTGCCTCGTCCATGTCGAAGTCTTCTACCTCCACATATTGGATGTCTTCCTTACTACTCAGCCTTTATCTGAAGGTCTAAGCTAGACAGTCTAGGTTGACACCATATTTGTGGAGGGTGTGCATACCTAGCAGCAGAGCGCTTCCTTTACGGTCCACCCCGTATGCTACGAAGTCTATGTCGCGCTGCGCACCATAGTCGTCTACCATTCGCACGCGCATCTCGTACGCAGCGTAACAATGCTTGCGTTCGCCGCCTATCTATCCTAGCGTAGGAAGGTCGCTAGAGATTGGGTTAAGACTAAGGTCCACTGCTGTCCCTTGATCAATTAGGGTAACAGCTGCACCAGGATCAAGGATGGCTATAAGTGCGGTCTCGCCGCTATACGCGCGTTGCGCGCTACACTTGCGTTCCATGGCCGATAATTTTTCGATTACCCTGCGCTGCACATTGGCCATACTTTGTGAAGCGCTTAGGCTTTTCCCACCTTGATATAGTTGACAGGGGTCCTGTTGGGATTTCCACCCTTCCTCTTCTTTAGACAGTTAGAGGAGATGTGACCTAATTCTCCACAGGTCTAACAAGTGCCTAGTTTAGGTGCTGTAGCTGTATCGTTGTTATACTTGCGCGGCTCCGGTGCGCGACGCTCGTCGCGCGCGCGAGTCGGGTACGTCGATTTGCCACTCCCTCGAGTCCTTTAGGAGACTCGAGGACCACGGTGTGACTCTCCGGTCATGCGACCGTGTCCCGATCGTGCGCCTCCAGTACGGCGCATGTTCGTCTCCATAGTAGTTGCGACAGCAATCAATTTCTCCCTTGTGTCAGGGATCACTATATGGTTGGAGAGAGAAGCCCTTAATTCCGGCCTCATTCCTGTGAACAGGTGCTACATACGTTACGCCTCTGTATATAGGGGGAGCTACGCTTCTAGTGTCTTAAGAAAGGTAGCGAAGGCCCTTACAGATTGGCCCTCTCGTTGCTCCGCTTTCTTGTATTGCTAGCTTGCCTCCATACCACGATTGACTAGATCTACCTAGATATCCAGCAGAAATGCCTTGTAGTGTTCCTAGTTGAGCGCGACACCTGCGCTCTTTAGTCGCTCATACTCCGACCACTAGGTTTCTTTCGGGTCTCCCTCGAGAAACTGCATGGCCTAAGTAATAAGGTTTTCTTCTGTAGGGAAGGCTCCTAGAGCGTTCATAGCAGCAAGCTCCGCATCGCGCACGTAGTTGCGATATTCCTTAATGCTCTTACCATAGTATTTATCTAAGTCCTTCAGCTTGGTGTCCCGCTTTTTGAAACGCGGTTGCGCATCATCTTCTTCGTCGCTGGTCGCACGCTTGCGCAGCGACCATGCGGCGCTTCCTGCCAAACTCGGAGTGAGTTCTGAGGATCTTAGTGTAGTGATAGCTAAGCTGGTTTGGAGATGATCAGGGAGGCTATCAGGGATGCTATTGCCTCTCTCAAGCATAGCTACTTCTTCCTCCACCCTCTGCAGCTCTCGTTGCATAATAAGACGATCCCGCTTTTCCCGCGCGATGCGCAAGCGCTCTTCCAGCGTCGCGCTCGCGTCTTGTATAATGTCGCTCGCAGTTGTCTCTGTAGGGTTTTCATAGGTGCTATGCCCTTCCATCTCCTGAATGTCCTCTATCCTATGTACTGGGCTATGTTCCTTAAAAGATGGATTATAATTGTAAGGGGCAGCAATAGGCTACTAGGGTGTAGCTTCTAGATGCCAAAGGATAGCGTAGTACACAGAAATAGGGGAGTAATAGTATGATACAGTTACTACCGAGAATAATCCATGAAGCGTACGAGGTGCGCAGGTCGCGCACCGAAGTGTCGCTTCATGCCAAGACTGGAGACACGTGACTTCAACCTTACTTCATGTAGGAAAGGGGCCTTACATTAATAGAGTATATAAAAGTATATTAAAATAAAGTCTAAGATATATATAATTAAATAAAATTATCTAAGTATATAAACTATAGACTCTTTAATAGATAGTAGTTATATCTATAATAGTATTTTAAAGAAAGTTATTATTATAAACTTTTAAAGATAATAGAATAACTTATTAATATTATTATAATAAAATAAAGTTAATATCTATTAATATAATAGCCTATAGGAAACAATACTAGTATATATACTAGTGTATATAAAGGCTATAGCTATAGGAGCTCTAAAGGTTAGTACTAGTATAGATACTAGGATTTAGGGTTAGATAGCTATAGCTAGTATAAAGGTCGATACTAGTATAAATACTAGAATATAAAGAAGTTATAGCTAATAGAGTAAATACCAGTATAGGTACTAAAGTATAAAGAAGTTGTAGATGTTCGTACTATATAGTAAATACTAGTATAAATACTAGAATACAAAGAAATTGTAGCTAGCTATAGCTAGTATAGGATAAATACCGGTATTAACACTAGTTTTGCTAAGCTATAACGGATATTTATGTTATAAAGTAGATACTGATTTAAATACTAGTATCGAAACTAGTAAAAAAAGTATTTTAAAGACTAGTATTTAATCTATATACTAGCTCTTAGAAACACCTAAAGTAACCTTTTTTTACTAGTACTTAAACTAGTATTTAAACTAGTTCTTTTACTAGTAACTATACTAGTAAGGCTTAACTCTGCTAGCTACCTTCTTATAAAA